>JAITYX010000154.1:0-348198 GCA_021018815.1 Talinum fruticosum | reverse complement strand
TCATGCATAAATACATGAAATAATTGCTATATTACTTAAAGGAAATACTATATCACTCGGAAAAGTTTCTAAGGTTTAGAGAATGACTTGGAATCAAAACTCTATAAGTGAGAAAGTCGTATACTTGATTCCCTTGATAGTACTCGAAATGTGCAGAGTAAAGTCTAAGTCTTCAATCTCCCCTTTTTGATGAAAGGCATTCCATACTTAGAAAGAAACATTGTTAGTGATATAGATTTGTTTTTGTATACTTGAAGTATCGTAGTATAAAGAGTAGTCAATGAAATGCATTTATGTTGACGAAGATGCTCGAGCAAGAGAGCATATGTGATTGAAACTCGAAATGCTTGCATTAAACATTAAATTCAAAGTAGTGAAAAAATGCATTAATTCATTGAAAAAAAATATATACGAGAGAGAGAGAGAGTGAGAAGCTCCTCTAAACAAGACAACAAATTCTTCTATCTATATTCTCCCCTTGACTTTCAGCAAAAACAATGGGAAGAATACAATAAGTAGTACATATTTGATGTCCGGACAAAAGAGATAAGTAAAAGATGAAGAAATGAAAAATATTCCAGGAAGAAGAAGAATCGCGAGACTTTGGAATTGTGACACGGTGCATGGTGCCTAAGAGGGAGAAGGGGTTGTCCGAGTAAAAGAGGAAGGACGACCGATACGCCGGCGCTGGTAGGATCTTGACGATGTGCTTGAGCGCAGCGGAGGGAGGACGAGGATCGCCATCAAGGGCTCGGCTCCGAGTGGCTGACCCAAAACGAGAGGATCCAGAGGTTCCTCCATTTGGAGCTTTGTAGCTGGAAGGGTCTCGCTCGGTCCGACCCGCTGCAGCTTGTCCTTGTGCAGCTAGGTCTTCGACCCACTCGGACTCGCTGTCCGAGCTCATCACTTCAAGTTGAGCTTCAGGAGCATTTAAACCCTCAGCTGTCCCTCCTTCTTCTTCTTTTTGTTCCGCCCTTGCCCGAAGGAGCCGCCTCAACCGCGAGCTCCTCGGCGTCCGCTTCTTCTTGGTCTTCTTCTCCGTCCTCCCCGCTATCCGAGGAGGTCTTGGCCGGGCTCGAGGACTCTTCGGATGTGTCCGAGTCGTCATGGTCCTGAGCCGCCTTGGACCGTCTCTCCTAGAGGAGCTCGATCAGCTCCTTCGCTCCTTTACCGGGGCCTTCATCTCAAGAAACGAGTCTTGCTGCTCTCGGATTTGAGATTGGGCTGTTTTTTAGTTGATGGCCATAGATCGATAGACAGTCTTGAATGATCGGAGCATGTCCTTGAATTCCAAGGACACAGAGTTGATTTTGTCCATGAAAGCGAAGGACAAAATGGAGGAGAGAGACTTAGAAGCACCACCAGGTGGGGCGGGGAGAGAAAGGGGGCTTCTTTCGAGTCCGAGGCGGAGAAGGTGGCCTCGAGCTCCGAGCTGTGTACCTAAATACCAAGTTGAGTCTATTGATACCCGTACCCTTGAAGTTCCTTTTTGCCGACAACAACGGCAGCCTCATATATAGCATTTGGGTCCGAGGGAAGAGGAACTTTGAATTGTTTGAAGACAAGGGTGAGACGAGCACCGAAAGGAAGAGGGGTGTTCTTCTTATTTTGGAGTTGAGCTGGCACGGCTGCCATTTGCTCGATGATGGAAGGAAAGAGGTCTACTTCGTAGCCCTCAAGAATGTCAAAAAGAGCTTTTAGATGCTTGGAGTTGGGGTTCTCCTTGCTAGAATGCTGCGAGAAGAAAGTTCTCATCAGCCAGAAACACGAAGACGTGCTTCGACCTCAGCTGAGTCACGAGAAAATTTTTGGGTGACTCAGGAAACTCTTTGCGTACTTTTCAAAGAAGTCATCAGCGACCTCGGTGAAAGGAATTTGGTTGCTGTTCAAGAAGATAGAGGAGACCTTGAACAAGTGATGGAGAAGGGAAGTGTTTATACGAACAGGTTATATTTTGAACCCTGGAGGTTAGAACACCTTCGAGCTTGTGAGATGAGTATAAAACTCAGATATGAGTTCGGGATATATGAACTCGCTGAAACAAAGAAAATGATAAACACCGGTTGTTTGGATGTGTGGCAACCACGAAAATTTTGTGGTTGGAAAGAACTTATCATCCAACATAAGATGCTTTGGGTGATGAGAGGTTTTGAGTTGGAGGAGCCTTCTTGGCTTTTTATGCGAGGCTTCTTTGAGGAAGAGCCAAGAAAGTCAGGGTGAGAACCTCTTTTCGGCATTTTGGATGAGAAAAGAGATAGAAGTGAAACGTAGAAGAGAATACGTCAAAGAGAGTGAAAGAAAAAGAGTAGAAGAAAGAGTTGAGAGCAAGTCGAGGTTACTTGAGATGAGCTTCATGAAGCTTGAAAAAGTCCAGAGGTCACGATGAGACATAGAGAGCTTATGAGCGAAGTTTTGATTTCGAGAGAGAGAGAGTAAGTGAAATGTAAAGTAGTGAGATGAAGGAGAATAGGCGCTATTTATAGGAAATAATCGTCCTTCAATATCCGTTCCGACTTAGCTCTTTCATCGGTCACCTCGGACCGGTGTGACGGTTCTCTTCTCAATGGTTAGAATTCTAGCGGTCCTGTCTCGCAACGGCTAGTTGTCCGATGACAACGACGAGAGAGAGAGAAAGATTTTGAAAATAAATTATGAAATTCTCCACTTATCTAGAGATGATTTAAGAGATTTGATGTCCATTTTTCTCAAACGTCCGAGTCCGACTCGGATAAGTTTCGAATGACTCGAAGCTAGAAATAAATAATAACTGTTAGCTCGGTATCACTAAATCAACTGAACACATGGTTATTAACAATTTGAACGCACATAACACATAATCATGTAATGAGATTTTCACAAGGAAAGCACATAATTAAACATTTAACATTCCAAGCTCATTCCTAATAAAACAAAACTGATCTTCACTAAGAGGCTTAGTAAAAATATCAGCTAATTGAAGATTAGTAGGAATGAATTCAAGTTGAATATCACCTTTCTCATAATGGTCCCTCAAAAATGATACTCGACCTCAATGTGTTTTGTTTTTGAGTGCTTGAACCGGATTTTTGGTGATGCTGATTGCACTTTGATTATCACACTTGATTAGAACTGATTTGAAAGAAAGTCCAAGATATCTCAAGTGTTGCTTTATCCATAAAATCCGAGCACGAGCATGCTCCAGCTGCAATATACTCAGCTTCGGCGGTTGATAGAGCTACCGAGTTTTGCTTCTTTGAGTGCCAGGATATTAAGGATTGACCTAAAAATTGGCACGCTCCTGAAGTGCTCTTTCTATCAACTTTGTATCCAGCGTAATCAGCATCCGAGTATCCAGTGAGAGTCGGTTCGAGTCTCTTGAGTACCATAGACCTAAGTTACGAGTCCCTACAAGATATCTGAATATTCTCTTCACCGCAGTGAGATGTGATTCTTTTGGATTAGCTTGGAATCTTGCGCATAAATATACACTCGAACATTATATCTGGCCTGCTTGGAAGTAAGATATAGCAAAGATCTAATCATACCTCGATAGAGTTTCGATCTATTGCTTTACCTTTCTCGTCTAAGTCAAGTTTTATACTCGCTACTCATGGGCGTAGCTATGTGCTTTGCATCTTGGAGTTTGTATTTCTTCAGCAGCTCCTTGGTATACTTTGATTGATGGACATAGATTCCATCTTTATCTTGTTTGATTTGTAGACCAAGGAAGAAATTGAGTTCTCCCATTATACTCATTTGAAATTCCCGACTCATTAACTCGGAAAAGTCTGTTCTCCGATTCACTAGATTTGTAGGCTGAACTACCTGTTTTTCGAAGCTTGTTTTGAGTGATCTTGTTCATCGGATTGTTCTTCAAGATTCCGAGCTGCCTCTTGAGTTATCTCATTCCGAGTCACTTCGTTCGAGTGACTTCATTCCGAGTTGGTTGGGTCCGATTCTCGATCGGCTCGCTTTTGTCAAGGTCATCATCTCTACCGAGCTTTAGATCCGAGAATGAAGACTCACTTGGTTTGTCCTGTTCAAGTTCATCAAACATAACATGGATGCTTTCTTCCACTTTGTTAGTTCTCTTATTGAAGATGCGATAAGCTTTACTATGAGATGAATAACCTAGAAAAATACCTTCATCCGACCGAGCATCAAACTTGGTTAGGTGATCCTTACCATTGTTATGAACAAAACATTTGCATCCAAAAGGCTTGAAATAGGAAATATTGGGTTTCTTCCCTTTGTAGAGCTCATAAGGTGTTTTCTTCGAGTATGGGTCCGATGACGCATCTGTTCAAAGTGTAGTTGGCTGTGTTGGATCGCCTCAGCCTAGAAATAGTAAGGTAGATTGTGCTCAATCATTATTGTCCTTGCTATTTCTTCAAGAGTTCTGTTCTTTCTCTCCACTACTCCATTTTGTTAAGGAGTTCTTAGTGCTTGAGAAGTTGTGACAGATTCCATTCTTGTCACAAAACTCGAGAATTCGAGTAGTCGAACCGCCTTCCATGGTCGGTTCGAATTCTCCGGATCCGAGTCTCGGACTCAACTTGAATTTTTTGCGAGCTTGCTGAACTCCTTGAATGCTTCATTTTTGTGCTTAAGAAAACACACCCGGGTAAATCGTGAATAATCATCAATAATAACAAGTACATATGATTTACCTCCGAGGCTCTTAATCGAGATTTCACCACATAAATCCATATGCAGCAACTCAAGCACTTAGGATGTGGAAACTGTCTTCGATGATTTGAATGATGATCCGACTTGTTTCCCTCTTGTGCAAGCTTCACAAACTCTATCTTTCTTGAAAGCAGAATTAGGCAAACCTCTATCTAAACCATGAGATGCTAATTTCTCAATAGTATGCATGCTAACATGGCCTAATCTACGATGCCATGTCCATGAATCATCATGAAGGGATGCTTTTAAACAAGATAAGTTCTGACTAGAGTCAGAGAGATGAATAATGTAAGTGTTACCCGATCTCTTACCCGAGAGTTTGATCTCCTTGGTGGTGTCATCAGAAATGTAACATATGGTTTGAGTGAATCTTACCTCTTGACCTTTATCACATAATTGAGAGATGTTAAGCAGATTGTACTTTAGTCCTTTGACAAGGTAAACTGGGCTGACCAGATTGCTTCCCTTTCCAATCTTGTCTATCCCGATTATCTTGCCTTCTGTTGTCATCTCCAAAAGTGACTTTTCCTCCTTTATGCTCTTCTAACTCGGAAAAGAGTCCCGAGTCTCCGACATGTGGCGTGAGAATCCACTGTCAAGATACCGGTGTCCTTTTGATCTCTTCCGAGTAACCTGCAAAAGAAGACAATCTAACCCTTCTCACTTCTTCTAACGAACCCAGTAACACTCTTTACTGTGGTCCTTTTTGAGGAAGAAGGTTTTTCGAACCCAGATTTGAATGACTTTGGGCTTTGTTTGATTCCGAGTCTTCCGTGTAGAGAAGCCGAGTCCGTATCTCTTTCTTTTGAAAAGCTTTTCTTTTGAAAGCTGGAGGAGATGGTTTCTTCTTATAAACCGATCCGGGCTTAGTCCTCCTTTCATTTTTATGAATGGGACCGTTTTCAGCTTTCCTGAACTTTACGGTTACGGAGTCCTTTTGAAAAGCTCTAAGTAGGAATTGGATTCCTCCTGTTTGGTGAAACCAAGACCTTCTTTTACGAAAGAGACACATTGAGATCCTAAGAGCATGTTAAGGTTTTTCGACCTTGAGTAAATTTTAAAACAAGATCTTGAGACTCATTGAGCTTTTGCTTTAGTTGCTCATTTTCTCTTCTAAGTAACTCGGACTCAAAGTCTCATTGCATTGAGCACTAGTCTTGAGTTCTCCGAGTGTAAGTCTCGGTTTTCCGATTCATTTTTCAAAGAAATGCTCTCGGAAGAAATTGACTCAAGTTGTTCTTTGAAATGAGAAGAATCGAATTGGACTTTTCTTCCAAAGTAAAAATATACTTAGCCAAATCAACTTTGGAGAATTTGAGAAAGTACTCAATTACCTCTTGAGGATTAGATTCCTCATTGTCCGATTGATCCGAGTCCGACTCGCTTACGCTTACGAGTCGAGAGGGCCATCGGACACTTTGAGTCATCCGAGTCCTCGTCATCTTCCGATGAGTCCTCGTCACTCTATGTGGCCATCATAGCCTTTTTCTTCTTTCTGTCCCGTTTTCTCTTTGGACAGTCTTTGACTATGTGTTCCTTGCTTGCCACATTCAAAGCATCCGGAGTTCTTAGTCGAGAGATAACTTTGAAGGAGAAGAGTATTTACCTTTCCTATCCTTCTTGTCTTTCTTATAGAACTCTTCTTTTGGCTTCTTGTCCCATCTTTTGTGCTTCATCATTCTCTTGAAGCCTCTAGCAATTAGTGCCATGGGATCCTCTTTTAAGTCGGAGGAACTCGGATCTTCTTCTCTAGTTTTTGAGGCTTTCGGTGCAATGTTCTTTTTGGTGCTGACCTCTGCATCCTCCTCATCTAGGTGAATCTCGGGGTGAGAAGTTTCCCAATGAGTTCGTCCGGCTTTAGTAGAGATAAGTTACGAGCCTTCTCTATCGCGAGTCACCTTGGGACCCCATCTTTTCTTGGGTAGGCTTACGAGTATCTTTCTGTACATTTCTTCGTGGGAAATCTTTTTACCCAGAGATTTGAGATTATTGGTAATCTCTGTAAATCGAATAAACATCCGCGTGATGTTTTCTTCAGCTCCATCTTAAATAGGTTATATTTGTGAAGATATTGGCTTATCTTCACTTGTCCGACTTGGCTTGTGCCTTCATAAGTGTTGACCAGAGTGTCCCACACTTCTTTGGCTGTGTCACGAGGTAGACACTCGGTTGTATTCTTACGAGCTGATGGCGCACATAAGAATGTTCATAGCCTTGAAGTTTTTACGAACTTTTCAGCTTCATTAGTTGTGAACTCGGCCTTTGTTTTGGGCACGATTCTTGTTTCTTCTGTCTTCATGGGAATGTAGTTTCCTTGTTGTATGATGTTCCAAACATCTTCATCATGGTCTAGGAGGAAACATTCCATGAGTTTCTTCCAGGTGCACGAAGTTAGATCCTTTGAACTTTGGTGGTCTGCTGGAAGATCTTCCTTCATCAAACTCTCTGTTGTTACGAGCCATTTGATCTTTAGACCTTTGGATGGTTAGATCCTTTACGAAAGGCTAGGCTCGATACCAAATGAAGGTTTGCTTAGGGAGAGACTAAGTCACCTTAGAAGGGGGTGAATAGGGTGGTGGAAGATTTTTGTGTAAATCAAACTCTTTTGAACAAGGGACAGACGAAGTAGATTCCGAGTCTATAATGGGATCGAAGAGTATGATCTCGGGATTGCAGTGAGGAGTCAAGAAGCGAGATAAAATTGAAACTTTGAGTCTATCCGAGTCTAGAATGTACTCGGAAAGTGAAGACACGAAAGTATGTGGAAACCCTCCTGGGGCAGAAAACCACGGACCGTGCTAATCCAAGCACGAAGTCAAATCCACTATTTTGAGTCCACAAAATACGGTAGATCGACCGACCCCGAGTTGCTCCCTTAGACAACTCTTTACAAGTTTTCCTAGACTCGAAATTCCCTTATCCGATCTAGTACTTCCTAGTTGAGATAACCCTTACAGCTAGGGACAAGCGAGCGGAGTTAACCCTTACGGCTCGGTCAAGGGACCTTACTTAAAGAGTAAGAAGAGAGTTTGCAACTAAATACAAAACCTTACAACTCTAAATATAATGAATTGCGAGTAGGAGTTGTAAGTAGAAGATTGAGAATGAGTACAATAACTTTTGACCAAGTATGTATGTTAGCAATAGGTTCGGCAATCTTCAAGTCTTGAGAGTTGGCTTCTATTTATAGATGACCAGGCAGCATAGCCGTTGAGTCCATCTTCGACTGAGAGTCCTTTGTGATCGTTGTTAAGGGTTTTACGAGTCACTCGGAAAATATCCGTTGAGATATGAACGTTGGACAACGGTTCTTGTCTCCTTTGGAAGTCCTAAAACCACCGAGGTGGAAACCACCGTTTAGCTTGGTCTTGCAGATTTCCGGTTTGGAAACAGACAACCCCGACACAATCTTACAGGGCTAGGTGAGAGGTGGCAAAAGCCTTGTCTGCTGGTGATTTGACGTTTTGAAGCCGGTTACTTTTGTATTTAAAAAGTGTAGCCTCATTTGAATTACCTAGAAAAGTAAATCAAATTGGTTCTCAAAGTATAAAATACTTAGGTCCAAGATTAGACACGAGATAATAACATAATTAAGATAATTAAGTGACTAATTATCCGAGTCGGAAAAGGAATGGAATTTTACGAGTCTAATATACATGAAACTCGAAATTCCATCTAAGTTAGTCTAAGCGAGAATCAAGTTAAATAAAGAATATCGAGTGAAACAAACTTGATCTAGACTAAGCATGGTTCGGACTAGAAGCGTTGACTCTAACACAATAAGACTCGTAACATGAAGTCGGACTGAGTGCGGTTATGCAAATACTAGTCATTTGAACATGCGATAATTCTAAGTGATGAGAGACTCGGAACTAAGTGTACAAAAGTGAGTATAGATATGCTTTCCGAGTCGGACGAGTCATGCATAAATAGATGAAATAATTGCTATATCACTTAGAAGAAATACTATATCACTCAGAAAAGTTTCTAAGGTTCGAGAGAATGACTTGGAATCAAAACTCTATAAGTGAGAAAGTCATATACCTGATTCCCTTAATAGTAATCGAAATGTGTGGAGTAAAGTCCGAGTCTTCACATTAGAAGAGTCCTTAAGCTCTCGCCAAATCTCCTTAAGGAGAGGCGGAAGAAGAAGAAGAGGAGGCTACGGCTGAAGCGGCTCCTTCCGAGGAGAAGGAGGAAGGGGAGAAGGAAGAAGAAAAGAAGGAGGAAGAAGGAGCGAGAAAAGGAAGAAGCCGAAGGACAAGGTGCTGCCGGCCCTCAACCGGAGCCGATTAGCTCGGACAGTAGTCCGATTGACTCGGAAGACCCCGCCGACCAATGTCGGTCGGCAGTAATCAAGCTCGAGGAAGCACCACCCTCCATCGAGTTCAAAGAGGATGAACCTCCGGACGATCTTATTCCAGGTCGACCACTCGGAGCCGAGCCCATCCTAGAGTTACCAGTGTTGCCCCGCCAAGATCTTCAACATCTTCTTGCTCATACCAGCGTAGGCGCACCGCCCATTCATCCACTTCAACTTAGACTCCCACTCCACCATCCTAAATTTTTTTCCTAAATTTTCGTTTTAGTTTTTCTTTTTATATTTTTTTATTTTGTCTAGACAAACAAATTGTATCTACTTGATACATTCTTCCTCTTTTTGTTTTTGCTGAAAGGCAAGGGGAGAATACTTAAAAATTTGTTGTCTTGTTTAGGGGAGTTTTCTCACCCTTTTTGTATATATTTTTTACGTGTTTATGTGAATATGAATGAAGTTTCGTGCTTATTTTTGAGTTTCAATCTCTTAGTATATTTTGCTCCGATATATCAGCTCAATTATGTATCTTTGATCCGATATAAGCAATATTCTACGTCCGAATCAGTTCATTAGTTTCTATGCGATATTTTATTCTTAGCTCTAATACAATCTAAGTATAATAGCTCGATACAATCTAAGTCCGAATCACTTTAGCAATTTCTGCGATTCTATCTCTAAACTCGATGCACTCTCCGAGTAAGAATGAAAACTCCGGATTGTTTCACTAAGAAAGTTTCTATCCGAGTATGGAATGTCTTTCATTAAAAAGGGGAGATTGAAGACTTAGACTCTGCATTTATAATATTGTGAGTACTAACAAGGAATCCGGTACAAATCTCATCCCTTCAAGGTTTTGATTTCAAGTCACTCGAGTGTTATAAAAACTTTTCTAAGTGTTACAAAAACTATTGCATATGTTTTCGTTCGATTCTAACCGCACTTTTAATTTAAGTTCGACTTCATATTTTGAGGTAAAGTGAATTACAACGTTAATTCATCTTTCTAAGTCAGCATGTTTGTTCGAGAATTTTTGTCTAGATCGAGTACTTATACTCTAATGTTGTCTTTATAACTTGATGGATTATGAGTGTAATGAATATTAGACTCAGAAAATTCCACTCCACTAGGCCTAAGATAATTTTACACTTAATTATCTTAATTAAATTATTATTTGTGCCTAATTTTAGACCAAAGTATTTTATACTTTGAGAACCAAAATTATTTACTTTTGTATGTTATCTAAACGAGGTTATCCTTTTAATTACAAAAGCAACCGGCTTTAAGTCGTCAATCACCAATAGACAAGGCTTTTCTACTTCTAAACAAGGCTCGGACGCCGTGTCGGGGTTGTCCGTTTCCAAAGCCGCAAATGTTCAACGCTAAGCTCAACGGTGGTTTCCACCTTACTTTTCGGACACCACCAGCTGATTGGAGCACCTTTAGGAGTTAAGAGCGATTGGAAAACGTTCACATCTCAACGTATCTTTTCCGAGCGACTCGTAAGAACCGTTACAACGGTCACACAGGACTTCTATTTAGAAGATAGTCACAACGACTAATTTGCTTGGTCATCTATTAATAAAAGCCAACTCTCAAGACTTGAAGATTGTTGAGACTTACTAGAATTATTGTCAATACACATTACTTAAGCCAAAGTCTTTGGATTCATACTCAATCTTCTATTTATAACTCCCATCTTGTAATGCTTACTTTCCGAGTTGTAAAGTCTTGTAATTAGTCACATACTCTTTCTTACTTTCTAAGTAAGGTCCCTTGACTGAGCTATAAGGGTTAACTCAGCTCGGTTGTCCCTAGCTGTAAAGGTTACCTTAGTTAGGAAGTACTAGATTAGATAAGGGCACTTCGAGTCCAGGAAAACTCGTAATGAATTGTTTAAGGGAGCAATTCTGGTTGAGTCGATCTACTGTATTTTGTGGATTCAAAATAGTGGATTTGACTTGGTGCTTAGATTAGCACTGGCCGTGGTTTTCTAGCCCGGGAGGTTTTCCACGTATATATCTTAATTCACACTTTTCGAGTCCAATCAAGACATAGATTGTCTTGATTATTCTTTTAAAGCTTTAATCTTCCAAGTTTGTTAAAATTTCCTCATCACCCTATTCACCCCCACTCTAAGGTGACTAAGACTCTCCAAGAGCAAACTTTCATGGTTATTGTAGCTCGTAAAAGGAATCAATCCTACTAAATTGGGGAATTGAGAAGGTATAGTTGGAAAAGAACCGAGGATGACTGCTACATTGAAAGGTGACTATTCGTGTTGAGTGATTACATTACATGATGTTCAAAAGTAGTCTTGAAAGGAGTTTGGGGTTTTATGCGAAATAATCCTTGAATGCAATTTTGGGGAAATGCTTTTCGAACATGAAAATATGTTTTAAAGAAGCGAAACTTATTTGAGAAAGTAAATCGGATTTGAGAAAGTGAATTTATAAGGGTGACATATGGTGTCATACCTTGCCTAATGTTAAATCGATTTGAGAAAGCTATTGAAGTGAACGTTATAAATGATTATGCACAAATTGTTTTAAATCGATTGGCTAAGGATCGTTTAGTATACGTAAGGGTTTGAACAGGGGTCCTTATTCGTGAGGATGCCTGGCTAGAAACTTCGAGGGAAGGGTTCTAACAGGGGTCCTACGGGGATTTCAAATTCTTTTAAGGCCTTAAGCCTATGGGATAGTCCATATTACAAACGGAACTCGGCGAAATTTTTAGGAGATTTCAAATTCTTTTGGAAGACTTTCTTTATTACCTCTAAGTGGGAATTAGAAAGCCGAACCGACACTGATCGAGCCTTGGGAGTTCATGTAAGGAACTCGGCGATGTAATACTCCTAGGGGGTGTTTTGGGGTGTTATAAAAATGGTATCGAGCAAAGATCTTGGTGACCTTAAGTTGCATTGCATATAGCCATCTACGATCTTTGTTATGTGATTATGTGCTTTGTTTGTGGCCAACATATCTCGTGCCCTTAAGTTCAACCTCCGACTTATAAGTGACTACTTAGTTGACATAGTCGAATTAGTTGATTGTAAACCGCCCATTAAGGTGATGTGTGAGTGACTTGGGTGTGCTAATTGTGTGAGCAAGTGTGGTTAAAATCTTTTTCCGGTCCATTATTCGTTGGTTTTGTTGAGTCCTGAATTAGAAACCTCTACCTTTAGGACTTCATTGAATTGATTAGTTATGTGATTAGATGCAGGATGAGTTTGGTGATATGAATCGTGAACTTATGTGCTTATATGTGTGAGTGATTTATGCATGCTAAGTATGTGACTAGGTGTGGCTGAATTTTTATCCCCTTTCCGTATTCCTTGATTTTGTGGTGTGACTTTTGAATCGTTAGTTGACTTAGGAATTCTACCTCTCGAAGCATACGAGTATTGAATTATGTATTGATTGTTTATAAACTTATTTCCAAGGAGTTTAGAAAGTGTATAATTGATCTTAGATGGGAAAAGAAAAGATATGCGGTGCACTAGCATAAGTGAAGCATTCTTGGAGACTCCGACCCTGTTTGTTGATTTAGATATAGAGGCTGCCTTTTGGGGAGTTGCTATTAAGGAATGAATAGAAATGTCACATTCTTGAATAGGATAGGGCTGATCACCCCTAGTGTTGAGGGATACTTGCATATACTTACGGAAATACACATAGGTGGGTGCTTCTAGAAGTTATACATGAAAATTAGAGGCTATGGAGAGGAAAATTAATGAGAAATACAACGTGAAAGGTTCGTTGTATCATCGGTGGAATTGGCTTTTCTCGATAATAATATTTGAGTCTATAATTGAGAATGTTAAACTTGGCATTTTGCTTGAAGTGCATGTTTATTTGGATGGGTTGGAAGGTATCTTTGGGAGCTATGATTGGAGAAACAATTGATTTAGGGATTTTCGAGGGATTTTCTCTATTTTTATCTAACTTTTGGGTCAATCAAACATGAGATGCAATGGTTATGGAGATCCATCTATAAGTTCCAATTTGAGAAGCTCGTGAGGAAAGGTCTAAAATAAGCCCAACATGAGGCTAGAAGGAGCTAAGGGAATCACATTGAAGGTTGTCCTTTCCACCATTTGAGTTCCTTTGACTTAACTATCTCACCAAGAGGAGTTGATTGATGAATGTTGGAATCATGCCCTCCACCACTTTAAGTATATATGTGGTGATTCTTTATGAGTAATCCAAACATCATAAATCGTTTGGGAGTAGTTCCTTGGGATCTTTATAAACCTAGAGCATTGTTAACAATCTTGTAGGATGAGTGCCTCGTTTACAAAGGGAGTTTAGAAGTTGTTCTATCATTCCCATATTTCATTTGGAGTTCATGGTGTTTACTAGTGCTCATAGGAGTGACTATGAGTTGCTTGGGAGCGAGATACATTAAGTTTACATAAGGATTGTAGGTTTGATTTTAACTCCTATATAGGCGCAAGAATAACGCGAGTTCTCCCTACTACCTATCGTAGTTACCATGAGTTGTTAAAGGTTCGTATTGTGCTAGATATGATCGCACATAGCTTGCTTGTCTCTAAATTCTCACTTAGTTTCAATTCCATCATTTTCATTATACTTTCGGGCTCTGTCTATTTCCTTTTGGTGATGTTACTTGTCTAGTATGTGTGTCATTCTTAACATTGGACCAATGATGAACCATAGATAGTTTGTTGAGCTAGCCCATCCAACGAGCTTGGCCACAGAATCTACTTAGTTTGTGGAGGATAAGGAGCTAGAGGGTGGTGTGAGATGTTTGAACTAGATGCGTGCCAAGTTAATTTGTTGATTGCATAAGTGTTTGGTGGAGATATTAGTATCCAATGTAAAACAACCGGTGAGATCATTCCAGGCCAACTATTTTCTCTTTTCTAATGCGATTTGCTCCTTGGCACCTTGTAATTATGTGAGCGGACGTACTGAAATGATGGTAGAGAGGAGGTTGGAACTCATTAACCCATAGAGACCCCGAGGGATTCCGATAACCGTGGCTGCCTAATTGAGTTTCCTTCCGTATAGAGCGTGTGAGTGTGCTCTAGGTATATATGACTACATCTTCCCCATTTAAGACCCGTAATTTTGGGTTAGGTAGCTATATAACTTAAGGTTATTTTTAGCCTTAATTGAATAGACTAGGTCGAATGACCAAGTTATATATGTGGTTAGATACTCCATATTATTATTAGTCCGCCTAATTATAATTAGTAGAGCGTAATAATTCCTTTCCCGAATTTTCTCGTCGGACCGGATACGTATAAACCCGAGACTCGTATATGTTGCGTATGTGGGTTTAATTATTATTATGTTTAGCAAGAGAAAAAGGAAAAAGAGGAATAAAAAGGAATTAAATGGCAAGTTGAGAATGTGATTAGTGTGAATTGGAGTTGTGTGCTGGCAACATTCGGTGAAGCCACAAAAAGGAAAGAAAAAGGGAACCGGTTGGGAGAGAGAGAGAGGAGAGGCTCGGGGAAAAGAAACAGCGAAGCGAAGCAAAATGGGGAAAACAAAGAGGAAGCTGGAGACAGGAGAAGGGAGAACGCGAGAGACCGAGAGGATACCAGTGGGCAAAGGGAGAGCGAGGGCTCGGGAAGGCGAAAAGGGAAAGAAACAGAGCAAAGAAGGGAGAGGGAGGACCGAGCGTAGAGAGGGAGGGAGGGCCGAGCGTAGAGAGGGAGAGAGAATGCGAGCAGTACAAGGGATGAGGAGACCAAGGGGTGGCCGGCGAACACTGCGGACCCGAGCACAACCGAATGCAGAACACGGATAGCAAGCAATTCAATCAATTCCAAACCCTAGAATTCGAGGTGGGTAGTCCTATACTCTAAACTATTAGTAATTTCGAAACCCAAATGGATTTATTGTGATTATTGAATATTGTCTGTGGATATTGAATATGTGTGCTATTAAACAAATTTAGTAGTTGCTAAAAGGTGAATTAGGAATCTTGAAGGGATTTGGTAGTTGTTTAGGCCTGAAGTAGAAGCCGGTGAAATTCGAGACGGAGTTAGATTGCTTGGGTATAATTATTAATATTGAGAATTCAGCCGGTTAGGGATGAGTACATTGTGGTTTGGACATAAATTATGAAACTAATATTTAAGATTGAGCCTTAGAGATTTATTGAATTTACCACATTAAGAAATGATTGATAATATCGGGAAATATTGAGTAAAGTATAAAGAGGAGTATGATTTCATATTAATGGATGCACAATTCGAGACATGGGAGTGAGAAATGGTGATTGTCGGGTTAATTGAGTTTGAAGTATATTTAAATCATCGAGGTTGATCTAAACGTGAAGGTAAGCAAAGCTAACGAAAATTAAGTGACGAAAAGTGATTAAAGATTATATGACTAAGGATGGACGAAAGAGAGTTGAGTAATAAGATAGAGACATATAATGGGAATTTGAGGCAAGAAAATGACGAGCTGGGAATTAGAAGGTTAAGTTGAGTTTAGAATGCATCTAACTCTCCGAGATGAAATTAAGTGGAAGACGAGTCTAGCAAGAGGAACTTAAGTGATAAAGTGAGATTAGGAGTTGTATGGCTGAGCGTGAGCAAATGAAGTGGACTTATAAAGTAGAGACATAGAATGAGGAACCGAGGTCAAGACAATGAATTGCGAAAACTTGAAACGTTGAATTAGGTGTGGTATCCGCTTATGGTTATTGTGACTCGAAAAGGAATTAATCCTACTAAATTGGGGAATTGAGAAAGGTATAGTTGGAAAAGAAATGAGGATGACTCGCTTGCATTGAATGGTGACTATTCGTGTTGAATGATTGCATTACATGATGTTCAAAAGTAGTCTTGAAAGGAGTTTGGCGTTTTATGCGAAATAATCCTTGAATGCAATTTCTTGGGAAATGCTTTTCGAATGTGAAAATATGTTTTAAAGAATCGAAACTTATTTAAGAAAGTAAATCAGATTTGAGAAAGTTAATTTATAAGGGTGACACATGGTGTCATGCCTTCCTTGATGTTAAATCGATTTGAGAAAGTTGTTGAAGTGAATGTGATGAATGATTATATGCAAATTGTTTTGAATCGACTTGCTAAGGATCGTTTAGTATACCGAAGGGTTCGAACCGGGGTCCTCATTTGTGAGGATGCTTGGTTAGAAACTTCGAGGAAAGGGTTCTAACAGGGGTCCTACGGGGCGGGATGCCCGATCCGAGACTTCCTAGAAGATATGTCTCGGGGATTTTTTTGGGGTCGTGCCCCGAGAAATCGAGAGAAACTAAGAGAAATTATGAGAAAGGAAGTGCTAGTTCGGATCCCCGAAGGCCCAAAAGTTGATTCAGTTTGAAAGGAAATTGTGATGAGTGTGAAACTGCATTTTTAAATGATTAAAGAGTTGTAATCCATATGTGACTATTGATTTCAAAGGGTTTCATTGAAAAATATGTAGATTTGTATTGTGTTAATATACTTCAGTCGATTTCATTATTTTGAGTAATATGTGTGAACAATTTCCATTTTAAGAGTGTCGGACTTCCGGTGAACCCGTGGCGTATTGTTCACCCCCACAAATTCCCCCTTTTCCCTCCCTAGTGTTGCAGGTACACTTTCGAAGGTATAATCTACACTTAGCATATTCCGGACTCTTGCTGATGGCTCACCACTAATAGTGGAAATAATAACGATTAATCTGGGGTTAATTGATCAACCCAAGGAAGTTAAGATCGGGAAAACATTAGATCTAGAAGAGCGAAGCAATTTATTTCGCTCTTTACAAAGTTTATAGATGTCTTTGCATGGTCATACAAAGACATGCCGGTATAGATCCCAACTTAGCGAAACATAAAATTCCACTTTACGAAGATGCTAAGCTAGTTAAGTAGAGGTTGAGGAGGATGAAACCTAAGAGGGCTTTGAAGATTAAGGAAGAGTTCCACAAGCAGTTAGAGGCTAGGTTTATCAAGGTAGTTCATTATCCTCGGTGGGTAGCAAATATAGTACCGGTTCGAAGAAAGATGGCAGAGTTCTTATGTGTGTCGACTTCGAGAGATTTAAATAAGGCAAGTCCTAAAGACGATTTTCCGCTACCTCATATCGACATCCTTGTAAATAACACAGCAGTTCATGCTTTGCTCTCATTCATGGATTATTATGCCAAGTATAATCAAGTGAAGATGGCTGAAGAGGTTATGGAAAAGATGAACTTCATCACTCAATGGGGGACTTACTCGCTATGTTGTGATGCCATTTAGGCTCAAGAACGTCGGTGCAATGTATCAAAGGACAACAACAACATTATTGCATGATATGATCCCCAAAGGAGCTAAATTTTATATGGATGACATGATCATAAAGTCTAAAGAGACGGTAGGGCACCCGCCTAGCCTAAGGAAATTCTTCCAAAGCCTTAGGAAATAAAACATACGCCTTAACCCTCAAAAGTGTGCCTTTGGAGTGACGTTGGGCAAACTACTTGGTTATGTTCTCAATCTTAGAGGAATTGAAGTTGATCCATTCAATATCAAAGCAATTCAGGAGATCCCTTTGTCACGCACGTGAAAAAGAGATAAGGGGTTTCCTAGGGTGTTTACAATGCATCGGTAATTTCATATCAAAGCCGACTATGGTCTATGAACCTATTTTCAAGAAGTTGAAGAAAGGTTGTGAGACCATTTGGGATGTACAGTGCCAACAAGCACTCGAAAAGGTTAAGGAATACCTGGCTAATCCTCTAGTGTTAATTCCACCCTAACCAGGGAAACCATTACTTCGTATCTCACCAAGACAGAAACGGCTATGGGAGCCATGCTAGCTCAACAAGACGGGAAAGAAGAACATGAAGGCTTACTATTGGAGAGTCTAAGTCACCCTAGAGGGGGTGAATGGGGTGATCAAGAAAATTAAACAATTTTTGCACCAACGAAACCAAAAGCGGATTCGGAGTTTAGAGTGGAGTCATGAAGACAATAACACAAATATACGTGGAAACCCTTACGAGGAAGAAAACCACAGAAATTGCAAATCCAAGCACCAAGTCAAATCCACTATTTTGAATCCACAAAATACAAAGGATTGGCTTGATCGAATTGCTTCCTTAAACAATTCCTTGCAATGTTTTCCTAAACTCGAAGTTCCTTTATCCGATCTAGTACTTCCTAACCGAGGTAACTTTTACAATTATGGACAACTGAGCTGAGTTAACCCTTAGAACTTAGCCAAGGGACTTACTAAGAATGTAAGAGAAGTATGTAATTGTAAGAGAAGTATGTAATTGATTACAGGACTTTCTTTACAACTCGAGAGAATATTAAAATATAGATTTGGAGTTGTAAGAAGAAGATTGATCGAGTATGCACTAAGTAAGTGTTGGATAATATGTTCAACAATATGTGCAATAATGTGTTCAACAAAACTTCTAGTGTTGTGAAGTAACTTCTATTTATAACCAACCAAGTAGAGTGACCGTTGAGTCTTTGTTCGGATTGAAATCTTCACTAGTCAGTTGTAACGGCTATTCCGAGTCACTCGGAAAAGATCCATTGGGATGTGAACATTGTGCAAGGGCTCTTGGCTCCAAAAGATGGTCCAATCACTTGGTGGTGACTAAAAACTGAAGTGGAAACAACCGTTAGGCCTAGAGTTGGAGTTTTCTAGTTTTGGAAACAAATAACCATGACATGGTGTCCGAGCCATATCCGTAAGTAGCTTAAACTTGACAGCTGGAGTTTAACGACTTGAAGTCGGTTGCTTTTGAATTTCAAAAATAGATTAGCCTTGTTTGAACAACCTACAAAAGAAAACCACATTGGTTCTCAATGTATAAAATACTTTGGTCCAAAATTAGGCACGAGATAATAATTAAAATATAGTAATTAAATGTTTAGTTATCTTTGACTTAAAGGAATGAAATTTTTGAGTCTAATATTCAATACGTTCAAATTCCATCTTGAGTCAATCATAAAATAATCAAGTTAGAAAGAATAAAACATCGGAGTATAAGAACTTGATCTGGTCAAATAATTCTCAAGGAAATAAACCGACTTAGACTAGAGAATTAACGTCGTAATTCGTTTTGTGTTGAAATACAAAGTCGGTGCGCAGAATAAAAGTGTTAGAGAAATTATTTGAGCATGCGATGGTTCTGAATGATGTATTAATGAGTCGAAACACCAGTGTAGGAGATATGCAATAACGCGCTTTCGAGTCGATCAAAACAGGATGAGAACTTAGATAAGAGTTTCTATAATACGCAAAATGGCTTAGAATCAAAACCTAAAGAGATAGAGATTTATACCCGAGTCTTCAATCTCCCCCATTTGATGAAAGGCATTCCATACTTAAGATAGAAACTTGCTAGTTGAAAACATGAGTTTTCATTGTCAATGATCGTAACAGGAAATAATGTTCTCTTAAGTCTCGGAGCGAGAGTGATCGAAGATACTTATAATGTGCAGCTCATATCATATCATAACTCAACACATTTGTGCAGATAATAAATCATAGCAAAGAAAAATAAATAGATCGTATCCATAGCGAGTATGTTATAGAGTTTAGTATTAGAGGATTAAGGAAAGAGAAAAATGTAACTCATAAACAAGTATGCTCGTAACAGTAAAAATATCCCTTACCTTCCTAGGGACGATAATAAATCGGAGCAAAGATAAAAACTCTTTGAGAACATTTCTTTCACTTACCTTCCTAGGAATAATAACTAATTTGCAGATGCATTAGCTAAGTTAGCATCCATAGTCAATATCCCTACGAGCATTCATTCAATGCGTGTCCACATTGAACGATGGAGTCACCCCGCACACGTCCGCATGTTTGAAGTGTCTAATACTGGCCATACTAGTTGGTATCATGACATTCATCAATATCCGGATAAAAAGAGTATCCCTTGGACTTCACACCTAGAGCTCAACGAGCCTTTAGGATGTTGGCTGCCCAATTCTTCGTTAATCGAGGCAACTCGTACAAGAAAACCAATTATGCGAATAACTTACTTTTTGTCAACCAACATGAAGCATAGCGCATCACGGAAGAGATTCATAGCGGGGATTCATGGCGGGGAGTGTGGACCTCACATGAATGGTAAGACATTGGTCAAGAAGGTTTAAAGACTCAGCTATTATCGGTCATCCATGGCGACAGATCGCCATGATTTTGTTAGAAGGTGCCATAAATGTCAAGTTTACGTAAATTTATAACACCAACCACCATCATTTCTCACAACCTTAGCTTCACCTTAGCTATTCTCGGTTTGGGGAATAGACATTATTGGCAATGTGACCCCTAACGGAACAGGTGGTCACGAATTCGTGCGAATAGCAGTTCACTACTTCACAAAATGGGTAGAGGCGGCTCAAATGCAACTTTGACGTCGAAACAGTAGCCAAGTTCATTACCCAAAATATCATATGTCGTTATGATGTGACTCACGAGCTAATTAGCGATCATGGTGGTCATTTTAAGAAGGAGGCAGTAGACTTGCTGGACAAATACAACATGAAGACTCATTTTCTAACTCTAAGTCATTTTGAGTACCACATGAAGATTCAACTATAAATCTTATCTCTTCTAAGTTTTGATTTCAAGTCAATATGAGTGTTATAGAAACTCTTGTATAAGTTTCATTCATTTCGACTAACTCGAAATCACATTATTGAATATCTTTTTCACTAATCTTTCGACTCACTCGGACATTACTCAAAACTATAACATGTTTAAATATATTCTCTAACATTTTTATTCCGAGTAATGACTGCATATTTGAACGCAAAGTGAATTATAGTGTTAATTCCTTGTTCTAAGTCGGTTTATTTGTTTAAGAATTATTTGTCCGGATCAAGGTGTTACACTCGATGTTATATTCTTTTAACTTGATCATCCTTAGGATTGACTTTGATGGAATTTGAGTATATTGATTATTAGACTCAGAAAATTCCACGCTTCTAGGCCTAAGATAATTATGCACTTAATTATCATAATTTAAGTATTATCTTTGCCTAATTTAGGATTTGTAGTTTATTCAAACGAGGTCATCTCAATTTTTCAAATACAAAAGTAGCCGGCTTCTAGTCGTCAATCACCAGCAGACAAGCTTTATCTACTTCTAAATAGGGCTCAAACACCGTGTCACTGGTCGTCTGTTTCCAAAATTAGAAAAATCCAACACTAGGCTCAACGGTGGTTTCCACCTTGCTTTCGGACATCACCAGTGGACTGGAGTACCTTTTGGAGCTAAGAGCCGTTGCACAACATTCACATCCCAACGAACCTTTTCCGAGTGACTCGGAAGAGTTGTTACAAAGGCCGAGTAAAGTCTTATGTTCATAACCAATACACAACGGTCATTCCGCTTGGTCATCTATAAATAGAAGCCACTTCACAAGCCTTGAAGATTGCTGGAATTATTGAAAAATACATTACTTGAGCAAAAGTCATTGTTTTCATATTCAATCTTCTACTTACAACTCTCGACTTGTAATTAATGCTTTCCGAGTTGTAAAGTCCCGTAATCGGTTACACACTTCTCTTACTTTCTAAGTAAGGTCCCTTGACTAAGTCTGTAAGGGTTAACCGAGCTCAATTGTCCGTACGTGTAAAGGTTATCTCAGTTAGGAAGTACTATATCGAGATAAGGGAACTTTTAAATCCAGGAAAACATTGTAAGGAATTGTCTAAGGCAGCAATTCGGTAGAGTAAGTCCTTTGTATTTTGAAGATTCAAAATAGTTGATTTGACTTGGTGCTTGGATTAGCATTGTCCGTGGTTTGCTATCCCAAGAGGGTTTCCATGTATTTCTAAGTGTTTACATTTCGAGTCCAATCTAGACTCAAACTCACTTGTTTATCTTTTCAAGCAAAAAGTTTGTAAGTTTGTTCAAATTTCCTTATCACCCTATTCATCCCTTCCAATAGGGTGACTTAAACTCTCTAGTTACAAACCTTCAATTGGTATCGAGCCTAACCTTTCAAGAAGGATCTAACAATCCAAAGGTCTAAAGATCGGATTACTCAAAGCATTGGAGAGTTCGATGAAGGAAGATCTTCCACCGGACCACCAAAGTTCAAAGGATAAAAAGTGGTGCACGGGAAGAAACCGATGGAGTGTTTTCTGTTGGACGACGATGAAGATGTCCGGAACATCATCCAAGAAGGCAGCTGCATCCCAATGAATATGGAAGGAACAAGATCAGTGGCTAAAGAAAAATTTGAGTACACCAATGAAGAATCGAAGAAGTTCGAAATAACTTCAAAGCAATGAACATTCTAATGTGTGCTATCAGCTCGGAAGAGTAAAATAGAGTGTCGGCCGTGACACAGCCAAAGATGTGTTGGACATCACTTAGATGTTTATTCGCCTCACTCGAGATTACAAACAATCTCAAATCCTTGGGTAGAAAAATTTCCCACGAAGAAATGTGCGAGAAAAATTATGAGAAGTCTACCAAAGAGGAGATGGGGTCCCAAGGTCTACCAAATCCTTGGGTACAAAAATTATGAGAAGTCTACCAAAAGAAACATTGTGCTTAAGGCCTCGGAAAGTAGAGAGGAAAGTCTGAGTTCCTCGGACTCAAAAGAGGATCCAATGGCACTCATTGCACGAGGCTTCAAAAGAATGATGAAGTATAAGAAGAGGGAAAAGAGGTCAAAGGAAGAGTTCTACAAGAATGATAAGAAGCACAAAAGGGTAAATATTCTTCTCCTTCAAAGTTAACTTTAACTAAGAACTCGGCTGTTTTGAATGTGGCAGTAAGGATCACATAATCAAAGACTATCCGAAGAGAAAGAAGGACAGAAAGAAGAAGAAGGCTATGATGGCCACATTGAGCGATGACGACTCATCCGAAGAAGATGATGATTCGATGACTCGAGTGTCTAATGGCACTTACAGACTCGTAAGCGGAATCCGAGTTAGATTCGACAACTCAAACATTGAGGAGACAAGGCCTCATGAGGTTATTGAATACTTTCTTAAGTTCTCCAAAGTTGATTTGGCTAAATATATTTACACATTGGAAGAAAAGTCCAATTCGATTCTTCTCGGTTCAAAGAACAACTTGAGTGTCTTATTTCCGAGAGCAAGTGTTTGAAAAATGAATTGGAAAAACTAAGAACAACTCTGAAAAAGCTCAAGACCGAGTGCTCAAGCTAATGAGACTGAATCCGAGTCCTTTAGAAGAGAAAATGAGCATATGAAAAGAAAACTCAATAAGTCTCAAGAGCTCGTTTTGAAATTTACTCAAGGTCGGGAAAACCTTGACATGCTTTTAGGCTCTTAGTGTGTCTCCTTCAGAAAAGAAGGAGTTGGTTTTAATGAAGAGGAGGAATCAAATTCCTAATCTAATCTTTTCAAAAAGGATTCTAGAATTGTGAAGTTCGGGAAGTCCGAGCATGGTCCCATTCATAACAATGAAAGGAGGACTGAGCCCAGCACCATATTATATTAGAAAACCTTGTCCATCTGTTTACAAAAGAAAAGATTTTCAAAAGAAAGCGACATAGATTCAGTTTTCTAGAAAGAGGACTCAAAATTAGAGCAAATCTGGGTTCCCAAGAGTCTTCTTCCTCAAAAAGGATCACAAGTAAAGGGAGTTACTGGGTTCGTTAGAGGAAGTGAGAAAGGTTAGTGTGCTTCGACTTATAGGTAACTCGAAAAGGACGAAGAGTCTTTTCCGAGTTAGAGGATTTTAAAAGAGGCAAAGTCACTTTTGAAGATGACAGTAAGGGCAAGATAGTTAGAATTGGCAAGATTGGGAAAGGAGACAACTTGGTCGACCTAGTCTATCTTGTCAAGGGATTAAGTACAATCTGCTCAGCATCTCTCGGTTATGTGACAAAGGCCAAGATGTAAGGTTCACTCGGACTAATTGCTACATTTCTGATGCAACTACCAAAGAAGCGAAGCTCTCGGGTAAGAGGTCAAGTAATAGCTATACTTGTACCTCTTTCCGATCCAAGTCGAATTAATCTTGTTTAAAAGCATCATTGCATGATGATTCTTAGACATGGCATCACAAACTAAGTCATGTTAGCATGCAAAATATCAAAAAGCTTGCATCTCATGTTTAGTTAGGGTTTACCTAATCGTGCATTTAAGAAAGATAAAATCGTGAAGCATTCATAAAAGGGAAACAAGTCGGATCATCCGTCAAACCTCCTAAATATGTTTCCTCATCCAAAGTGCTTGAATTACTTTATTTGGATTTATGTGGTGAAATCTCTGTAAAAAATCTCGGAAGTAAATCATATGCACTTGTGATTGTTGATGGCTTTTCACAATTTACCTAGGTTTGTTTTCTCATGAACAAAAATTTGATGTTGTTGTCTTTAGGGGAGCTCACCCTTTTTTATAAGCAAATGAATGAATTTCTTTTCTAAAATGACTTATTTCGAGTTACTTCTTTCTAAGATGGATATCTCATAAAATTTTTTTGCTTTTGAAAGTTTACTCATGGTGAGTCTAAGTCACCCTAGAGGGGCCAACAGAGTGATGAGAAAATTTGAACAAACTTAGAAACTTTTTGCTTAGAAAAAGATAAATAGCTAAGTCTAAGTCTAGATTGGACTCGAAATGTATGCACTCGTAAATACATGGAAACCCTCCTTGGGTGGAAAATCATGGACAGTGCTAATCCAAGCACCAAGTCAAATCCACTATTTTGAATCCTCAAAATACAACGGACTTGCTCTACCAGAATTGCTCCCTTGGACAAGTCCTTACAATGTTTTCCTAGACTCAAAAGTTCCCTTATTTGATCTAGTACTTCCTAATTGTGATTGATTACAGGACTTTACAACTCGGAAAATATTAATTCCAAGCTGGGAGTTATAAATTAAAGATTGAATATGAAAAGAATGACTTTTACTTAAGTAATATGTTTCAGCAATAATCCTCGGGATTGACTCGATGGAATTTCTCTAACTCTTTTATTTTGAGTTTTGATTGCATACTTCAACGCAAAGTGAATTACGGTGTTAATTCCTTTTTCTAAGTCTATTTGTTTGTTTGAGAATTATTTGTCCAGATCAATTTACTATACTCTAAAGATTATATTCTTTCTAACTTGATAATCCTTGGGATTGACTCCGATGGAATTTGAGTATATTGAATATTAGACTTAGAAAATTCCACTCTTCTAGGCCTAAGATAATTATGCACTTAATTATTTTAATTTAATTATTATCCGTGCCTAATTTTGGACTAAACAATTTTGTACTTTGAGAACCAAAGTGGTTTACTTTTGTTGGTTATTCAAACGAGGCCATCTCACTTTTGAAATACAAAAGTAGCCTATTTCTAGCCATCAATCACCAGCAGACAAGCTTTATCTACTTACGAACAGGGCTCGGACACCGTGTCGGGGTTGTCTATTTCCGAAATTAGAAAAATCAAACGCTAGGCTCAACGGTGGTTTCCACCTTGCTTTAAGACATCACCGAGTTGACTGGAGTACCTTTTGGAGCCAAGAGCCGTTGCACAATGTTCACATCCTAACGGATCTTTTCGAGTGTCTCAAAAAGCCGTTACAACGGCCGATAAAGTCTTCTTTTAGAACCAAGACACAACGGTCATTCCGCTTGGTCATCTATAAATAGAAGCCACTTCAAAAGACTTGGAGATTGCTGGAATTATTGAAAAACACATTACTTGAGCAAAAGTCATTGTTTTCATATTCAATTTTCTACTTACAACTCCCAACTTGTAATTAATACTTTCTGAGTCTGTCAAGTCTTATAATCGGTTACATACTTCTCTTACATTCCGAGTAAGGTCTCTTGACTTAGCTGTAAGGGTTAACTCTGCTCGATTGTCCCTAATGTAAAGGTTATCTCAGTTAGGAAGTACTAGATCGGATATGGGAACTTCGAGTCTAGCAAAACATTGTAAGGAATTGTCTAAGGGAGCAATTCGGTAGAGTCAATCCTTTGTATTTTGAGGATTCAAGATAGTAGGTTTGACTTCGTGATTGGATTAGCACTGTCCGTGGTTTTCCGCCCCAGGAGGATTTCCATGTATTTCCGAGTGTTTATATTTCGAATCCAATCTAGACTCGGACTCACTGTTTATCTTTTTCAAGCAAAAACTTTATAAGTTTGTTCAAATTTCCTCATCACCCTATTCACCCCTCTCTAGGGTGACTTAAACTCTCTAGGAGCAAGCCTTCACAAGATCCAACATCATAAATTTTCCCTCTCTAGCCCTCATACCAACAGAGCAATTGAAGTCGTTAATAAAAATATTCGTAAAATAGTGGAGAAGATGGTAATTACTTATAAGGATTGGCCCGATAAGTCTGGATTTCGCTCCGTGGGGTTATCGAACGTCTATTAGAACCTATACGGTAGCAATGCCTTACTCCTTAGTTTATGACATGGAAGTCGTCCTTCCAATCGAGATTGCCATTACCTTGTTAAGGATAATTGCTGAAATCTAAATTCCATAAGGAGAATAGGTTAAAGCATGCTATGAAGAGCTACTATTATTGGATGAGAGGCACCTCAACACTTTGCACAATGTCCAAATATACCGGGCACGAATATCTAAGGCATTTAATAAGAAAGTTAAGCCTCGAAATCTACAAATTAGAGATTTACTCTTTAAGGAGATAAGAGTGCTGATTGAGGACCCACGAGGGAAATTTAAGCCCAATTGGCAAAGCCCATTTGTACTTCTTCGAGATCCAGCTCTCTCCGGCGGGTTTCTTCAAGACCGAGCACTCCTTGGGCCGTGTTCTTTTCTCCCCAACCCTTTTATTTTTGGACCATGCACTTGTGATTTTTCGTTTATCTTTTAATTATTTTCTTTTGGGGGAAATGGGGGCTAGTGCAATTTTTTCAATTTATCTTTGTACATTTCCTTATGTCGTTTTGCATCATATTAAATAAAAGAATGCATTTCTTAAAAATTGAGTCTTACATTTCATCTTATTGCATAAGTGTCCTCATTACAAAGCAAATACTAAATAAACAAACACCCTACATGGGACTCCCTAATCATCAATAATGGAAGCAACAAGGAATCTTCTAAGCATCGCCATTAGAATTGTCATCAAAGATGTAATTCCCGAAGTCCTCCAAGACGAATGTGGAGAACCGACCACCTTCATCACCTTCATAGGAGCTACCTCCATGGTCCCAAGAATGAGAAGTTTCATCGGATGGCCCGCTGTACAAAGCGCGAGGGAAATAAAAAGGATTTTCGTGACGGTTGAAAGCCTGCAGGGGCAAGATGTTTAAGCTCTCCTCAAAAAGCTAGGTCCCGAATCGGAAACACTAAGCCCGGAAGTGCTAGGTCTTGCCTCATAAGCACCGCTATGATGCGCACTCCGTGAAGAATGTCGTTAACAACCTTGTCGAGAAGTACTACTAGAAGGTGCTTGTTGGGCGGATGGGTACGTTTGTGCCCCGGTACACCAAAATGAGTACCGGAGGGAGGTACTCTAGATCAACGCCTCTACAAGAATAATTGGGTAATTAACATTCACTACAAGCTCAATAAAATTAGCACTCCACTAATTAAGGACTTACTTGAAAACTCAATAAAATTAGCACTCCACTAATTAAGGACTTCCTCGAAAAGTAGGGCAGGATCGCCTAGTAAGGAAATTCTGAATTCTTTGAAGAGCGAGACCAAAGATTGATGGACATAGTCCGGGATTGTTCTCGGTCATACTATGGGAACCGATACTTTGGTGTTAGTCAAATATAATTTTAGCATACAACTAGAAAGGATACCCCATAATAGCAGCAGCTTGCTTATTTGGATGAAGGGAGAGAAAATAGAACATGGTTGGAGGTTGATCAACCAAAGCAAACGGAGGCCACGGGTTAACTCGGATTTGAGTTGTAACCCTCTCCCCAAGATACCAACAAAATCCAAAAGGACCTTCAAATAGGATCCTCTTTTCACTTAATTCCTTTGCAACAATGACACTTAGAGGGAGTTGGAGTTGGGCCTAAGGATGAAAGTTAGCCTACATTCAAATATTGTGAACAAATAAGCTAATAAGAATGAAAGGCAGTAAAAAGCAAGTGCATAATCAAGGATGGAGTCCACCACAGGCAGGCCCACGGGTAATTCCAAAGGCCGTGGGCAGGGGCGAAAGCTAAAAATGAGATAAAAGGTCTCCGAAGCATATTTTGAGGCAAATTTTGTGATTAAAGAGGCATACTAAGGTCACATGGTTGAGGGCTGATCTCAAGAAATCCATCCCATGAATATTACAACGTTGAAGATAAACCTCGAACCCACAATACGGAGGCCGAAAATACGGGACGATTTGTTGAACCAGGTGAAAGATGCAAAAATATTCATACAACTATGGCTGCATTTTACAAATTAAGTTTTTTTTTTATCCACACAATATGAAAAATATTTTGGAGAAAAGAAGAATTTGAGCATACCTCAATAATCTTCCACAAGCCGATCAACGGTAAATAATTGGTTAAATCCGAGTTTGGTTTTGTGTGCCGCACACCAGTACGGAGGCCCTAATGAGGCAAGTATATGCAGGAACACCGTAGTTGAGCTCCTTTATTTTGTCAAGGTCTGCTAAGTTCACAAAATAGTGAACATGAACTTTAGCAGCTTGATCGAAGAAAATAATCGTACTCTAGAGAAGAGCAAGCACGATTCGGACTTGTTGTTGAGCGAGTGTTCGAGCCAAAACCTAACATCCTCAAATGCCTCAAACAGGACAAGTATACTTGAAGAAATTATCATGGGGAAACCTATCGGCCATGGGGTGAAAAAGGTGACGAAGATAGTCCCGGTTTTTATACAAGTTCTGGTCATAGGCTAGAGGTTTTTCTGAGAAGCCCAAATCGAATAAAACGGCAAAATCAAAAGACGTGATGGTCATTTCCCGAAGGTAAGGTCAAAATTGTTGGTAGTGTGTTGGTAGTGTCCTAAAAATGCTCAATAATGGCCCTAATTGGATCCCTCTCCCTTTTGTCGGTAAGGTGATATCTTCTAGAGGAAAGTTCATCGTCTTGCATGTCTCCATGAATTTAGGGATAGCTCCACTACACTCGAATCGAGCCTTTCCGCAAGACAAAAATCCAACAAAATTTTTTAGTTGAAGAACTATTCTCAATGAGTAAATGAAAAAACTTAAGCCAACTAGCTTATCGAAGGAATGATGGCAAGGGAAGAAGCATGACTCTCGGCTTCCACCAAGAGGTCATTTGGCTTCCACAAATTCTGTGGATGCCGTTCCTACTCGAGGTAGTTAACTTGGACGAGTTTTTCAACTCTTGACCTTCCGGTAGGATGAGCTTTTCTTCTAGACATTTTTAAAGAGAAGATTTTTAGAAACCAACAAGTTTTTAAGGAAAAGCAAAGTAAAAGAGCACCAGAGCAATGCAAGAGCAAGAAGAGGAGTAAGTGTGCAAAATGAACATACCAAGTACCCCTTTTACAGGCAAACTCAATCAAAGCAGCTGACCATAGAAGACAAATGTTAGTAGACAAAGGGAATGTGGTAGAGCACGTCGGGGCCACACCAGCCAAAGGTTGGCCTACGCCGGCCACGACGCGCTCCGATGTCCCGTCGACGACAACTTTGCAGCTCTAGCCTATCCACCTAGCTTGTAGAGTCCCATCAACTCGGCATGTAGCTCTTTGGCATCTTGTGCATGCAAGTGGGAGTTTTCGGGCCCGCCAACCAGCCTTTTCGGATTAGATTCTCGATCTGTTTTCGTTTAAATTATTCATGCAAAACACTAACCTTTCATCAATTTGATTATACACTAACAAGTATGTTAGTACAGTAGATCATTTAGCTAAGCTATAGATCAAAGAACAATCGAAGTTTAAGCATCAAAATATACCAAGCTTCGAGCTCGATCCAGCCAAGCTTAGGATCCTCTTACCGGAAATTAGAACGCATGCATCGGGATCAAGTCCAGGCCCCATTTTGGAGTTTAGGTTCTACTAAAACCAATTCCAAGCATCACACAATACCTAATATTAAAAATTCAGCTAAGTACCCTTCAGTGTCTACTTTGAGCGTTTGTCTTTTTAGACTCGGTCAAAGTGGGGGCTAAGTATAGACATCTAAAAATATCCTCTCTTGTCTCTTTAGTTATGTATTCTATTAGCTGGATGATGAAAATCACGAGTCCTGTTTGAGGATTTGGATCTTGGACTGTGATTCAATTAGTGCGACATAAGGCGAGTAAACCACAAAGAACCCCAGCACAAAAAAAAAATAACCTTTTGCCTTGGGTCGGTCCACAAATCCCCTTTCTTTCGGGCGATCTAAGAACCGGGCCAAGCCTTCGGAGACAACGAAGTCTAGTGTCTGTGCCGGGAAATTCAAAGCTTAGAATAATGCATTTTGCTTTTGTTTAATCGGACAAGGGGCTGAAAACCCGAAGACAACGTCAAAGCGTTGCATTTCTTGATCATGACCATCAAAGTGTTACGTTTAAGCTCCACAAAATAATCTACACGAGCCTAAGAGCTTTTTCCTTGAAATGACGTCATGGCCGGTGCCTGCAACCTTGGAGTTTTAAGTGAATCCCTGGGTTTTGGCTTAAAGAATCCTTTATAAACACAAGTAGGGCATGCAACCCTAGGAGAGCCTCGTGTGGCCGGTGCCCGCAAGCCGGCTTCTATCTAGTTTTATCCTTTATTTCTGGTTCAATCTCTTGATTTATTGGCCCATTTTGTTTTTGTTGTTTTGGACCACAGGCTGCATGCAAACCCTAGGTCATTTGTGACCAATGTTCTCCTTATAAATAGAGACCCTTGGCTCCGATTCCCATACGACTATCTCCTATGTGTAATGTTAGAGAAAGTTAACTTGAGCACTCATTCCCAAACGTTATTATATCGAAATTACTATCAACTATCCATCTCTTCTCTACTTATTGCGGTTGAATCGTGCAAAGAGCTAAAAAATATTCGGTTATTCCGATCTTTGGGAACTTATTCAACTCGATCTTTCCTATTCCCTACATATGTTGTTCACAAAAACAAGCCCTTTTCTTTGATTTGTCGTCGTTGCATCGGGAGATTCAAGCATACGGATCTAGATTAGCAAGGTGGGACAACCTGAGGGAAATCTTTCAGCCTTCAAACGGTTTACATTATTTTTATGCTTCATTTACCGCTTTACGTATTGTGGATTAAAGACATGTATCACTTTTAATTCCTTCCTACTCGATGTAATCTTTCAATTTTTCGCTTCTCTTTTCTTTTTGCTTTCTTTATCGCTTTCTTTATTTCATTTCCTTTGATTATTTTTGGTTGCTTTTATTTATCGTTTTAGCATGTTGTATGTTTACGTGTATTAGCACGTTATTTTAATATACTTCTCAAACTAGTAATGGTCGCCTTCAGACGGGAGGACTTGAAGGGTTTTCCCTACATTTCGTACCCTCGCCCCGGATATGATTCTCGATTCAAAGATCGATGGAGTCAATTTTTGTCTTTTTCGGTCTTAGTCTATCCGTACTAAGATCAAAAGAGCAATTTTTTATTTTTATGTTCTGTTAGTTTTCTACCTAAAACCGACTAGGGACTCCCTTTTGGTTTTATTCTCGTTAAAAATTGCATCTTAGTTATTTTCTAGCTGGAGGGTAAGAAAAAGCAACCCGGATTCGCTCGCCGGGCCGGAGGCCAAGGTTGACTATGTCGGCCTAGGCCTATGGCCGCCGCCGCAACCGCCGAGTGTAGGTTGCCGCCTACATTGGGTGGTCCATGGCTGAGGTTTAAGTCCAGACTGGGCTTTTTACACCGGTCCGTACATGAAGCCTCATGGCGTAAAACCCCGGTTTATAATTTTATTTGTCCTTTAATTAGGAAATAATATCCCGATAATTTTGAAAATAGTTTATAAAATTAAAATAATTGATAAAACACCACAATTCAATATGATTTAATGTGTTAATTTGACTCAATAAAAGTTTATTCCCCACATTCTAAAATCGACTTTAAAAACCATCTTCAAAACCAACCTTGAAAAGAAGAAACTCGACACAAGTAGGGAAGCTCGACGAGCCTCGACTGCCGTGGATCTTAAAGATCCATATCACTTTGTTTTACACTCGCAATAAGAAAATAGCCGAGATGTATTTTTAACATAAATAAAGAAAAAAGGGGAGTCACTATAAGCTTTTAAAGAAGAAAAAGTAACAAAAGCAAAAGGCAAAAATTTACTATTTTTATCTTAGTATGGGAAAATTAAGACCGAAAAGGCTTAAAGTGACTCCATCGATCTTAGAACCAAGAATCGTGAAGGTTTGCTCTTGGAAAGACTAAGTCACTCTAGAGGGGGTGAATAGGGTGATGAAAGATTTTTCTTAAAATACATACTTGTTTTGCACAAAACAGACTTAGAGAATAATTATGAGTCTATAATTAACTCGGAAAGTGCAGTACATAGAAAAAGTAGTGGAAACCCTCCCGAGGAAGAAAACCATTGGATAGTGCTAGTACAAGCACCAAGTAAAATCCATTATTTTGAATCCACAAAATACAAGGACTCGACTCTTTACAAAATCGCTCCCTTAGACAATTCAAATACACATTTTTCGAGACTCGAAGTTTTCTAATCCGATCTAGTACTTTCTAACCGAGATACCCTTTACAATTAGGGACAACTGAGTTGAGTTAACTCTTACAGCTTAGTCAAGGGACTTAGAAGAAAGTAGAAAGAGTAGAAGTGATTACAAGACTTTTCTTTACAACTTAGAAAGTGAGAATTACGAGACTTGGAGTTATAAGCTGAAGATTGAGTAGGTAAGCACTAAGTAAGTGTTAAGCAATATGTTTAGCACTCTTCAAGTCTTGTAGAGTGGCTTTTATTTATACAAAGTAGGGCAAACTAGACATTGGAACTTGTTATGGACTCGGTGAGCTTCAAAAGCCGTCGTAACGGCTAGTCTCGATAACTTAGAAAAGTGGTCCATCCTTCTAGTTGTGATTGAACTCCGGGGTGTAAACAACCATTGGACACAAAGTTGAAGTTTATCGGATTTGGAAACAAACAACCCCGACACGGTGTCTTAGCCATGTCCATAAATGGTTGATTTCTGCCTGCTAGTGTTTAATGGGTAGAAATTGGCTACTTTTTCTTTTCAAAAATAGACTAGGCTTGTTTAGTCAACCTGCAAAAGCAAATCAAAGGGGTACTTAAAGTATAAAAATACTTGTGTCTAAGATTAGGCAAAGATAATAACTAATTCAAAGTAATTAAGCACTTAATTAACTTCAGCATAAAAGAGTGGAATTTTCGTAGTCTAATATTCATTAAGTTCAAATTTCATGTTGAGTCAATCCTTAAAAAGATCAAGTTTGTAATAATAAAGAATCAGAATAGTAAATAATTCTCAATAAATAAACCGACTTAGAAAGTGGAATTAATGCAGTAATTCATTTTCACTTAGAACATCAAGTTAGTGCTCGGAATAAAAGTGTTTGAGAAATTATTTACTCACGCCATTGTTCTCAAATGTGTTTGAGTGGGTCAAAAACAAAGTTAAGAATGTTTTGCTTGATGAATGGTTTCTAAGTAGGTCGGAAAATAGTGAAAACTTCGATATGAATTTCTTAAAAGCTTAGAATCACTTAGAATCAAAACTATAAAGAGATAGAGAGTTATACCTGAGTCTTCGATCTCCCCTTGTTGATGAAAGACATTCCATACTAATGATAGGAATTAATCAATTAAGAGAGTTAACTTTTCATTAAGAGTTGACCGGAGCAAGAAAAATAATGATGGATATATAATAGCTTAGCTTAGATCATATATAACTCAAAACACGCTTCTTGAAATAGCAGAGCATACTTGTTATTGACTAAGGAACAATATATTCGAGTAAGGATGAAAACATGCTCGAAAAAGAAATGCTCGAGAAAAAGTAAATTTCATTATTTAGTAACAAAGAAATTATCATACGTAAAGAAAGAAATTAGCAAGCCGAGGAAGAACTCGAGGCTAAAGCAAACATCTCTATTTTCTATCTTTTTTCTCCCCTATGCATTTCAGCAAAAAAAACAAAAAGAGGGAAAAAGAACAACTTAGTACAAAAGATTTTGGACAACATAAAAGCATTTTGAAATCAAGAGGGAGGAGTAGTCCGGCGACAAGTAGAAGAGCGAGGGTTGCATTTGTGCCTATAGCCTTAAGTAGAAATAGCTCGGCGAGGTGGCAAGAACACTGGTAGATCCGGTAGTGGGATGACCCTTCTGCGAGTTAGAGCTACATTTTCCTCATCTTTTTCTTCTTCTTCCTAAGCAAAAGCTGCTATAGGCTGAGATTTAGAGGCGGGGGCCTTAGACTGGCCTATATCACTAGCCTCCTCCGAGGCGGATTGAGTGTGATAAGAAGAGATCACCTCGGGTTCTTTGTTTCCCTTGTCCTTAGGTGGAACTTCTTTAGCCTCCTTGTCCCTTTATTCTTCAGCTACCCCTTCAGCCTCTCCTTGTCCTTCTTCAGCTTATTCTTCGACCTTCTTCTAACTCGGACTCGGAAGAACTGGAGGACTTTGAAGATTATGCTTCTTTAGATATTGAGTCCTCTACCGCCTAGGACCTTCTCTCTTAGAGGTGGCAGATCTGATCATTTTAATGCTTTATCACCTCCTTCAGTTGAGTAATCAAGGCTCGACTCGCTCAATCCGAGTCCGAGCTCGGCTATGCATCTCGGTCGATATTGGTGTGAAAGCCCGGAAGGCTCCTAGAGTTGTTTGCAATTCTTTAGCCAGAGAGACAAGTTGATTGTCCACCTTCTAAAGAAGTTCAATAGAAGGGGCATGTAGAGAAGTGGATGGTCCATCGGTTAGATGAGGATCCTCATGACAAGTCCGAGTCCGAGGTGGAGGAGGTAGAGGTGCCAATTCTAAGGAGTGAACCCGGACACCAGGTTGGATTTCCTTATATCCAAGGCCAATGATTTCATCTATGCCAAAACAAATAGCAAGTTCTAAACACTTGTTTGGGTAAGAAGGAATCTCAACCTCAAACCGAGTGAAAACGGTTGTAACAAGAGCTCCAAAGGGATAGGGAGTCTTTTCTCGGTGACATGGAACAAAGGTAATCTGTTCCGAACGAAAGGAAAGAGGTCAACCTTATATCCTTCAAAAATGTCAAAATGAACCTTGAGAACTTTTCTTTTGGGGTTCTCTTTTGAGGTATAGTAGGAGAAAAAGGTTCTCATAAGAATGAAGCACAAAAGTCTAGCTTTAGAGGTCATATGAGTCACAGAAAAGTTCTTTCCGGATTGAGGAACTTCTTTAGCATACTTATCAAAGACGTCATGTGCGACTTGATTGAAGGGAATAGGGTTGGAATTTAGAAACGGACACTTCACATCAAAGATCTTGCGATGTAAAGCAAGCTTGATACATACCACCTTGCCTTGAATGACGAAGAGATCACGTTATCTCTAGCTATCATGTCGAATAGAACTCAGTAGCAAGTCCCGGGTAGATGTACTCATAAAAGCACAGTATAATTAAAAGCACCAGTTTGGATGGTGGATTTCAACCAAGAAAAAGAAGTTTTTAGAAAAAATTTGTCGTCCAGGAGGAAATGTTGAGCGATAAATACCTTTGATTCTTCCGAGGCAGGGGCCTTTTCCTTTGTTTGAGCAGACCTCGGAATGAGTGCATGTAGTTATAGCCTTCTTTGTGGCGGAAGCTCACTTCATAGCTGAACCTCTTTTAGGCATGGTGGAAGATAGAGGGCGTTTGGGAGTAAATTGAAATAAAGTTAAGAGCACGAGTGAATGAAAAATAGAGAGAGAGTTTGAGTGCAAGAGTGATTGAATTCAAGAGCAAAGAGCGACAAGTGTGATCAATAAGTAGGTAAATGAATGAGTGAAAATGAAGCAGTTGTATTTATATAATAAATGCTTTCATTGAACAACCGCCTTTCTATCACATCCTACCAAGCAACGGTTATCGGACCGTTGAGTCTCCCTACAAGTTACAGCTAGTTTTCTAAGCAACTTTCGTCTAACGGCTAGTTCTTCTAACCGATCGCGTGAGAGAGAGAGAGAGAGAGAGAGAGAAAGAGACGAAAGGATTTTCGAAAACCTTTTCTAAGATTCTCCATTTATTTAGAGATGATCCCAAAATTTTGATGTCGGTTTTACTAATAATTTGAGTCTAACTCAGTAAAGTGTCCGAGTGACTCATAACATACTCGAAACTTCATAACTCATAGCTCAGTCTCATTTTGTGTCAACCGATCCATTAGTTATTCACACAAAGCATATAACAATCAATCGGAGATATAATAACTCATGCATTAACTTAGATAATCACGCATTTAACATGCCAAGTTTATTCCTACTAAAGAAAAACTGATCTTCGATCAGTGGTTTAGTGAAAATATCGGCTAATTGAAATGTTGTTGGAATAAACTCAAGTTTAATATCACCTTTCTCAAAATTGTCTCTCGGAAAATGATACCCGACCTCAATGTATTTTGTCTTTGAATGTTGAACTGCATTCTTAGTAATGATGATTGCACTTTGGTTGTCACACTTGATTGAGATAGATGTGAATGATAATCCAAGATCCTTCAAGAGTTGCTTGATCTAGACAATCCGAGTACAGCAAGCTCCAGCGAAGCAATGTACTCAGCCTCAGCGATTGATAGAGCAACTACGTTTTGCTTCTTTGAATGCCAGGAGATGAGTGATTGACCAAGAAATTGGCATGCTCCTGATGTGCTCTTTCAATAAACATTGTATCCATCATAGTTAGCATCCGAGTATCCAGTGAAAGTCGATCCGAGTCTTTTTAATTCCAAAGACCCAAGTGTCCGAGTCCCCGAGAGATTTTCAAAGATTTTCTTCACCGCAGTGAGATGTAATTTCTCGGGATTAGCTTGAAATCTTACTCAAAGGCAAACACTAAACATGATATCTAGCCTACTAGATGTGAGATAAAGTAGAGATCCAATCATACTTCGTAGAGTTTCTTATCTACGACTTTACCTTTTTCATCTCGAGTCTAGTTTTGTACTACTACTTATAGATGTTGCTTGTATGCTTCACATCTTGTAGCTTATACTTCTTCAATAACTCCCGGGTGTATTTTGAGTGATGGACATAGATGCCATCCTTTTCTTGCTTGATTTGCAATCCAAGGAAGAAGTTGAGTTCTCCTGTCACACTCATTTGGAACTCCTATCTTATTAACTCGGAAAACTCCAGGCATAGAGTTTCATTAGTAGCTCCAAATATAATATCATCAACAATCATCCCCCTTGGTTTTTGTAAAAAGAGTTTTGTGAATCGACCTCTTTTGATATCATTTTTAACTAAGACCTGCTTAGTCTTTCATCTCAAGCTCCGGGAGCTTGTTTCAGACTCATATAAAGCCATTTGCAATTTGAAAACATGATTTGAAAATTAAAAGTTTTGAAATCAAAGGGGTTGCTTAACATAAACTTCTTCTTAAATATAACCATTAACAAACGCACACTTAACATCCATTTGATAAAGCTTGATGTTCATTCTAGATGCAAATGCTAAGAGAATTCCGATTGCCTCAATCATAGCAATAGGTGCAAAGGTTTCTTTCAAATTGATTTAATTCTTCTTCCATGGCCTCTACCCATTCAGATTCAAGTAGGCCTTCTAGTACATTTTTAGGTTTAGTTAATGATATGCATGCTAAAAATGCACATAGATTTCGCAAAGAAGACCAAGTGCTTACCCCACTTGTTGATATCGAAAGTATGTTCTCTAGTGGGTGACTGGATGCATATTTGAAATCTCTGCCCGTCCTCCGGTTTACCGGGTTTGTTGGTTGAATGGCCTCATCTTCGATTGGTTGCTCTTGTTGAACTTCTGTATTAGCTTTGTTCTTCGCATTCCGAGCTGGCTCTTAAACTTGCTCATTTTGAGTCATTTTATTCTCGTGTTGGCTTATTCTGAGTCATTTTTCTTCGACTCATTCCGAGCTCGGCTTTAGCAATATCATCTTCATCTTTGTTGACCTTGAGATCCTAGAAGGTGGATTCATTTTTTCTACCATGGTTAATCTCATCAAAAACAACGTGGATACTTTTTTCCACTTTGTTAGTTCTCTTGTTAGCAAATCCTATACGCTTTGCTATGATATGAGTAACTGTAAGAACCACATCCAGTCGGGGCCCGTCGAGCTTCCCCACTCGTGTCGGGTCTCTCATTTTTAAGGATTGATTTTGAAGATGGTTTTTAGAAGGTCGATTTTGGAATGTGGGGATGAACCTTTTATTAAGATTTTCCGAATTTTATTAATTAGTCAAAGCTTGAATGGCGATTTTATTAATTCTTTTATTTTAGAAATTATTTTAAGAAATCTCGGGATCTTATTTTCTAATTAAGGAGTAAAGTATAATTAGGGTTTTGGTCATGCCGTGAGGCTTTATGGTAAGACCGGTGTAAAACGCCAATTTGGATCGAAACCTAACCTTCGATCACCCGACGATAGGCGATAGCTCGTGCCAGGTGAAGGCGGGCACCGGCCAAAGGCTACAGCTGATAGAGTCCGCCTCGGCCTCTACCCTGGTCGGCAGATCTAGAGCCTCCTCTTACTATTCCTGCAACAAGAAAACACAAAGATGTAATTTTTGAATAAAATAAGGCATAAAATAAACGAGTCACTAGGTCGGCTTTTCCTAAAGCAAAAACTAACGAAAATAAAATTTACTCTTTCAATCTGAGTACGGAAAATCTAAAACTAAAAGAGGCTAAAATGACTCTATCGATCTTTGAACCGACAATCGGATTCGAGGTCGAGGGTACCAAACGTAGGAAAATCCCTTCCATTCCACCCGTGCGAAGACGGTCATTACTAGTTCGAGTAGTATATGAGAATGATGTGAGAAAAAAAATACATCGACATGCCAAACGAAATTAAAGCAACCAAAACATAACCAGGAAAACAATAAAGAAAGCGATAAAAGCAAAAGTAAAGTAAGCAATAAAGAAAAGCGACAAATAGAAAAATTACATCGGTCGGGGAGGAATTTAAAGCTATTACATCTCTTAAACCATAATACGAAAAGCAATAAAAATAGAAAATAAACATAATCGTGCGAAGGCTAAGTTGTGGCGCTCAGGCTGTCCTACTTTGCTAATCTGGATCTTTACACTCGGATTTCTTGATGCAATGGTGGCGATCTAAAGAAATGGGCTAGTTTTTTGAATGGTGTATAAGGTATAGTAATGATTAGTTGAATGAGTGCACAAAGATCAGAATAATCGAATATTCTTTAGCTCTTTACACGGATTCAATGGTGAAAGATGAATGCTTATAGAAATTTTAGTAGAGTGACGTTTAGGTGAGAGTATTTAGATTGCCTTTCAGTAGCGTAATGTTAAGGCGGGAAGCCGTATGGGAATGAGAGCCATACATTTCTAGGTTTTCGTGCTCTAGTTGTGTTTCCAAGGATTCTGCAAGCCCAAAACACAACGTTCCACCTTACTTCTAGAAGGCGGGCACCGGCCACGATGTTTTTGGAGGGTAAAAGCTTCTAGGCTCATGTGGGCTGTCTCGTGAAGCTTAAAACACAACACTTTGATGCTCATGATCATCAATATGCAACGCTTAACGTCGTCTTTAGGTCTTCAGCTCCTTGTCCGATTTGGGCAAAACTAGAATGCAGTATTCCGAACTTGGAATTTCCCAGGCACACAGACATGGGACCCCACAATCTCTAAAGGCTTGTCCCGGTTCTTGGATAGTCCGAAAGAAAAGAGGATTTGTGGACTGACCAAAGATAAAAGGCTATTTATTTGGTGGGGGTTCTTTGTGGTTTACTCGGCTGACATTACACCAATCAATCACGATCCGAGATCCAAATCCACAAACCAAACTCGGGATTATCTTCATCGGGCCAACAAAACAGTGTTTATTTATTTTCCTAGTATGCATGTAATTAAATTCCTTTATTAGTTGTGTAATTGGATAAGTAGTAGGCTTACCTTTTATTGAATAAAAGTAAGTATTATGCTATACATTAATATTTTTATCGCTCATTTCGAGGTAAAATAATCATATAAATTGCACTTGCCTAAGTGGACCATCCAACGAAATAAGCAAACCAAGGAAAACCATAATAGTAACGAAAAATTGTGGCCCGACCAGTGCACCGTTGGCTGGGTGGTGGCCGGCGGCCTGCTTTGGCCAAGCCAAGTTGGGCTGGGCCCGGCCTACTACCTAGGGGTACGCTAGGCGTAATACTTCTTTAGCTGATCCAAATTGGTGTATCGAAAAATCTCTTCTCCATCCAAATTAGTTAATTTTACTTGCTCCACCGCGTAAGATCTAATTAATTATGAATGGGCCTTGCCACTTGGGCTTCAACATTCCGAACGGGTCCTGAACTGGTGCTCGTATCTCTTTAAGGACCAAATCCCCAATTTGCAAGTTGCGAGGCTTAACCTTCTTATTGAATGCCCTTGATATACGAGCTTGGTATATTTGGACATTATGTAAGGCGTTGAAGCGCCTCTCATGCAATAATACTAACTCCACATAGCGTGCCTTGGCCCACTCGGCTTCAAAAATTTGGCTCTAAGCAATTATCCTTAACCAAAGAAAGCAATCTCAACTTGAAGGACTCGCTTCCATACCATACACTAGAGAATAAGGCATTAATCCCTGGAGGTTCTAATGGATGTTCTATAACCCCACAAAGCAAAAGGCAATTTATCCGGCAAATCCTTATTTGCACCCTCAATTGCTCCATTGTTCCGAGGACGATACAGGGAAGATTAATGATGTTGAATTTTATACTTATCTAACAAATCCACTACTTCCTACTTAAAATGACTACCATGGTTACTTATTAACTTGTGAGGCACCCCATATCGACAAATAATGTTCTAGGTGAGGAATTTGGCTACCTATTTTGATGTCAAAGTTGCGTAGGAAGCTGCCTCTACCCATTTGGTGAAGCGATCGATTGTTACAAACACAAATTCATGACCACCTCTTCCTTTAGGAGTCACCTTGTAAATAATGTATATTCCCGAAACCGAAAATGGTCGGGGTGAAGATACGAGTAGTAAGAAATGACGGGGTTGGTGCTGTAGATTTGCATACACCTAACATTTATGGCATCTTCTAACAAAGTGATGACAATCTGCTGCCATGGTAGACCAGTAATAACCAAGTCTCCGAACCGATCCGCACCAACATCCTAGCATTCATGTGAGATCCATATTCACCACCATGAATCTCTTCCATGATGCACTTTACTTCATGTTTATTGACACAAAGTAAGTTAATCACGGAGTTAGTTTTCTTAAATAGTTGCCCCTATTTAATGAAGAATTGGGTAGCCAACATCCCGATGGCTCGTTAGGCTCTAGGTGTAGAGTCCAAGGGATACTCTTGCTTATCTAAATATTGATAAATATCATGATGCCCACTGGTATGGTTAGTATTAGATACTTCTAAGGTATAGACGTGAGCAAGGTGACTCAGTCGCTCAATGTGAACGGGGCATTGACTCGAATACCAGTAGGGATATTGATCACGGATGCTAACTTAGCTAATGCATCCAGTAAATTGATTATCATCCTTAAGAAGGTAAGTGGAAGAGATATTCTCAAAATTTCATCAAGTATGCTTGGTAGGGTACTAAGGCTTCACTACATACCTTTCATCTCTCGTGAAATTTGATTGATGATCAAACTAGAATCTCTGAAAACCATGATATTCTTTACCCCGACCTCTGTTGCGGCCTCAAGTCCTGTAATAGAAGCTTCGTATTCTGCAGCATTATTAGTGATCTAAAAATCCAATTTAACTTAAAAACAAGGATTATGTGCTCCCTCGAGCGAGATTAAAAGAATCCGTACCCGAGGCCCTTCTAATTGGAAGTGACGTCAAAGTACATTGTCTAAACGTCCACCTCTACTTGTAAAATATCTTCATTTGGGAAATCAAGGAGTTCGGGGTTTTTATTCGAGCACGGGTAGATTAGTTAGGAATTCGACATTATCTTGCCTTTGATTGCTTTTTGAAGGATGAGCTTGAGTTCGAATTCGATAGCATGACAGTTCATCGTGCTATTTTATTGCTCATAATTGGCTGCTCACATATGTACTTAATAGGATTCGTAGGTGCTACCACATGTACGGTGTCGGCTAAAGCCAAATATGTCTTCTCTAGCGGCATATATCTAGTCTCATAATGCAAGAACTTCTTGCTGAGATAGTAGATCACACGTTCTTCTTTCCCGTCTCGTTAAGCTAGCATGGCTCCCATTACGGTCTCTGTTGTGGTGAGATATAAAAGTAATGGTTTCCGTGGTTGGGGTGGAACTAACACTCGGAGGATTAGCTAGGTAGTCCTTCACCTTCTCGAATGCTTGTTGGCATTTGGCATGCCAAATGGGCTCGAGATCCTTTCTTTAACTTTTTGAAAATAGGCTCACAAACCATAGTTAGTTTTAATATGAAATGTCCTAGAAAACCTCTTATCTCCTTCTCTCGTACTTGGTGGAAAGATCTCCTGAGTGGCCTTGATCTTCGAGGATTAAGGCACATGTTGTACTTCCCGAGTCTATGGAAGAATTTTCTTAGGTTGGGTAATTGCCCTACCCTGTCTTTCAATTTTATGATCATATCATCTACATCTTCGGCTTCTTTATAGATCATATCATACAATAGTGTTGTTACTATCATCCGATACGTTGCACCAAGCATTTTTGAGCCCAAATGGCATCACCACATAACAGTAAGTCCCCTAATGAGTGATGAAGGTCGTCTTCTCCATAACTTCTTCAGCCATCTTAACTTGATTATATCCGATGTAACGATCATAAATAAGAGTAAAGCATGGCCTGGTGTATTATCTACTCGGAAGATTGATATGAGGCAACGACAAGTCATCTTTAGGACTGGCTTTGTTTAGATCCCTGAAATCAACCAACATACGAACCCTGCTATCTTTCTTCGAGACTCGGAACTATATTTGCTACCCACTAAGGATAGTGAACTACCTTAATGAACCCAGACTTCTAACTGTTTCGAACCTCTTCTTCAAGCTTCAAGGCCTATTCTAGTTTCATTCTCCTCAACTTCGCTTAACTAGCTTAGCATCCTCATAAAGTGGATTTTTGTGTTCTGCTATAGTCGGATCTATACTCGGTATGTCTTTGTAAGATTATACAAAGACATCAATTAATTCCATAAGGAGTGAAGTGAATTGCTTCAGCTCTTCCGGATCTAAGGTTTTCCCAATCCTAACTTCTTGGGGTTGATCAACCGAGCCCCGATTAATTGTTATTGTTTCCTTTATTATTGACGAGCGATTTTCATGATCATCCATAACTTTTGTTAGCTCTTTAGGAATTTATTGTTCGTCATTAGAGGTAACATAATTAAGAGCAAGAGGAGGCAAAGAGTAAACGAAAAGGTTCACTTTATTGAATGAAGAAATGAGTACATCGGACTTAGGAACGAATTGCAAATGACAGAATTAGAACTAGAAATAATAGAAGAAGAAGAATTACAAGCCGTAATACTAAACTCGGAAAGAGGATGCGCTACTAGGATAACAACAAACTCTTGGCCCTCCCGAGCATCAATCCAAGTAACATGCTTGGACCCTTCTATATCACCTGTCGATGATGAACCCGGATGCATCGAACTATTGGTGCGACATAGCTCGTGACAAGATCGAGATTGAGTTCCCTTGTAAATTACTCTCTTGTCCAAATAAGAGACCGAGATGATTTTTCCGGTAACATTGGTCCAATCTGTTGTGGACTGTCCCCTTTGAGGAGGTGAGGTGCCTCCTTTTCGAGAAAATAGCAGTCATTGAAGATCTCTAGACCTAGTACTAGTAAACCTTTCTCATTGATATAATAGGGCTCGGAAAACCATAATAAGGAAAGTTGTCTCGCTCCTTTTAGAAAGTGCCCACTAAGAGTATAAGGAAAGGGCTTAATAGAATAGAATGTATGTGGTGTAGTCCTCTTCACTTAGATCTCCCACTTGGCTTGATCTATTTCCTTAGTAGTAGGTTAATAGCCTAGCCTAAAATTGTAATTATTAGTGAGCTCAAGGGGTGTGCAACAAGACCTAGAAAATACCCCTTTTTCCAAAGCATCAATTGGACACTAGGGTTGCGATAAGGGTTAAAGGTAAAAGGTGCTTCATCCCTTTCTAAGGCAAGCAACAATTTCAAATCAGTAAAGTTCTTCATCATTAGCATCATGTTCGATCTCCACTACTGGACTCTTTGGAAGTAATAGTAGTAGAAAGATTATCCCCGTTGACAGTTATGATCCGACGTTTAATGATCATTTTGACCTTCTAATGTAATGTAGAGGTCATCGCTCAATGATCGTGCAACCAAGGGTGTCCTAGAAGCAAATTGAAAGTAGCACGGATATCCAAGACATGGAATTTGATATTCCTCTCTATTGTCCTCGTATTGATTGGCAAGGTCATCTGTTCCCAAGACTGTTCTCCTAGAATTATCATAAGCTAGGAGATGAACACTCGCTTAGAGAGTTGTTGTTCCCTTATTCCTAACCTCTTAGCAGTTTGAAGACTCGGACTTTACTCAAGACAATTCCGAGTTCTAACAAAGGAATCAGGTATAAGAATTTCTCACTTATAGAGTTTTGATTCCAAGGCATTCTCTCGTACCTTAGAAACTTTTCCGAGTGATATAGTATTTTTCTCTCTAAGTGATATGACCTTGACTTCATGTATTTCTTGCTTGTCTCTAAGTGACTCGGAAAACAGATATGCACTCACGCTGTCTCACTCGGTTCTAAGTCCTTCATCACTTAGATTTATCGCATGTTGAAATGACTAGTATTTCGCTTAACCGCACTCAGGTCCGACTTCATGTTATAAGTCCTATTCTGTTGTAGTCGAGCTTCTAGTCCGAACCATGCTTAGTCTAGATCAAGTTTGTTTCACTCGATATTCGTTGTATAACTTGATTCTCGCTTAGACTAACTCGGATGGAATTTTGAGTTTCATGGATATTAGACTCGTAAAATTCCATTCCTTTTCAAACTCGGATAATTAGTCGACCAATTATCTTAATTATATCATTACTCGTGTCTAATATTGGACCAAAGTATTTTATACTTTGAGAACCAATTCGATTTACTTTTGTAGGTTATTCAAACGAGGATACACTTTTTGAAATACAAAAGTAACCTGGCTTCAAGACGTCAAATCACCAGACAGACATGGCTTTTCCCCTTCTCCGACCTAGCCCCGTAAGATTGTGTGAGGGCTATCTGTTTCCAAATCTGGAAAAATGAAACGCCAAGCTTAACGGTGGTTTCCACCTTATCCTTCAAGACACCGCCAGTGGTTTTGGGACTTCTAAAAGAGTTAAGAACCATTGCCCAACGTTCATATCACAACGGATACTTTCGAGTGACTCGTAAAGTCCTTAACAACGGTCACAAAGGACTCTCGACCGAAGATGGACTCAATGGCTATGCTTGCCCGGTCATCTATAAATAGAAGCCAACTCGAAGACTTGAAGATTGCCGAATCTATTGTTAATACATACTTGAGCAAAAGTCATTGTATTCACTTTCATTCTTCTACTTATAACTCCCACTCTATAATTCATTATATTCCGAGTTGTAAGGTCTTGTACTTCGTTACAATCACTTTCTTCTTACTTTCTAAGTAAGGTCCCTTGACTGAGCTGTAGAGGTTAACTCAGCTTAGTTGTCCCTAGCTGTAAGGGTTATCTCAGCTAGGAAGTACTAGATCGGATAAGGGAACTTCGAGTCTAGGAAAAACTTGTAAAGAGTTGTCGAAGGGAGCAACTCGGGTTCGGTCAGTCTACGGTATTTTGTGGACTCAAAATAGTGGATTTGACTTCGTGCTTGGATTAGCACGGTCCGTGGTTTTCTGCCCTAAGAGGGTTTCCACGTAATATCTCGTGTATATACTTTTTGAGTTCATTCTAGACTCGGACATACTCGATCGCAGCTTGAATCCGCTTCCTTACTTTTTACCGAGATTCCGAGTTCATACTTTTCCGACATTGTTTTAGACTCAAAATTTGTTTCTGTCTCTACTTTGGCAAAAAGAGCTCAATCTTCACGAAAATCCTCCATCACCCTATTCACCCCCTCTAGGGTGACTCGGACTCTCCCCGAGCAAACCTTCACAGCTTCTCTAGGGACATACGCTTACAACCGATTCATTGTTGTGTGTAACACCTTTTCTCGGGAGATCCTTCGATCAAAAGTAATAGTTCCATCTCCACTATTAACCAATCCCACTACTTTCTTTGGTGTGGTGTTAGGAGAAACGTCGATCTTCGCTGAGGGCATAGATCATGGCTTACCTATGTTTCGGGTAGTAGATATCAATTAGGAGATTGAAATGTCGGCTTTTAGTTTCTAGAGTTGCTTAAGGATTGGTCTTCTTCCTTTGTAGCTTCGGGCTCTTTCAGGCCTTCCCGAGTCCGTTATGGACCCAAGGGCGCGTTATGCTATCCTAATCTAGTAAGAAATCGAACAACAGGACTCTTAGTGTCTCCCCAAGAGTCTCGCTTCTAACGGTGGTGTTCCCCAAAAGTCGTCACCATTATTGTCGCTATCACTTTTTGTTTCGTAGACATCTTCTTCATCACTTTACCACAGCCCCTAGACTTCGGATCTAACGAAGGCAAGTTAAGAAATGGTTTTGACTTGTTAACATCTCAAATAAAAATGGAAGAATCCCACCGACCTAGTGTGGGTTCGAGTGAAAATGGCCAAGGTGCTCGCTAAAAGGGTTTTTATTGTTGCTTAGTTTTTGGATAGCCTTAGGCAAGGGTAGTTGGCCATTTCGAAACATATCTTGTAGTTTGTTCTTGAATGTCCAACACCGTTCGTATCATGTCCTCGTGCACGATCGTATTTGCAAAATTTTCCCGCTTCCAAATTCTTGGATTGTTTTGCGGTTTCGATTCTACTCTAATAGGTGGCAATTCTAACATCACTTTTTCCAAGACACGGTCAAGGGCTTTGGCTTAAGTGGTATAAAGAGGAGTATAGTCAGTATACTTATTGAGAGCATCGACATCCGCACCCTCGGTAGCATTGTCGGCATTGGAGATTTTCTTATCTCGTGGAATGATAATTACCTCTGTCTCCGGTAGTGACTTTTGTGGTTGCAGTGGACGGTTCTTCTTCTATCAACAAACCAGGATCATTAAGGGTTGAAAATTTCATCATGGGTAAGAATTTGGGTTGCTGATTATAATTGGGCTGAAGGTTCCGTACGATGGTTCGAACTTGATCCTTCCGGGACGATCGATCAACCGAGATGGGTTGCCTTTGCTCGCATTTGGTCAAGAAATCGGTGAAGCTACCCTTCTCGCCTTGATTGATTAATTCCAAATCTCTAAGAGTGACACGTAGATTAGTGGTATAGGAGTATTGATGGAGGCACTCCTTCCACAGCATCCATCCAATTGGTAACCTCGCGTGGGTGAACCGCTTTATACCACTTCATAATGTCGGTATCAAATGTCCAGGCGAAGATGATATGGTAAGTGTCTTTAGGAATGTTCTTAAGAGTCATTGCTCCCAAGAAGTTGCATACATGATGATGGGGATTTTCAGAACCTTTGAACTTAATATCGTGTATAGTAAACTTAGTAGGTTGTTTAACCTTAGGAATTGAAGTGAATCCCTTATGATTGAAATAATGATTGCTGAACATGGATGACTCCTCGTTAGCTGGTCGTACATGACTACAAATTAAAGCACTACTTAAACTTATAATAAACAATATAGGATAGGGAAGTAGGGATCGAATCCACGAGGAAAGATATAATAACATGCAAGCTCTAATCTAATTCAATTCACTACTCTTAAAAGACAAAATAGAAAATATAAATTAAAATCAATCACTAAAAATCATAGAAAATTATCTAACAACTAAATAAATAATTTATACATAATAAAAAAACTATAATAACCCAGAAATATTTTTTTATATTTTTTAAAATAATTAAAACAGAAAACTAAAGCAGAAAATAAACAAATTCTAAAACAGAAAATTAAATAAATAAAATTCTGCACTAAAATAATTACGAAAATAAATACTAAAATTATCCAGAATAATAATACTAATTTTCTAAACCTAACCAGACCCTAAAAATATAAAAACATAATTTAAAATCTAATTTACGAATTTATTTTATTAAAAACCTGCAGTAATTAAATTCAAGAATTAAATCTGAAAAATATCAAATTAATTCCAAAAATTCTAAAATTTAATCACAGAAAACTAGGATTCTATCTAAACCCTAAAAGAAAATGAAACACGAAAAATAAGAAAAGAAACTATTTTGAAACTAATTTCTAACAAACTGACTCAAAAATAATAAAAACTGACAGAAAAATAATCTGAAAATTAAAATATATAAAGACTCAAAATAAAATTAAATTAAAATTACTCAAACTAACCTAAAATACTGATCTTTAAGGGGGTTTAATGACATTGATAATAAAAGGCTATAACTTTGTAAATAAAAATTGACAAACTAAAGAAAATAACTAAAAAGCAAGCAAGTAATTGTCAAAGATATCAAATTTACAAAAACACTTAGTATAATCTATATCCACCATGAAAATTATTATTTATCATTAACACATAAATTGATCTACCCATGAGCTAAACTCTAGAAGACAACTACTAGCGGATCTTCCCTGTTTTTCCTTAGTTATTAGTTTACTTAGGCCTAGCCCTAATATAAACCCTACTAATATTGATAACCCTAACACTAGCACTAGAATTTAATCAAATTAGAGCATTAAGTATTAGAAAAACATCATCTTGCACCTAATCACCAATCTACTAGCAAATTGATTTAAGAAGGATCTATGATAATTTCCTAATTAAAAGTGATGGGTATGAGCCATCCATGATTAACTAGGGTGATACTTATGTCTAAAAGATCAAGCGATTACGTACTTAAACCCTTTAAACTATCATATGAATTTATATAGAACTAAGTAGTGTGCACTCTAATTAATTAGACATAAAATCATAAACATTAAACACAAATTATCATAGAATCATGGATCGAATCAATAAGACAATAAAGATCGAAACTTTGTTTCAAAATAAATAATTGAACATAATTTCAAGTAGATTATACTAAGTATGAAAAACTACTCAAACATAATGTAATCTAAAACATGTAAATTAAATAAAACTAGCATCTTTAATATTAATCTAACAATAAAAATAGAGTTTTTAAAATAAAACTTACAATAATAAAATAACTACCATCATATTACTTGCCATGGTGATGATCAAGATTGTGATGAGGAGAGTTAATGATGATGATGATGAAGATGATTATGAGATGGTGGGTGATTAAGCAAGTAGGAGGTGGCAGCAAGAGAAGATGGGCGGGGAATAGAAGTAAGGTGATGGCAGCAGCGGAGAACCGTTGAAAGGCAATGAGAAGAGGGAAGGCGTGAGATGAGGATTGGCGTTGAAGGACTGTAGGCAGTAGCCGGACGTGATGGAATTGTGGACACCAGCCGGCCAAGAGGGGCAGCCAGCAGGAGCTGAGTGGGACTCCTCCCGGGCTCCTCTTTCGGGATGATTACAAGTAGTATATATATGGTGAAGGAGCTAGGGTTATTCCTCTTTCTTCTCTTCTAAGTTTCCTTTTGTCTTCCAATTAGGATTTCAAAAATATAATATCATAAAATAAATGTTTTATGACATATTATATTTATGGACCGACTTCATATATTTTCTTGGATGCTTGTCCGTAACTAAAAATCCACTTTTAACGATTTTTCTTCTCTTCCCCACTTTATTCGATAATTACCTATATAAATAGACAAAATAGGATAAATTAGATAAAATAAACTATATATTATAAACTAAATAACTACTAAAAATATGTATAAAATACGACTTAACAAATCCCCCACACTTAGACTTTGGACGTCCTCGTGCAAAGAAATATAAGACTCGATCTAATAATACGCTTTCTTATAAAGATATACATAAAACATAAAGTATACACTAGGTTTCCCTTGCTTTCAAAAATAGTTTGATGAAAATTTGTCTTTCCCAAGCAAGTGAAAAACTACACATTTTATTGTCATCGAGAGTTTATTCATCAGCCTCACAATATCTCTTTCAATTAAGCAACAATCAAAAAATTATCCATCTTTTTCAAACATGTACATTCCGGTCAAGAGGTCTAAAATGTTTTAGGATGGGAAAAATTAAGGTGCAGTATGGTTATGGAGACACCGAATCAGCGAGATAACTCACTAACATTCGATAATAAACTTGTTCTCGCAAACTTCTTCTTTTTTTTTATTATATAATATAACTCCATTCAAGCACATATTCGAGGCCCATATAGGGTCTTAGAAATATAACACTCCCTGTCTCCCACTCACCCAAATAGAGGTGCTTGGAGTTAATACTCTATTATTTTCTTTTTCTTTTCGTTAGTATGGTTCGAGCCATTGATCGGCCCAAAAGAGGCATGACTCTCCCGGAATAGGTTACTCCATTCATAAGGCTCAACTTGAGTCCTAAACTTAAAGGGAAATGGTGCCGAGCCACCAACACCGACCCATGTTGGTAGACTAAGAATTTTTTTTTAAAGGCAAAACAAGAAAAATTAAATTTTCAATGAATCAATCTGCTAAGTTACGTAGTCTACGTGAATGGTTTAAGTCAATTTATTGCCTCTATCACGATCATATAAAATGATCAAACTGACAGAAAAACTATGATTGTCACTAAATGAATAAATATATGAGGATCAACTAAAACAACTCCGAATGACAATTAACATGTTCAAATTTCTCACTTTCAAAGGGAAAGAAAAACTATTAACAGAAAAATTTTAAGCAAGTTGACCTAGCAAATATTCATGTTCATGCATTTCTTTACAAGAAAGACACTAATTTAATTTTTTTTTTGGGTTTTTAAAAAAATAAAAATAAGATAAAGATAAATGCATAAAATTAAAATGTAGGATGCACTCCCATACACTTAATTCATGCATTGTCCCTAATGCATGCAAAATGAAATAAAAAGCAAAAATAATAGAGATAATATAAACTTCCCTGAAAAATGTTGGGTTGCCTCCCAACCAGCGCTTTTGTTTACCGTCTTTGGCTCAACGCCTCTGCAGGTCAAGGATCATCTAATTGCATTTCCCACACCAAACATATCTCGGTCTCCTGCATACTTGAAATTGGTGGGAAATTTCCTTTGAAAAATAGCAAATGTATTCTCCCCCACACTTACCTTTTTGTTCCTTTTAAATTTTAATTTGTTCGTGAATATATCTGCAAGGAACTTAGCATAACGAGGTTCTTGTTTCATGTTATCTAGAAGAGGAATGTTTGTTTCTACCTTCCTAGATATTTCTATGATATCTTCAATTGCCTCGTCTATCGTAGGAGTTGTGCTTGATTAGTCTACTAGGAAAAGGTGGGATAGGCTTGTAAAGATCTTTCTTATTTTCACATATTTCCTTAGCGTTACAGGCGTCATCTTTGTTTTGGTCAAGTTCAGATTCCTTGACCTCTAATTCGGCTCTACCTCTATGTTTTTCTTAGGTTCCTCTATGTTTTTCCTAGGTTCCTCTAACTCTTTCCCACTATTAATTGTTATGACACTCACATTTTCTTTAGGATCTTGGAAAGGTTGGGATTGCATTTGGGCTTGCAGGTTACTACACTACTACAAAATCGTAAAATAGCGACGGAACTTAGTTTCCATCGCTATTTTGAGATCAGCGACGGAATATTCCGTCGCTATTTCAGTCGTCGACACAATTAGTGACGGAATATTCCGTCGCTAAGCCGTCGCCAGGTATATCGGATATTACAAAAGCAAAAAAAAGAAATTAAATTACTTTAGTAATTAGCGACTGAACAGTCCGTCGCTAAAAAATTTTAATTAGCGACTGAACAGTCAGTTGCTAATTACGCATATATTTAGATCCGGCTTCGGCTAGACCGAATACCGCAGCGCAAAGAGAGAGCGAGAGTCGAGGTCCGAGCGAGCCATAACCCCGGCGATTCACCACCGCCAACACGCACTCCCACCGGCGACTAGGCCCGCCGCCTGCACGACCGTCCCTCGCCGCGGCCGCCGCCGCCTCCGCTGCTGAGGAACACGAAGGCCGAAGGAACCACCGTTCTCCTTGGTTTCGCCCGACCCGTGTCCGCCGCTGCTGCCGCTCGGGTGGAGGACGCCGCCGACGCACCGCCGCCGCTGCCGCCACACGCCTGTCGTTCCGCCGTCGCTACCGTGCCGCCGCCGATGCCGCCGCCGATGTTGAGGTATGATTTTGTTGATTTTTGTAGATTTATGGTTTTATGAAATTGAAATTGAAATTGTTGAATATATGTAATTTGTTGGAAATTAATGTTGTTTGTGAATGAATTTGAGAAGAAAAATGTATAATTGTATTGTTTATGGAGTAAATGTTATTGAAGTTAAATTTAGGGTTTTAAAAATGTCACTTGAAATTGACGAATATACGTAATTTGGTGGGAATTAATGTTGTTTGTGTATGAATTTGAGAAGAAAAATGTTTAATTGTGTTGCTTATGGAGTAAATGTAATTGAAGTTAATTTTAGGGTTTTAAAAAATGTAACTTGAAATTGCCGAATATATGTAATTTGGTGGGAATTAATGTTGTTTGTGAATGAATTTGAGAAGAAAAATTTGCAATTGTGTTGTTTATGGAGTAAATGTTATTGAAGTTACCATTAGGGTTTTAAAAATGTAACTTGAAATTGACGAATATATGAAATTTGGTGGAAATTAATGTTGTTTGTGGATGAATTTGAATAGAAAAATGTGCAATTGTGTTGGATTTGGTGGACATTATTGTTGAAGTTGAGGGAAATGGCTTTTGTGATTTATATATCTGTAATTGTTTGTTGTTTATTTGTGTGAGGTTGTTTATGCTAATGAGGTATGATTATAGCTATGATTAGTTTAATTATATTTATATGAGTTTATTTATGCTAATTAGGTATGATTAGTTTAATTATGATATAAATATTTACGAGTAAAATATAGAAATTAAAGAAATTTATGTATAATAAAAAAATATATAGATGCATAATGGTTATATATAAATTATGTTCGTTGTAGAAAATATGTAATCATATGACATCTCCATGTATTAGTATTATTAACTAACAATTTAATAAATTGTTAAATGTCAATCGAATATATATGGACGGGCCTACGCATCGTAGATAGATGTATCGTAGGTTATTACCCAGTAGAGTTGGGTATAGACAAGAGTTTTTAGATTGGGTTGAGGAGTTTGATGCACATGCTAGGAGCCAATCAGAATTTGTACATAATCAACAATATAGATGTCCATGTCGCAAATGCGTAAATCGGAAGTATAAGGATCCCGATGAAGTTAAGTTGCACCTCTATCAATATGGTTTTCTTCCAAACTATTGGTATTGGACTAGTCATGGAGAAATAGATCCTCATTTATATGAGGATCAAACAATGGTTTCTAACATATTCAATGACGAAAGCGGCGCCAATCATATAAACTACGGCGATGTAGAAACAAATATCGACCATATGAATGATATGGTCACGGATGCCATGATCTCAAATCAAAACTCTACAAGTGAGCCTCCAAATACCCATGCCCAAAGTTTCTTTACTATGGTTGAGGCTGCGTAACGACCGTTGTGGGTAGGAAATGAAACTCACACCGAGTTGTCTGCCACCATTAGAATGTTGAGCATTAAGTCCGACTACAACATACCTCAAAATTGCTTTAATGAAATTGCTCAACTTATGAAGGAGATTTGTCCGCCTGATAATCGAGTTCCTCGTGACATTCACCATGCAAAGAAGGTCATTAAAAATCTTGGGATGGATGTTCAAAAATTGATTGTTGTCTACAAGGTTGCATGTTGTTCTACAAAGAGGACAGCGACCTTGATTCATGCAAGTTTTGTGGTCATGCGAGATGGAAGCGTTAAAGGGAAAGACAAGGCAAAAGTCAAAGAACTCCATTTTCAAGGATGCATTACTTGCCGTTAATACCAAGACTTCAGCGCTTGTTTGCTTCAAAACCACGGCAGAGCACATGAGATGGCATTATGAGAATATAAGAGAGGATGGTGTCCTTTGTCATCCTTCGGATGATGAAGCATGGAAACATTTTGATAGAGTTCACCCCGAATTTGCCTCCGAACCTAGAAACATAAGACTTGGTTTGTGCGCGGATGGGTTTAATCCATTCAGCCAACTCGCAAGGTCTTATTCAATATGGCCGATCGTTGTTACGCCTTATAATCTACCACCGAGTTATGCATGATGACGCCTTATATGTTCTTGACATGTATCATACCAGGGCCGACAAATCCGAAAAATAAAATTGATGTGTACTTGCGACCTCTTATTGATGAGTTGAAAACACTATGGGAAGATGGTGTTGAAACATATGATATTTCAAAAGGTGAGAACTTTCTCATGAAGGCTGCGTTGATGTAGACCATTAATGATTTTCCGGCCTATGGTATGTTGTCCGGATGGAGTATGCAGGGTGCCACGTCATGCCCGATATGTATGAATAAAAAAAAGCATTGAAACGTAGAAATGGTCGAAAATTTTCATGGTTTGATTTCCATCGGTGGTTTTTGCCCCGAAGTCACGCGTTCGAAGGAATAGCACATCGTTTACAAAATAAAAAACCGTATATTCGAATCCTCCTCGTCGTTATACGGGGAAGAAATAAAACAATGGGTTGAAAGCTTTCCCAAAGTAACAGAAGAGCAAATTAACATTTTAGGGTTCAAAAAGGATCATAATTGGACAAAACAAAGCATATTTTGGGAGCTTCCATATTGGAAAGATCAATTGCTTCGCCACAACTTAGATGTGATGCATATTGAGAAGAACTTTTTGAGAATATAATTAACACTCGTTATGGATATTCCTGGTAAAACAAAGGATGACATCAAGGCAAGAATGGATTTGGAAGAGTTGTGTGATCGTCTTGAGTTGAATTTAAAGCATGGAGTCAATGGTAAAATTCTCAAACCGAAGGCAAAATATGTGTTCACGTTGGAGCGTGAAGAGGGCAATATGTGAATGGGCAAGAGAGTTGAAAATGCCGGATGATTACTGCTTCTAACATTTCATACCTTGTCAACCCAAACTCCACTAAGTTCTATAGCATGAAAAGTCATGATTGTCATGTTTTCATGGAGAGCCTTCTTCCAATAGCATTTAGGGCACTCCCGGACGAGGTTTTAGCGCCTCTCATTGAAATTAATGAGTTATTCAAGAACCTTTGCTCATCTGTTTTACTGGATGCGGAGTTAGAGCAAAGGCATCGAAATATTTCAATAACACTTTGTAAATTGGAAACAATATTTCCTCCCGGGTTCTTCAATGTGATGGAACACTTGCCGGTTCATTTGGCGAAGGAAGCAAAATTGGGTGGTCCGGTACAATACCGGTGGATGTATCCATTTAAGAGGTTCTTTGGCCGATTGAAGTGATCCATAGGAAACAAATCGAAGCCTCGAAGGGAGTATCGCTGAAAAGTACGCCCGATTTGAAGAAACACATTTTGCATCTTACTATTTCGACTCTAATGTGCCTTGTATGCGCACTAGAAGTCAACGAAATGAAGCCAGCGAAGTTCCAAACCACAATCCCACTCTTTCGGTATTCATACCGGAAGGTGGTCCAATTGGGAAGTGCAATACGCGTTTCCTTGATGATAAGGAAAAGACGGCCGCGCAGTGCATGTTTTATCGAACTGTTCCGAAGTGAAACCTTACCTTGAGTGAGTTTATCTTGTCGTATTCAACACTCGTTTCAATAATTTTATAGTTTTATTCACAATGATGATGTAATCTTAATAAAATCTTTGAACTCAGCCTCTTCGAACACCAAAAACCAGCTATGTATGGTGATGTTAGCGATGCTCGCAATTGATGCAATGGTGGAAAGTGAGTTGGAAGAGTGGTTCAAAGGAGCTCGTGAGTATCATATATTAATACTTATTTGCTCGTGCCTCAAATTTATTAGTATTGGTTGTTCCATTTTAATAAACTAAACAAACACTCGTGTTATTGACACGGATTCATTGTTATCAAGTATATCATGATCAAAAGCATGTTTACTTGATGCAATTAGCTCAAGGTCCTTTAAGGAGAGTGAGAACATGGATAGCATACACGGTGAATGGAATGTTATTTCATAGTGAGGCTCGAAATGAAGGGAGGATGACCTTCAATTGTGGTGTCCGTGTGAAAGGAACCGATGGAGGACATGTTCAAAATAATTACTACGGCATCTTGCAAGAGGTTGTTGAAGTTGAATATGTAGGTGAACCAATAAAAAGGTGTGTGTTGTTTAAATGCGATTGGTTTGACCCTAGTCATCCTCGGGAACTCGGTGCCATAAATTTAGTTCGTATGTTGAAGTGCATCGTACAAGGCGTTATCGTAAGTACGATCCTTTCATATTTGCTAGCACCGCAACTCAGGTGTATTATATGTCATATCCACAAAGGGTCCCTAGAGAAAAACTAAATTGGTTCGTCGTAGTGGCATCAAAACCAAGGGCCGAGTTGATGACCAATATACTATTCCTCTTGCATTCCAAGAGGATAGTATGGGTACAGATCGATCCAATAATAGAAACTTTGCCAAACACTTTGGTTGATAACTCAATTTCAGCAGAAGAATTAGTTTATGATGTTATTCTAAACCGAGAAGATGAGATTGAGGATGTTAGTGAAGAGGATGATGGTGATGAAGATAAAGAAGGTGAATGGGATGATGATAACATCACCGATGACGAAGAAGAACATATCCTATTCAATGATGCCGAAGAGGATAGTGAAGAAGATGATGATAACACCGATGATGAGGATGATGGCTAGTTGATAATGTTTTTTTTTTTTTTGGTTTGTTTTATATTGTATAACTTTCATTTCTGTTGTAATCAAATGAATTCTTATTAATGTAATGAAGGTGAAACAATTGAAGCGTAATTTGGTCATAGAAGAATATTTATATCTAACGCTTACATGTTTATATGTTTACTATAGTTTATATGTTGTTTTATATGAAATCACTTGAACCGTTGGATGTTTTCTAATAGTGTGAATTACTTGTTTATGTTCGAAAAATGGAGAGAGGTAGGGGTAGGTCCAAAAGATCAGCTACTCGGGGAAGGGCTAGGAACACCACTACCGACGGAGAAGGTAATGATGTCAGCACTTCTACCCCCTCTCAAAACCCTCATAACCTTCAATCTCCTGTAGGTGGAGTACTATCTCCACACTCCCTCACAACCAAACTCCATTGGGGGTCATTTATTCCCAACCCTCCTTTTTTCCAACTCCCAAACTTCCCACACATGCAAAACCCAATGGGTGGGTCTCCATATTCTCAGCAACCCTATATGTACTCAAACCCGTCTAATACATATGCATATCACCAATATGGTACAAATAATGTACCACGCATCCATGTTGGTGTCGAACAAAGGCCACCACAAAGGCCTACAAATGAAGGACCAACTGATGTAGAGAACGAGCATCCTAGTCTTGATTCAAGTAGTGCTAGCAGTCGAGAAAAGATTCGAATTGAGCCGGATGGTGAAGGGTAAGTGTGATAATAAGTACTAAAATAAATTAAGCATATATTAGTTATTAGTAGAACTAACTATTTTATATGTTTCTTGATTAGGTTCTTCCCCATTGACAAAGTTGTGGGTACGATTTCCCACATTTTCCAAAGCAAGTACGATGGAGCTTGGCCTACATGGGGTAAAGTCCCTCGATTACAACGTGATCGGTGGTTTTCCGAGTTTAAGGTAATGACAAATCTTTAGTTTTCTGAATTTCGGATAACAAAATGACTTATTATGCATGTTCGAACATTATATTATAATTTCATAAGTTATAAACTACTTTTTTATGTATATAGAAATTTTTCATTTGGTCTCCAATCGATGAAGTCCAAATTAGATGAAATTTTGAAAAGAAAGGCAGATGATCGATTAAAGGACTTCATGCTGAAGGCGAGGAAAAATAAGAAGAAGCCGAAATGGTTGGGTGACAACTACTTGCGCGAGTTGCTCGAATATTGGGAAACTACTAACTATAAGAAGTTCCGTGAGCAAGCGCAGAAAAACCGCCATGCTGATCAAGGGGACTTGGTTCATCGCTCATACTTGTGGTTCCATCCCTATGACGGAGCATAAGCGGCGATTGGTACATACCCTTTTCTTATTGATTACGCATGCAACTATTAACATGTTCATATTAGTAAATTGATTCTCTACTAACTTGTTTTTTATTTAAATGAAGGAGCTTAAAGAAGTTCAGCCTCTACCGACCCAACTATTTTCACGAACGCACAAAACGAATAAGGATGAATGGGTGGACAAAAATCCAAGGCCATTTACGTGAGTAACCATATATATGAATTTCGCATATTTTTCTATCTATCGTTTTCGTTAACAACCTGTGATATTTACATGCCTCAAATATTTATATTATATTCAGGATAAGTTTCAAAAAGAGTGAGAAGAGTTGGAAAACACTCAACCCACTCAAACTTCCAGGTGATGACCCCAACTCCTCCGAGGATCATGTCTCCACCCCTTCACAACATGAGTTGTGGGTCAAAGCCAATGCGAACAAGAAAGGTCGCATTTATGGACTTGGATCTAAGGCTAGAAACTTGAAACCAACCATGCCCTTCAAATCACCAAAACCTTCTACTGCAGATGACTCGAATTGAGATCAACGAGTGCATACTTTAAATTCTGAGTTACAAGCAATGGATTGAGCATGCTCGGATGCTTGAGTTGCAAAATAGGCATCTTAAAGAAAAGGTCGACAGTTTCACTGAGCCAATAGCACGTATCAATGAATTTCTGCAGTCTCAACAAGCATCCGAATCTCACCGTCGACCAAGCACAACCACAAGAGGAAGAGGACGAGGATGAGTGAAGACCATGAATTCATATATCAACTTTTGTATATATTGGTGATCATCACTTTGCAAACTATTTAGATGTGTTTAACGTTTCTTGTGAGCTATTGTTTGCTTATTGTGTTGAACTTTTGAATTTGTTTGAAGTATGTTATGATTGTTCATGATGTTGAACATGTAAGTTGGATTTGTATATCCAACTTTGATGAATTATTTGTGGCCGACATATCTAAATGCCAAATGTAAGTGTCACATATGTGAATGTTGGATTTGTATATCCAAACACAATTGTTTGTACTAGGGTAACTATAAGACCCGTAATTTTGGGGTTAGGTGGTCTTACGAGCTAGAGCTAATTATTTAGCCTTGGTTAAATGGAGTAGGTCGAGAAACCAAGTTCTACGCGGTTAGATACTTGTAAATTAATTTGAGCGAGTTATTATTAGTTCGCGTAACTCTTATTGGTGAAGCGTATTAATTCGGTTTTCGAGTGTTTGCCCGGACAAGCTATGTATTAATCGGAGACAGCATATGTTACGCACATGGGTTTAATTATATTGAGGATGAAAAAAAAAGAAAAAAAGGGAAAGGGATTAGTGTTGATTAAGCGAGTCTGGCTGCACCTAATGAGAGCCACCGAAAAAGGGAAAGAGAGGAGCAGAGGAAAAAAGAAACAAGGGGGCGGGGACCGAATAGAAGCAGCAACGAGAGAGAGAGAGGCCGAGCGAGGGAGACAAAGCGGGAGAGGGAGAGTGCGCGAGAGCCCAGAGGCCGTGGCCGTGACCGCTCGAACAGCGAGAACGCCGCAGCCAGTAAGCACCGAGAGGGAGGACAAGAGCAAGAGAGAGGAAGGGACTGCGAGACCGAATTCGGGAATCGAGGGAACAAGAAAGAGAAAGAGAGTGGGTGCGCAAGCCGGAGGAGCGGCCGGAGGCCAGCGCCGAACGGCGAACGAAGGTGAGACGATCGGCGAACGCGAGGGACGGTCGAGCGCAGAGGAAGGCGGCAGAAACCAAGGCTAGCAGCAGGGAAAGAGGAACGAAAGGAGGAACCGAACCGGGAGCTCGAGTCTCAACAGAACCGACAAACCTTCAATCCCCGAATCGAGGTGGGTAGTCTTATACTCTAAACTATTATTAGTTTCGAAACCCAAATGAATTTCTTGTGAATATCGAATGTCTGTTTTATTGTGAACATTGAATGTTTGCTTGGGAATATAGAATGATTGTACCGTAGGAAGTAGTTAGGATGAATTAGAACTTGAGATAATCGATTAAGTGTGAAGGCTGAATTAGGATACTTGGAGATTATGAGAAAGTTAGATTGCGGAGGTCCAAGGACTATTATCGAAGTTTCAATTAGCGATTAAAGACAAAGAAACTGCGATCCGAGTGCGAATTGCTTCGAGATTACTTGAGTTTATGATGTTGGGGGGAGGAGATAACTACTAACATTGGGAAATTGCGAGTTGACATAAAAGGAGAATATGAGTTTATAGTGATTGGTACACAATTGAGGAACTAGAGTATAAAGCAGTGGTTGGGTTAAATTGAATTGGAGATGTGCTTCAGTCCAGTGAGATTGAACTAGACTTGAAGGTAAGCGAAGCTAACCAGAATTGAGTGATGAAAAGTGATTAAGAGTTATACAACTAAGGATGGACGAATAAGAGTCGATTAATAAGAAAGAAACATATCATGGGAATTTGAGGCGGGGAAACGAAGAGCGGGGAGTTGTAAGGTTAAGTTGAGTTTAGAATGTATCTAAGTCTTTGAGATGAAATTAAGTTGGAAGATGAACCTAAAAAGAGGAATTTAAGTGATACGGTGAGAATAGGAGTCATATGGCTGAGTATGAGCAAAGGAAGTTAATTTATGAAATAAAGACCTAAAATTAGGAGTTGGAGTAAAGACCGAAAGTTGTAAGAAGTCGAGACGTGAGCAAAAGAAGTGGATTCATAAAGTAGAAACATAGAATAAGGAATTAAAGTAAAGATAGAGAATTGTGAGAAGTTGAACGTTCAATTAGGTGGTATTCGCTTGCGGTTATTGTGGCTTAGAAAATGGAAACTAATCGTGCTAGAGTGGTGGATTGAGAAAAGTATAGTTGGAAAAAGTTGAGAATGATTGGTTGCATTGAATGATGCCTATTCGTGTTAAGTGAGTTCTTTACGTTATGTTCAAAGAAGTTTTGAAAGGCGTTTTGTATTTTACTTGAAATAATCCTTGAATGCAACTTCTTGTGAACTGCCTTTGAAACGTGAATGTGTTTTAAAGAAGTGAAACTTGTTTAAGAAAGTGAATCTTGTTTGAGAAAGTGAAATTTAGAAGGGTGGCACGTGTGTCATGCCTTCTACGATGAGAAATTGATTGAGATCTTGGTTAGAAACCAAGTTTGATAAGTGATTCGATTGAAATGAATTATGGGCTAGATTGTTTAGACCGAGAGGAAGGAGGTGGTCGTGCGTATCGGGCCACGGGGTCGTGATATGCGTATCAAGATGCCCATCAACCGGAGAGGTTGATTCTTTCCTGACGAGGAAAGCGGAGCCTTCCAGGTATTTGACTAGAGATAGGTCCCGGAACTCGAGTCGGGGTAGCGCCCCGAGAACCGCCTGGTGCTTGGTTCAATCGTCTAAAGCCCCGAAAGAATTTTCGAAAGTTTTTGAAAGAAAGTGCAGAATGATTCCACCTTGTTTCATGTGATTCAATTCCCAAAATGATTGCAATCCGTGCTTTGAATGATTGAAGTGGTATGAGTTTTATGTTGCAAATGATTTCAAGAGATTTCATTGAAAATGATATAGATTTGTATTATATTATTATGCTTTCGCTGATTTGATTATTATGAGTATTATATGTAAAGAATTTCCATTTTAAGGGTGTAGGACTCCGGTGAGCCCGTTGATTATTGCTCACCCCCACAAATTTCCCCCTCCCGAGTGTTGCGGTACATTCTTAGGTGTGCCACTTAGCTTATTCTGGACCTCATTGATTGCCGTTTGTTGGTTGCTTGCACGATTTGAATCGCGGATGTGCATTTCTTATATTTCTAATTATTGTACTTGTAATTTAGTTCATGTAGTTTGTACCATATGTATAGTAAACCCTTTTAGATTGTTGTATGTTTTATCGTATGATTGGTTGGACTCCGACGTATGGCCGTTGAGTTGTATACTCCGAGCGTGTGGCTTGTTGAGCTATGTGATGCTTTCCTTGCAGGATTGTACGGCTTTAAGCCTATGGGTTTGTCCATATTACAAACAGAACTCTGCCGAAATTTTTAGGAAATCTCATATCCTTTTGGGAAACCATCGTTGTTATCTTTAAGTTGTGTTTAAACAGACCAAACCAACACCGGAAAGAGCCTTGGGAGTTTCGTTAAGGAACTCGGCGATGTAATACTCCCGGAGGGTGTTTTGGGGTATTACAGGTAACAAATAATTAAAAAATAATATTCAGATTTTTACGCGAACAGTGACGGATCAGCGACGGAAAAGTTCCAATCGACGACGGAATTCAGCGACGGAACAGCCCCATTTCCGTCGCCGATTTAGCGACGGAACCAATTTCGTCGCTGATTTCCACCAGCGACGAATGATTTATCCGTCGCTGATTTCCAGCAGCTACGGAAGCCTTTTCGTCGCTGATCCGTTGCTAATTAGCGACGGATTTGAAAATATCCGTCGCTGAAATTTAGCTACCAGCGATTTAGCGACGAAATATTTCCGTCGCTAAATCCGTCGCTAATTTCGAAATTCCGTCGCTATTAACCAATATTCCGTTGCTATTTCCGTCGCAATTTGGAAGTTTTCTAGTAGTGCTAAGCATGATATCATTGGCAATCTGTTTCTCTTGAACTCGCTTTATGGTCATCTCTAAGTTTTGGAACCTAAGGTCGAGTCTCCTTTTCCGGTCATCCATCTTCTTAATGATTTGCTCTAAAAGATAATTAGTTTTGTCCTGAGCAATGGATTGATCAAATTCTAGGGGTTTTCTTCAAATTCATACCTAAGGTTAGAGTAGTCACTCCATTCTTCATAAGTGTTGGACAATGGGTTATAGTTTATTTGACCTTGGTTGGAAGAAATAACATTCACATGCCCTCTTTGTTGCGTACTACAAACTACTGCTACTTCTCTATGCACCAATTTGTTCAACATAACAGTAATTTGGGACAACCGAGTCTCTAGAGATGGACCTAAATTGAACTCATTAATATTCTTAAATTGGGTATCTCTAATTCCAAATTGTTGAGTATTTTGGGCCATAATATTAAACAATTCTCTAGCCTCGAGTTGGAGTTTTATTAAACAAGATCCCTCCACTAGCAACATCTACCATATTTCTATCTATTGGCAATAAACCTTCATAAAAATATTGAATCAATAAATGCTCGAAATTTGATGTTGGGGACAACCAAGCACATAATTTATTAAAACGCTCCCAATCTTCGAAAAAGTCTCCCAATCATCTGTTTAATGCAACAAATTTCCTTTCTAATGGACCATATCCTAGATGTAGGAAAAAGTTTCTCTAAAAACGCTGTATGAACTTGGGTCCATGTACTTGAATGTTGTAGGGGTAGGTAATAAAACCAATCTTTAGCCTTATCCTCGAAGTGAAAAGGGGAAGGCTCTCAACTTAATTTGGTCTTGGGTGATTCCCTCAAGGTGCATGGTGGAACATGTAATAATAAACTTATTGATATAACGATATGGGTCCTCACCAGTGCAGTCCATGAAATTTAGGTAACATATTTAAAAATACAGAATTCAATTTTAGTGGTCGGTCCAATGTAGGATATAAAATAAGTAGAAGTTGTGTATCCAAGTTAGGTGCAGCAAGTTCACGTAAAGTAATCATTTCAATAATTTCGGAACTTACGAAACAAAATTAGAAATACTTACTTGCCTTTCAACTTCATCAAATGTATGCTCCTTATCAAAATAAAACAAAACGTTAAAAAACTACGAAAATAAACTACTAAAGTCACAAAGAAGTAATAAAAGTAGTAAATCTAAATTAAAAAAGAAACTAACAACTATTATTTTCTTTCCCAAGCAACGACGCCAAAATTTGTTAGCTGGTCGTATAGCTACAAATTAAAGCACTACTTAAACTTATAATAAACAATATAGGATAGGGAAGTAGGGATCGAATCCATGAGGAAAGATATAATAACATGCAAGCTCTAATCTAATTCAATTCACTCTCTTAAAGACAAAATAGAAAATATAAATTAAAATCAATCACTAAAAATCGTAGAAAATTATCTAACAACTAAATAAATAATTTATACATAATAAAAAAAACTATAATAACCCAGAAATATTTTTTTATATTTTTTAAAATAATTAAAACAGAAAACTAAAGCAGAAAATAAACAAATTCTAAAACATAAAATTAAATAAATAAAATTCTGCACTAAAATAATTACGAAAATAAATACTAAAATTATCCAGAATAATAATACTAATTTTCTAAACCCAACCGACCCTAAAAATATAAAAACATAATTTAAAATCTAATTTACGAATTTATTTTATTAAAAACCTACAGTAATTAAATTCAAGAATTAAATCTGAAAAAATATCAAATTAATTCCGAAAATTCTAAAATTTAATCACAGCAAACTAGGACTCTATCTAAACCCTAAAAGAAAATGAAACATGAAAAATATGAAAAGAAACTATTTTTAAACTAATTTCTAACAAACTGACTCAAAAATAATAAAAGCCGACAGAAAAATAATCTGAAAATTAAAATATATAAAGACTCAAAATAAAATTAAATTAAAATTACTAAAACTAACCTAAAATAGTGATCTTTAAGGGGGTTTAATGAAATTGATAATAAAAGACTATAACTTTGTAAATAAAAATTGACAAACTAAAGAAAATAACTAAAAAGCAAGCAAGTAATTGTCAAAGATATCAAATTTATAAAAAACACTTAGTGTAATCTATATCCACCATGCAAATTATTATTTATCATTAACACACAAATTGATCTACCCATGAGCTAAACTGCAGAAGACAACTACTAGCGGATCGTCCCCGTGTTTCCTTAATTATTAGTTTACTTAGGCCTAACCCTAATATAAACCATACTAATATTGATAACCCTAGCACTAGCACTAGAATTTAATCAAATTAGAGCATTAAGTATTAGAAAAACATCATCTATCACCTAATAACCAATCTACTAGCAAATTGATTTAAGAAGGATCTATGATAATTTCCTAATTAAAAGAGATGGGTATGAGCCATCCATGATTAACTAGGGTGATACTTATGTCTAAAAGATCAAGCGATTACGTACTTAAACCCTTTAAACTATCATATGAATTTATATAGAACTAACTAGTGTGCACTCTAATTAATTAGACATAAAATCATAAATATTAAACACAAATTATCATAGAATCATGGATCGAATCAATAAGACAATAAAGATCGAAACTTTGTTTCAAAATAAATAATTTAACATAATTACAAGTAGATTATATTAAGTATAAAAACTACTCAAACATAATGTAATTTAAATAAAACTAGCATCTTTAATATTAATCTATCAATAAAAATAGAGTCTTTAAAATAAAAATTACAATAATAAAATAACTACCATCATATTACTTGCCATGGTGATGATCAAGATTGTGATGAGGAGAGTTAATGATGATGATGATGAAGATGATTATGAGATGGTGGGTGATTAAGCAAGTAGGAGGTGGCAGCAAGAGAAGATGAGCAGCGAATAGAAGTAAGGTGATGGCAGCAACGGAGAATTGTTGAAAGGCAACGAGAAAAGGGAAGGCGTGAGATGAGGATTGGCGTTGAAGGGCTGTGGGCAGCAGCCAGACGTGATGGAGTTGTGGATAGTAGCCGGCCAAAAGGGGTAGCCAGCATGAGCTGAGTGGGACTCCTCCCGGGCTCCTCTTTCATGATGATTACAAGTAGTATATATATGGTGAAGGAGCTAGGGTTATTCCTCTTTCTTCTCTTCTAAGTTTCTTTTTCTCTTCCAATTAGGATTTCATAAAATATAATATCATAAAATAAATATTTTATGGCATATTATATTTATGGACCGACTTCATATATTTTCTTGGATGCTTGTCCGTAACTAAAAATCCAGTTTTAACGATTTTTTTCTCTTCCCCACTTTATTCGATAATTACCTATAAATAGACAAAATAGGATAAATTAGATAAAATAAACTATATAATATAAACTAAATAACTACTAAAAATATGTATAAAATACGACTTAACACTCCCTCAACATTCATTCTATCTTATCTATATGGGAATCGGACCTAGATTTAGATTCAAGCTTAGAGGATTCATGTTTGGGACTGTTTGGAGGAGACTGGATAAGTGGAGGTGGTATAACCAAAGCCATTTTCCTCTTTACATGTTCATCTTTTTCGACCTCTACCCTTCTTAAGTGTTTAGCTTCCTCATCATTGTTATTAGCCTCAATAGCCCTTATGATTTCCTTAAGATATCTTCATGTAGACAATATCTTTTCCTCTTCATCACTCAACCTGGTTTCTAGCTTAGCTATATTCTCATTAACCGTACAAAGACTAAGATATTGCCCGGGAATAGGATCCATTAGAAGGGAAAACTTTTTAAGTACTTGTCTTAGAACAAGGATTGGATTACGACGGTGTAGTATGCACCGAAGTCCGTCTCACCGATGTAGACCGCGGAGTAGAAAGAAATGGTGATGTCTCTGGGCTCGTTGGTAAGACGTTGTAATCTTTTAGAGCTCATATTCGACGATACTCGGTTGCCATAGACTTCCCTATTCTGCAGCCCAAGAATGAGGTTTAGGACTATGTGAGAAAAGATCACTTTTAGGAGGAAGGGACTCAAGCGCAAGACTCGAAGGGACTAAGGATGCTTTTTATTTGGATGCACATAAAGGATGCAATGATGATATGATGAATGACTTGATTGCATATGATCCCTACGAAATGATGTTTCCTATATGATAATGCATTTCCTTATTTGAGATAAATTCTAGACTAAATGCAAAATGAAAAGGGCTCACCTTATATGAGATGATTTTATTTGGCTAATGCAAATGGACTCACCTAATATGAGATGATTTTTGTTTGGCTAATGTAAATGAACTCACCTAATATGAGATGATTTTATTTGGCTAATGTAAATGGACTCACCTTATATGAGATGGCTAGTGTACATGGACTCACCTTATATGACATGATTTTTATTTGGCTAATGTAAATGGAGTCACCTTAGATGAGATGATTTTATTTGGCTAATGCAAATGGAGTCACCTTAGATGAGATGATTTTATTTTGCTAATGCAAATGGACTGTGAAAATGAAAAATAAATAAAAGGACTAGACAATAAGAAAACGGAACTTCCGGTAAGACCCTTTTATAAAACAACTACTTAGGCTACTAAGGGAATAGTTTTGGAACGACACAAAAGTGCAAACAATGGACCAATCCTAATAGGAAAAAAAGGAGATTTTAACTTTTAGCTAAAGGCACATAACAGACGGACTTTAGAAAGTTTAAAGTATTTTATTTTCACCTTCACCTATTTCTAAAGGCTCACAAACAGAAGATTAAATCTAAAAACACATACACTCATTCAAGCATGCACATGAAGTCCGAGTGGCACGTAAAAGTCTAAAAGTTCAATTGCCCAAGAGTTCAAGAGTTTGGATACATGGTGATAGGTAGTTCGAGAATTTGGTCCCCATGGGTTGCATGGATAAGGATACCAACCAGAATTTCGGTGCCTCTTGGTGAACCCAAGGGTTTAGCCCAAGAGTGTGTGCTACAGGGAGGAGGTACCGTTTCCTTGGGCAATCAAGCCTAATTGGGCCAGCCTAAAGGAACCGAGTATGAGCTTCTCTCCGGAAAGGGTTAAACAGTGGGTACAATAAAGTTTTCCTAAGGTCCAAACCAATATTTAAACTACTTCATAGGTTGCAAAATGCGGGATGCCTAATGGAAGCACATCACTAAAACACACTACTCAAATATTCAAGTTTCGCCCTCTTAATAAAAAGTTTATCCCCAGTGGAGTCACGACTATAGGAACCACGACTAATCAGGGCCCACCGAGCTTCCCACTCATTTCGTGTCTCTCTTTTTTAAGGATTGATTTTGAAGATGTCTGTTTCGAAGGTCGATTTTGGAATACGGGAATGGAACTTCTGTTCGGATTTTCAAAATTTCATTAATTAGTCAAAGTTTGAATGGCGATTTTATTAATTCTTTTATTTTAGAATTATTTTCGGAATTCTCGGGATCTTATTTTCTAATTAAGGAATAAAGTAAAATTAGGGTTTTGCTCCTGCAATGAGACTTTAGGGCTACGTGAAGGCTGGCGCCGGCCGTAGGTCGGGGCTCAGCCTCGGCTCGTACCATGGTGGGCAGATCCGGAACCTCCTCTTACTGTTCCTCGTAACCGTAAAACACCGAGATGCAATTTTTGAATAGAATAAGGTATAAGATAAAGGAGTCGCCGATCGGTTTTAGGAAAGAAAAAACTCACAAAAACAAAATTTACTCTTTCAATCTTAGTATACAAAATCAAAGACTAAAAGAGGCTAACATGACTCCATTGATCTTTGAACCGTGAATCGGATTCGGGGCGAGGGTACAAAACGGAGGGAAATCCTTTCCATTTCGCCCGTTCGAAGACGGCCATTACTAGTTCGAGTAGTATATTAGAAGGATGTGAGAAAACAAACATACATCGACATGTTAACTAAAATTAAAGCAACGAAAACATAACAAGGAAAACAATAAAGAAAGTTATAAAGAAAAGTGAGAAATAGAAAAATTACATCGATAGGGGAGGAATTTAAAGCGATTACATCTCTTAAACCACAATACGGAAAACAATAAAAACATAAATAAATATAATCGTTCAAAGGATGAATTATGGCCCTCGGGTTGTTGCACCTTGCTGATCTAGATGTTCACACTCGGATCTCTTAATGCAATGGTAACAATCTAAAGAAAAGGGCTACTTTTGTGAATGGTGCATAGGGTATAGTAATGATTAGTTGAATGAGTGCCCAGAGATCGGAACAACCGAATATTCTTTAGATCTTTGTATGGATTCAACGGTGAAAGATGAAATCTTACACAAATTTCAGCAGAGTGACGTTTAGGTGAGAGTATTTGGAGTGTCTTTCAATAGTGTAACGTTAAGGCAGAAATCGTATGGGAATAAGAGCCACGCATCTCTATTTACGAGAGAGGACCCAGGTCACAAATGACCTAGGGTTTGCCTCTTATCAGCCATCCAAACAGATGAAATATAACCGGGCCAAATCCTAAGGGATAGAACCGAATAAAATAAGGAGGCGGGCGTCGGCCAATCGAGTATTCCTAGGGATTTGTGCCTTAGTTGTGCTTCCAAGGAATCTCCAAGCCCAAAACGCAGCGTTCCACCATGCTTCTAGAGGCGGGCGGCGGCCACGACGTCATTTGGAGGGTAAAAACTTCTAGCCTTGTGTGGGCTGTCTCGTGAATCTTAAAAAGCATCACTTTGATGCTCCCGATCATGGAATGCAACGATTTAACGTTGTCTTCGGGTCTTCAGCTCCTTGTCCGATTTCGATAAAAGTATAATGTGGTATTCTGAACATGGAATTTCCCCGCACACAACATGGGACCCCACAATCTTTAAAGGCTCGGCTCGGTTTATAGATGGTCCGAAAGAAAAGATGATTTATAGACTCGACCCAAGATAAAAGGCTATTTATTTGGTGTTGGGGGTTCTTTGTGGTTTACTCGGCTTATATTGCACAAATCAATCATAGTCTAAGCCAAATCCATAAACCAGACTCTAGATTATCGTCATCGGGCTAACAAAACAGTAACATAAATAAAGAGATAAAGGACGACAAGATTTAGGTGTCTACATTAACCCGTAAATATACATTGATGTTCTTTGCCATTCTTATGCACGTAGCTTTTACATCCAAATGGTTTGAAGTAAAGATGTTGGGCTTCTTTCCCTTGTAAAGTTCATAGGGCATCTTCTTCGAATGTGTCCGATGAGGCATCCGTTAAGTATATAGTTTGTCTGTGTTGACTACCTCAGCCTAGAAATAGTAAGGTAGATCATTTTCAATCATCATTGTCCTTCTTATTTCTTGAAGAGTTCTATTCTTTCTCTCCACTACTCCATTCTCGTTAAGGAGTTCATGGTGTTGAGAAGTTGTGAGAAACCCAATTCTTGTCACTCGAAGTTTGCAAATTCGAGTAATCGAACTCCCTTCCATGGTCGGTTCGAATTCTTTTGATGTGAGTCTCAAACTCCACTTGAATTTTCCTACAGATCTTAGTGAACTCTTTGAAGGTTTCATTTTTGTCATTTAGAACAAATACCCGGGTAAATCGTGAATAATCATCAACAATACCTAGCACATATAATTTACCTCCTAAATTTTTTACAGGAATTTCACCACACAAATTGATATGAATCAGTTCAAGTACTTTGAATGTAGGCACAATTTTGAGTGGTTTGAAAGATGATCCGAATTGCTTTCCTTTCGTGCATGTTTCACAAATTTTATCTTTCTTAAATTAACAGTTAGGTAAACCCCTAACTAATCATGAGATGCATGTTTCTTGATGGTATGCATACTAATATGACCTAGTCTACGATGCCATGTCCATGAATCATCATTCAAAGATACTTTTAAACATGACAAGTTTTGACTAGACTCGAGAGAGGAATGGTATAGGTGTTACCTAATCTCGGACACTGATAGCTTTATCTCTTTAGTGATTGCATTAGAAATGAAGCAGTTAGTCTAACTGAATCTTAGCTCTTAACCTTTGTCACATAGCCGAGAGATGCTTAGAAGATTGTACTTGAGCCCTTTGACAAGGTAGACTAGACTAACCGAGTTATCTCCTTGACAATTCTTGCTAATCCCAACTATCTTGCCTTGGCTATTGTATCGAAATGTGAGTTTTCCTCTCTTCATATCTCCGAACTCGGAGAAGATTTAAGAGTCTCTAAGCATATGGCGTGAGCACCCACCGTGTAAGTACCAGTGACCCTTTCGTTTTTGACTCACCTGCAAGACAGAAACAAACTAACCCTTCTTACTTCCTCTTATAAACCTAGTAACTCGTCTCTACTTTTGTCTTTCTCTAAGGAAGAAAACTTTTCGGAACCAAGATTTGAATAATTTTGGGTTTGGTCTCGATTCTTAGTCTTCCTTTTAGAAAATTGAGTTTGTGTCTCTTTTCTCTAAAAACATTTTCTTTTGTAAATAGGTTGAGAAGGCTTTTCTCATGGAAACTAGTTTGGGCTCGATCTCTTTTCTCTCGTGAATGAATGGGACCATGCCTAGCCTTCCTAAACTTAATAGTTTTGGAATATGTTTTGAAATGACTTGAAAAAGAATTAAATTCTTGTTCGGCATTCTAACCGAGACCTTCTTTTCAAAGTTAGACACTATAAGAGCAAAGTAAAAGATCCAGGTTTTCCTCACCTTGAGTGAGTTTTAAGGCCAACTCTTGAGACTCATTGAGCTTCGTTTAGTTGCTCATTTTATATTCTCGAGGCACTTAGACTCGGTCTCATTGTCTTGGGCACTCGGTCTCATGTACTTTTAGATTTTGTCTTAGGTTTTCTAACTTTTTTCAAAACAAGTAATTTCAATAGTAAGAGACTTAAGTTGTTCTTTGAAATCGAAGAGTTAGAATTGGACTTTTTTTCAAAAGTAAATATATATCTAACAAGATCAAGTTTGGAAATCTTTAGGAAGTAGTTAATTACCTCCCGAGGATCTATCTCCATATCATCCGAACCATTACTATCCGACTCTTATACAACTTTTGAGTCCGTCGGTTCCATTAGACACTTTGAGTCATCGGAATCATCATCTTCGGAGGAGTCATCATTGCTCCATGTAGCCACCATAGCCTTTTTCTCTTTTATGTTCGTTTTTTCTTCGAATAATCCTTCACATGTGCTCCTTGCTGCCATACTCGAAAACATCTAGAGTTCTTAGTTAAAGACAAATTTGAAGGGAATGAGTATTTACCTTTCTTTTCATTCACTTAGAACTCTTGCTTAAGCCTCTTTTACCCCTGTTTCAACTTCATCATCGTTTTGAAGCCTCGGGCAACGAGTGCCATGGGATCCTCTTCGAGTCTAAGCAGCTTAGACTTCGTCGTCTATGTTCCGAAGCCTTAACTACAGTGTTCCTTTTTGGTGTTGACCTCTGCTTCCTCTTCTTTAAGGTGCAGCTCATGAGTGAGAAGCTTCCAAATAAGCTTATCTGGTTTCAACTTCGAATGATCTTGAGGTTCTTCAATTGGTGTCACCTTGGGACTCCATCTTCTCTTTGGTAGACTTCAATTCGGAGATTTGAGATTGTTGACAATCTCGGTGAACCGAATGTACATCCGAGTGATGTTCTCATCGAGTTCCATTTTCAATAGCTCATACATATGAAGAATTTGACTTACTTTAGCTTGCTTCACCTCGCTAGTTCCATCATAGGTGTTGACCAATGTTTCCCACACCTCTTTGGTCGTGTCACTCGCTAACACTCTATTGTAATCTTCTGAGTTGATAACACACATCGAGTGTTCATGGCTTTGAAGTTCTTCCTAAACTTTTCATTTTCTTCAGTAGTGTACTCGACTTCTCTTTTGGGTTTGCTCTTGCTCCTTCTATCTTTGTAGGAATGAAGTTTCCATGCTCGATGATGTTCCGGACATCCTCATCACAGATCCTGGAGGAAGCATTCCATCATCTACTTCTAGTGTGCAAATTTTCATCTCTTTAACTTGGGTGGTCTAGTGGAAGCTTCCTTCCTCGAACTTTCCATTGTTTTGAGCCATCCGATCTTTAGATCTTTGGATTGCAAGATGCTATTGAAAGCCGCGGCTTTGATACTTATTGAAGGTTTCCTTTTAGATGGTATGCATACTAATATGACCTAGTCTACGATACCATGTGTATGAATCATCATTCAAATATGCTTTTAAACATGATAAGTTTTGTCTTAGAATCTGAGAGACGAATGGTATAGGTGTTACCTGACCTCGGACTTGATAGCTTTGTCTCTTTAGTGATTGCATTAGAAATGAAGCGGTTAGTTTGAGTGAACCTTAGCTCTTAACCTTTGTCACATAGCCGAGAGATGCTTAGAAGATTGTAGTTGAGCCCTTTGACAAGGCAGATCGGACTAACCGAGTTGTCTCCTAGACCAATCTTGCTAATCCCAACTATCTTGCCTTTAGTATTGTACCGAAATGTGAGTTTTCCTCTCTTCAAATCTCCTAACTTGGAGAAGAGTTTTGAGTGTCCAAGCATATGGTGCGAGCACCCACTGTGTAAGTACCAGTGACCCTTTTGTTTTTAACTCACCTACAAGACGAAAACAAACTAACCCTTCTTACTTCGTCTTACAAACCTAGTAACTCGTCTTTCCTTTGGTCTTTCTTTGAGGAAGAGAACTTTTCAGAACCAAGATTTGAATAATTTTGGGTTTGGTCCGATTCTCGAGTCTTCCTTCAAGAAAATTGAGTTTGTGTCTCTTTTCTCTCGAAAACATTTTTTTGTAAATAGGTTGAGAAGGCTTTTCTCATGGAAACTAGTCCGAGCTGAGTCTCTTTTCTCTATGAATGAATGGGACCATGCCTAGCCTTCCTCAACTTAATAGTTCCGAATCTGTTTTGAAATGATTTGAAAAAGAATTAAATTTTTGTTCGGCATTCTAACCGAGACCTTCTTTTCAAAGTTAGACACAATAAGAGCCAAGTAAAAGATCCAGGTTTTTCTCACCTTGAGTGAGTTTTAAAGACAACTCTTGAGACTCATTGAGCTTCGTTTAGTTGCTCATTTTATATTATAAGGCACTCGGACTCAGTCTCATTGTCTTGGGCACTCGGTCTCAAGTACTTTCGGATTTTGTCTTAAGTTTTCTAACTTTTTTGTAAAACAAGTAATTTCGAGTAGTAAGAGAGTTAAGTTGTTCTTTGAAATCGAAGAGTCGAATTGGACTTTTCTTGCAAAGTAAATACATATCTAACAAGATCAAGTTTGGAAATCTTTAGGAAGTAGTTAATTACCTCTTGAGGATCTATCTCCATAGCATCTCGAACCATTACTATCTCGACTCTTATCCAACTTCGAGTCCGTCGGTTCCATTAGACACTTTGAGTCATCGGAATCATCATCTTCGGAGGAGTCATCATTGCTCCATGTAGCCACCATAGCCTTTTTCTCTTTTATGTTCTTTTTTCTCTTTGAACAATCCTTCACTATATACTCCTTGTTGCCATACTCAAAACATCCAGAGTTCTTAGTCAAAATCAAATTTGAAAGGAAAGAGTATTTACCTTTCTTTTCATTCACTTAGAACTCTCGCTTAGGCCTCTTTTACCACTCGTTTGCACTTCATCATCTTTTTGAAGCCTCGGGCAACAAGTGCCATGGGATCCTCTTCCGAGTCCGAGCAGCTTAGACTTCGTCGTTTATTTTCTAAAGCCTTAAGTGCAGTGTTCCTTTTAGTGTTGACCTCTGCATCCTCTTCTTCAAGGTGCAGCTCATGAGTGAGAAGCTTCCAAATAAGCTTATCTGGTTTCAACTTGGAATGATCTTGAGGTTCTTTAATTGGTGTCACCTTGGGATCCATCTTCTCTTTGGTATTCAATTATGGAGATTTGAGATTGTTGACAATCTCGGTGAGCCGAAAGTACATATGAGTGATGTTCTCATCAGGTTCCATTTTCAACAGACTCATACATATGAAGAATTTGACTTACTTTTGCTTGCTTCACCTAGCTTGTTCTATCATAGGTGTTGACCAATGTTTCCCACGCCTCTTTGCCTATGTCACTCGCTAACACTCTATTTTAATCTTCCGAGTTGATAATGCACATCGAGTATTCATGGCTTTGAAGTTATTCCTGAACTTTTCATTTTCTTCGATAGTGTACTCGACTTCTCTTTAGGGTTCGCTCTTGCTCCTTCTATATTTGTAGGAATGAAGTTTCCATGCTCGATGATGTTCCGGACATCCTCATCACGATCCTGGAGGAAGCATTCCATCATCTACTTCTAGTGTACAAAGTTTGATCTCTTTAACTTGGGTAGTCTAGTGGAAGCTTCCTTCCTCGAACACTCCATTGTTTTGAGCCATATGATCTTTAGATCTTTGGATTGCAAGATTCTCTTGAAAGCCGACGCTTTGATACTTATTGAAGGTTTGCTTTTAGATGGTATACATACTAATATGACCTAGTCTACAATACCATGTGCATGAATCATCATTCAAAGATGCTTTTAAACATGACAAGTTTTGAGTAGAATCCGAGAGAGGAATGGTATAGGTGTTACTCGACCTCGCACCTGATAGCTTTGTCTCTTTAGTGATTACATTAGAAATAAAAGCAGTTGGTCCGAGTGAATCTTAGCTCTTAAACTTTGTCACATAGCCGAGAGAGGGTTACAAGATTATGCTTGAGCCCTTTGACAAGGTAGATTGGACTAACTAAGTTGTCTCCTTGACCAATCTTGCCAATCCCAACTATCTTGCCTTTTCTATTGTATCGAAATGTGAGTTTTCCTCCCTTCATATCTCCTAACTTGGAGAAGAGTTTTCAGTCTCCAAGCATATGGTGTAAGCACCCACTGTCGAAGTACTAGTGACCCTTTCGTTTTTGAGTCACCTGTAAGACGTAAACAAACTAACCCTTCTTACTTCCTCTTACAAACCCAGTTCTCTCCTTACTTTGGTCTTTCTTTGAGGAAGAGTACTTTTGGGAACCCAGATTTGAATAGTTTTGGGTTTGGTCCGATTATGAGTCTTCCTTCCAAAAATTGATTTTGCGTCTCTTCTCTCTTAAAACATTTTCTTTTGTAAATAGGTTGAGAAGTCTTTTCTCATGGAAACTAGTCCGGGCTCAGTCCCTTTTCTCTGTGAATGAATGGTACCATGCCTAGCCTTCCTGAACTTAATAGTTCTGGAATCTGTTTTGAAATGATTTGAAAAAGAATTAAATTCTTCTTCGGTTTTCTAACCGAAACCTTCTTTTCAAAGTTAGAGACAATAAGAGCCAAGTAAAAGATCCAGGTTTTTCTCACCTTGAGTGAGTTTTAAAGCCAACTCTTGAGACTCATTGAGCTTCTGTTTAGTTGGTCATTTTATATTCCGAGGCACTCGGACTCGGCCTCATTGTCTTGGGCACTCGGCCTCCTATACTTTCAAACTAGTAATTTCGGTAGTAAGAGACTTAAGTTGTTCTTTGAAATCGGAAGAGTCGAATTGGACTTTTCTTCCAAAGTAAATATATATCTAACAAAATCAAGTTTGGAAATCTTTAGGAAGTAGTTAATTATCTCCCGAGGATATATCTCCATAGCATCCGAACTATTACTATCTCGACTCTTATCCAACTTCCGAGTCCTGTCAGTTCTATTAGATACTTTGAGTCATCGAAACATTATCTTCACAGGAGTCATCATTGCTTCATGTAGCCACCATAGCCTATTTCTTTTTTCTGTTCTTTTTCTCTTTGAACAATCCTTCACTATGTGCTCCTTGTTGCCACACTCAAAACATCCAGAGTTCTTAGTTAAAGACAAATTTGAAGGGAATGAGTATTTACCTTTCTTTTCATTCACTTATAACTCCCGCTTAGGCCTCTTTTACCACTGTTTTCACCTCATCATCTTTTTGAAGCCTCGGGCGACGAGTGCCATGGGATCTTTTTCTGAGTCTCAGTGCAGCTTAGACTTCGTCGTCTATCGAAAGCCTTAAGTCCAAGTGTTCCTTTTGGTGTTGACCTCTGCTTCCTCGTCTTCTAGGTGCAGCTCATGAGTGAGAAGCTTCCAAATAAGCTTATCTGGTCTCAACTTAGAAAGATCTTGAGCTTCTTCAATTGCTGTCACCTTGGGATTCTATCTTGTCTTTAGTACACTTCAATTCCGGTGATTGAGATTATTGACAATCTTAGTGAACTAAATGTACATATGAGTGATGTTCTCATCGGGTTCCATCTTGAACAGTCTCATACATATGAAGAATTTGACTTACTTTAGCTTGCTTCACCTAGCTAGTTCCATCATAGGTGTTGACCAATGTTTCCCACACCTCTTTGGCTGTGTCACATGCTAACACTATATTGTAATCTTCCGAGTTGATAACGCACATCGAGTGTTCATGGCTTTGAAGTTCTTCCTGAACTTTTCATTTTCTCGCAGTAGTGTACTTTGACTTCTCTTTTGGGTTCACTCTTGCTCCTTCTATCTTTGTAGGAATAAAGTTTCCATGCTCGATGATGTCCCGGACATCCTCATCACGATCATGGAGGAAGCATTCCATCATCTACTTCTAGTATGCAAAGTTTGATCTCTTTAAGTTGGGTGGTCTAGTGGAAACTTCCTTCCTCGAACTCTCCATTGTTTTGAGCCATCTCGATCTTTAGTTCTTTGGATTTCAAGATGCTCTTGAAAGCCAAGGCTTTGATACTTATTAAAGGGTTCCTTTTGGATGGTATGCATACTAATATGATCTAGTTTACGACAAGCATGAGCATGAATCATCATTCAAAGATGCTTTTAAACATGACAAGTTTTGATTAGAATATGAGAGAGGAATGGTATAGGTGTTACCTGACCTCGGATTTGATAGCTTTGTCTCTTTGGTGATTGCATTAGAAATGAAGCAGTTGGTTTGAGTGAATCTTAGCTCTTAACCTTTGTCACATTGCTTGAGAGATGGTTACAAGATTATGCTTGAGCCCTTTGACAAGGTTGATTGGATTAACTAAGTTGTCTCCTTGACCAATCTTGCCAATCCCAACTATCTTGCCTTTTCTATTGTATATAAATGTGAGTTGTCCTCCCTTCATATCTCCTATCTCGGAGAAGAGTTTTGAGTCTCCAAGTTATGGCGTGAGCACCCACTGTCTAAGTACTAGTGACCCTTTCGTTTTGAGTCACCTGTAAGACGTAAATAAACTAACCCTTCTTACTTCCTCTTACAAACCCAAGAATCGTCTTTACTTTGGTTTTTCTTTGAGGAAGAGCACCTTTGGGAACCCAGATTTGAATAATTTTAGGTTTGGTCTAATTATGAATCTTCATTCTTGAAAATTGTGTTTGTCTCTCTTTTCTCTCGAAAACATTTTCTTTTGTAAAGAGGTTGAGAAGGCTTTTCTCATGGAAACTAGTCCGGGCTCAGTCCCTTTTCTCTCGTGAATGGAATGGGACCATGCCTAGCCTTCCCGAACTTAATAGTTCTAGAATCTATTTTGAAATGATTTGAAAAATTCTTGTTCGAGCATTCTAACCGTGACCTTCTTTTCAAAGTTAGAGACAATAAGAGCCAAGTAAAAGATCCAGGTGTTTCTCACCTTGAGTGAGTTTTAAAGCCAACTCTTGACACTCATTGAGCTTCCGTTTAGTTGCACTTTTTATATTCCGAGGCACTCGATTCAGTCTCATTGTCTTGGGCACTCGGTCTCATGTACTTTCAGATTTTGTCTTAAGTTTCTAACTCCTTTTTGAAAACAAGTAATTCAAGTATTAAGAGACTTAAGTTGTTCTTTGGAATCGGAAGAGTCAAAATATGACTTTTCTTCCAAACTAAATATATATCTAACAAGATCAAGTTTGGAAATCTTTAGGAAGTAGTTAAATACCTCCCGACGATCTATCTCCATAGCATCTCGAACCATTACTATCCGACTCTTATCCAACTTACGAGTCCGTCGGTTCCATTAGACACTTTGAGTCATCGGAATCATCATCTTCGAGAGCAGTCATCATTGGTCCATGTAGCCACCATAGCCTTTTTCTTTTTCTTTTTTTTTCTCTTTGAACAGTCCTTCACTATGTGCTCCTTGCTGCCACACTCAAAACGTCCGAGTTCTTAGTTAAAGACAAATTTGAAAGGGATGAGTTTTTACCTTTCTTTTCTTTCTTGTAGAACTCCTGCTTTGGCCTCTTTTACCACTTGTTTGCAGTTCATCATCTTTTTGAAACCTCGGGCAATGAGTGCCATGGGATCCTCTTCGAGTCCGAAGAGCTTAGGCTTCGTCGTTTATTTTCCGAGGCCTTAAGTGCGGTGTTTTGGTGTTGACCTCCGCTTCCTCTTCTTGTAGGTGTAGCTCATGTGTGAGAAGCTTCCAAATAAGCTTATTTGGTTTTAACTTAGAAAGAACTTGAGTTTCTTCAATTGCTGTCACCTTGGGACTCTATCTTCTCCTTAGTAGACTTCAATTCTAGAGATTTGAGATTGTTGACAATCTTAGTGAAGCGAATGTACATCCGAGTCATGTTCTCATCGGGTTCCATTTTTAACAGCTCATACATATGAAGAATTTGTCTTACTTTCGCTTGCTTCAGCTACCTGGTTCCATCATAGGTGTTGACCAATGTTTCCTACACCTCTTTGGCTGTGTCACTCGGCTAACACTCTATTGTAATCTTCCGAGTTGATAACGCACATCGAGTGTTCATGGCTTTGAAGTTCTTCCCGAACTTTTAATTATCTTCAATTCTGTACTCATACTTCTCCTTTGGGTTCGCTCTTGCTCCTTCTATCTTTGTAAGAATGCAGTTTCCATGCTCAATGATGTTCCGGACATTCTCATCACAGATCCTGGAGGAAGCATTCCATCATCTTCTTCTATTGTGCAATGTTTGATCTCTTTAACTTGGGTGGTCTAATGAAAGCTTCCTTCCTCGAACTGTCCATTATTTTGAGCCATCTGATCTTTAGACCTTTGGATTACAAGATGCTCTTGAAAGCCTAGGCTTTGATACTTATTGAAGGTTTTCTCTTGGAGAGATTAAGTCACCCTAGAGGGAGGGTGAATAGGATGATGGATGATTTTTCCGAAAATAAAAACTATTTTGCACAAAAGAAACTTAGAGAATAATTCTAAGCCTTGATAAAGCAGATTCTAAGTCTAAAATGGACTTAGAAAGGCAAATACACGGATACACTTAGAAACCCTCCTGGGCGAGAAAACCACTGGACATTGATAGTCCAAGCACTAAGTCAAATCCACTATTTTGAATCCACAAAATACAAGGAATGACTCTTTATACAATTACTCCCTTACATAATTAAAATACAGATTTTCCTAGACTTAGAAGTTCCCTTATCTCATCCGGTACTTCCTAACCGAGATACTTTACAGATTACGCACAATTGAGCTGAGTTATCCCTTACAACTCGGTCAAGGGACTTTTCATTACAACTCAAAAAGTCGAATTATAGAATTAGTGTTATAAGTCGAAGATTGAGTAAGTAAGCACTAAGTACGTGTTAAGCAATATGTTTAGCAATCTTCAAGTCTTATGGAGTGGATTCAATTTATACACAATAGGGAAGATTAGCCGTTGAGACTTCTTAGGGACTCGGTGAGCTTCAATAGCCATTGTAACAGTCTGTTTGAGTCACTCGTAAAAGGATCCGTTGTTATATGAACATTGAGTTGTAGTCCTTTGCTCAAAAAGTGGTCCATCCCTCTAGTTGTGACTGAATTATATGGTGGACACAACCATTGGACACAAAGTTGAAGTTTATCGGATTTGGAAACAAACAACCCCGAAACGGTGTCCGAGCCATGTCCGTAAATGCCCGATTTCTATCTCGCTGATGTTTAATGGCTAAAAGCTGGCTGCTTTTGCTTTTCAAAAATAGATTAAGATTGTTCAATCAACTTCGTAAAAGCAAATCAAAGTGGTACTTAAAGTGTAAAAATACTTTGGTATAAGATTAGGCAAAGAAAACAAATAATTCAAAGTAATTAAGCACTCGAATTATCTCGCCGCCTAAAAGAATTGAATTTTCCGAGGTTAATATTCATTAGGTTCAAATTCCATCTTAAGTAAATCCTTAAAATTATCAAGTTAGTAATAATAAAGAATCAGAATACATAAACTTGATCAAGTAAATAATTGTTAATAAATAAATTGACTTAGAAAGTGGAATTAACACGAGTAATTCATTTTCACTTAGAACATCAAGTCGAGTGCTCGGAATAAAAGTGTTTGAGAAATTATTTACTCATGCCATTATTTTGAGTTGTATCTCGAGTGGGTCGAAACACGCTTAAGAATGTTATGCTTGATGAATGGTTTCTAAGTAAGTCGAAAATAATAAAAACTTAGATATGAGTTGCTTAAAAGCTTAGAATGACTTAGAATCAAAACTACAGAGAGATAGAGAGTTATACCTAAGTCTTCAAATTGGATTTGGGGCGAGGGTATGAAACGTAGGGAAAACACTTCCGTTCAGCTCATTCGTAGACTATAATTATTAGTTTGAGTAGTATATTAAAAGAACGTTCAGAAAACACAAGCACACAACATACTAAGAAAAATTAAATCAACCAAACATAGTTAAGGAAAGCGATAAAGGCAGTAATAGAGAAAACGATAAAGAAAGTAAAAAGCGAAAAGGAAAGAAATGCAAGGAATTAAAGAAATTACATCCGTCGCGGAAGAAAATAAAAGCGATACAACTTTGATCCACAATACGGAAAGCAATAAAAACATAAACTAAATAACTGGTCGAAGGCTAAATCTTTGCCCTCGGGTTTTCCCAGCTCATCGATCTAGATCGCCACACAGGATTACTTGATGTGACAAGTAATGAATCAAAGAAAAGGGGTTATTTTTATGAGTTTTGAAACAAGTATGTTTGTAGGGAGTAGGAAAGATCACCTAAATGAGTGCCCAAAGATCGGAATAACTTAATATTCTTTAACTCTTTGCACAAATTCAGCGATGGTGTGTGGGAAAGAGGAATATTTGGGGAGGCTTTTCGAGTAGAGTAATGTTCGGGGATGTATGCTTTGGTCAACTTTTGCAGAGCATAATGCCTAGGACAAAGTCATCTCTGAAATGAGAGCCAACGCTCTCTATTTATAGGGAGAAACCTAGGTCACAAATGACCTAGGACTGCTCTCAGCTTGCCTTTTAAAACAATAGAAAAACCCGGCAAGAAAATCCTAAGATTGAACCGAATAAGAGAGGATAAAACTAGATCGAATTTTGACAGGGCGCCGGCCGCCCGATTCTGCTAAGGCTTTTGTGCCATAGCATGCTACGAAGGGAGTCTCCTGGCCCAAAAGTTGTGTTTCGCTTAAAAGTCCAGGTAGGGGCGCCGACCATGCGACACCGTTTTGAGGGGAAGCTCCTAGTATTCGGCGGACTATCTTGGAGATTAAACGCAGTACTTTGATACTCGATGATCATGAAATGCAATGTCTAATGTCGTCTTGGAGCTCTTTAGCTCCGTGTCCGATTGGACAAAAGTGAAATACGAAATTCCGAGCCTAGAATTTCCCAAGACGCTGACACTCGGATTCAATTTTCTCTGGAGGCTTGGTCCTGGTCTATTTCGTCCGAAAGAAAAAGGGTGTTTTTGGATCGAATCAAGGCAAATGGCTATTTATATGGTGCTGGGGGTTCTTTGTCGTTTAGTATCTTCCGTCGCCCCAATCAATCACTATCCATGATCAAATCCTCAAACAGGACTTAGGATTTCATTATCGGGCTAACAAAATAAATACAAAATTAAAAGAGATAAGGGACGACACTTTTTGGTGTCTATAGTTACCCCAGTTTGAGTAAGTCTAAAAGATGAAGGTTCACAGTAGACACCGAAGGATACTTACCTCGATTCCGTGCGACAATTTTTAATGTTGGTTATTGTGTAATATTTGGAATTTTTCGTCGTGAAACCGACCTCCTAAATGGGGCATGTGAATGTTTGCTATTGGAGAGTTAAAGTCACCCTAGAAGGGGGTGAATAGGATGATGAGGAGAATAAACACTTTTTGCACAAACACTTAGATAAAGCAGATTTTGAGTCTAAAATGGACTTAAAAGGACAAATACACATATATATGTGTAAACCCTCCTGGGGAGAAAACCACGGACAAGTGCTAATCGAAGCATCTAATCGAAGCATCAAGTAAAATCCACTATTTTGAATCCACAAAATACAACGTAATAACTCAACCAAAATTTCTCCCTTAAACAATTCCTTACAAAGTTTTCCTAAACTCGAAGTTCCCTTATCCGATCTAGTATTTTCCGACTCGGGTAACCTTTATAATTAGGGGCAACCGAGCTGAGTTAACCTTAATAGCTCAGTGACGGGACTTACAAAGAAAGTAAGAAAAGAATGTAACTGATTACAAGACTTTCTTTACAACTTAGAAGATATGAAATACAAGTTGGAGTTGTAAGTAGAAGAGTGTGTGAGAATAAGCACGATAATTAGTTCAACGAGTAATTTTGCTTCGAGAAATCTTCATGTCTTGTGGAATGGCTTCTACTTATAGATAACCAGGTAAAAGGATCATTGAGTCTTGTTTCTGGATTCAAGTCTTCACTACCCATTATAACGGCTATTCCGAGTCACTCGTAAAAGATCCGTTGGGATGTGAACGTTGTGCAACGGCTCTTGGCTCCGAATAAGGTCCAATCAACTGGAGGTGACTGAAAACCGAGGTGGAAACAACCATTAGGCTTATAGTTGGAGTTTTCCAGTTTTGGAAACAAACAACCTTGACATGGTGTCCGAGCCATGTCTAGAAGTAGCTAAACCTTGTCTGCAGGTGCTTAACGGCTAGAAGTGGGTTGCTTTTGCAATTCAAAAAATCGATTAGTCTCGTTTGAATAACCTACAAGAGCAAACCACATTGGTTCTCAATGTATAAAATACTCGTGGTCCAAGATTAGGCACGAGATAATAATTAAATCGGAGTAATTAAGTGCTTAATTATCTTTTGCCTAAAAGAATGGAAATTTCGAGTCTAATATTAAATAGGTTCGGATTCCATCTTGAGTCAATCCGAAATGTGATCAAGTTAGATATTAAATCTTCAAAAAGCATGAACTTGATACAATCAAATAATTCTCCAGGATATAAACTAACTTGGAATAATGAATTAACGTTTTAATTCATTTTCTCTAGAATACAAAGTTAGTCCTCAAAGTAAGTGCGTTAGAGAAATTATTTGAGTATGCGATTATTCCGAGTGATGTCCGAGTGAGTTAGAAACACAAGTAAGAGATTATGCAAGTAAAGAACTTTGTGAGTCAGTCGTAACGGAATGAAAACTTAGATATGAGTTTCTATAAAACTCATAATGACTTAGAATCAAAACCTAAGAAAGATAGAGAGTTATACTTGAGACTTCAATCTTCCCCTTTTGATGAAAGGCATTCCATACTTAAGATAGAAACTTGTTAGTTAAAAAATGAGTTTTCATTGCAAATGATCAAAGCAGGAAATATTGTTCTCTTAAGTAAAACTTGCGATACTTATAAAGTGCAACTTAGATCACAACTCGTAACAAATTTGCGGATAATTGATCGTGAGCAAAGAAAGAGAAGAAATTGTAACTAAAGCATATATGTTAAAGAGTTAAATATTAGAGCAAAAAATAAATAAATAAACGTATGTAACTCGGAAATAGGCATTCTCATAGAAAGAAAATTCATTCATTGCTCGGAAAAGAAATATGTTCGTAAAAAATAAAATAAAGTAAGACAAAAGGAATGAACTCCTTCTAAACCAAACATCCAAGTTTCCTATTTTTCTCCCTATGCATTTCATCAAAAGTTGGGAAGAAAATAGTAGAATAGTACAACAGATGTTGGGAAAAAGAAATAAAAATTAAAAAGAGAAAAAAATAGACTAAGAAGAAGAGGTAGGTTGTCCTGGATGAGGAGGGATTAAAAAGAGAAAAAAATTTTCTCCCCTATGCTTGTGTAGAAGTGGATGAACGGGGAGGCTACAGTAATGGAATATCGGGGATCCGCTTAGTCGTGGTTCCGTGAACCAAGGAAACATCATCCTCAGGCTATTCTTCCTCGAAGACAACTGCGGGTGGGGCTTCTAAGGTAGGGACTTTTGACTAACCCACATCGCCAGCCTCTTCTAAGCCACTCGTAACTTGATCTAAAGAGATCGGTTCTCGTTCTTTTGCGCCTTAGCCCTCGAGTGGAGCAGCCGCTTCTTGTTCTTTTCTTCTTCTTCCTTCTCCTCAACTTCTCCTTCTACAGCTTGAGCTTCTTCCTCAGCTGCCTCTTCAGCTGATTCTTCAACCTTAGCCGAGGTTGACATAGTCAGGCCGGAGGACTCCTCAAGAATATCAAATGTGTCCGAGTCCTCAGCAGCTTTTGATCTCGCGTTCTTGGAGGAGGCAAAGCTGCTCATGTTGCTCTTTGATAATCTCCTTGAACTCGAACATGAGATCCTAGTTCTCCCTAATTTGAGACTCACGGGGTTTTCTTGTGAATAACTAGGTTTTGAATAACATTTTGGAATGAGTGGAGAGTAGTGTGAAACTCTTCAAACACAAGCAGCAAATTTCTTTAACATTTCGGCATACGGAAGCGAGAGACGAGGGGATTGAGAAGTAGAAAGACCAATAGTAGGGGTTTGAAGAGCTGGTGCCGTCTCGAGTCCGAGTGGGTAAGGAGGTGTCAATTCAAACCCGTGAACCGAGACACCGGGCTTAACCTCCCGGTACCCGCACTGCAAAAGCTCTTTTCTACCAATACAAATGGCGGATTCCGAGATAGCGTTTAGGCCTGTGGGAAGGGGAACTTTGAACTATTTAAAAACAACAGCTTAAAAGAGCTCCGAAAGGATAAGGAGCTAACTCTCTTTGAGTGAGCCGGCACGTAAGTCATCCGCTCAAGGATAGCCGGGAAGAGGTCCGCTTGGTAGCCCTCTAGAATGTCGAACAAGGCTTTGAGAATCTTGGAGTTTGGATTCTCCTTGCTATAATGATTAGAAAAGAAGGCTCTCATTACAATGAAACAGAGTAGCCTTACCTCGCATTTCGTCCGAGTCATAGAAAAGTTCTTTCGTGACTAACGCACTTCTTTTGCATACTATTCAAAGATGTCATCTGCGACTTCCATGAAAGTTATAGGGTTGGTGTTGAGAAAGAGAAAAGTGACTTTGAAGAGTTTGTGAAGAAGAGTCGATTGATTTGTACAAGCGTACCCTTAGCTTTTGAGGTTATGGAACGCTCGAAAAAGTCATGCTTACATAGAACTCGATAACGAGTTCGGGATAGATATATTCACAAAAGCACAAATAATTGTATACCCCTGTATCTTTGATATTGTGCAACCATGAGAAAGAAGTGGTCGAAATAATTTATCATCGAACGTTAGGTGTTGGACGACGAAGTGCCGAGGACGGTTTCAAGTACCTCCCCGAATGTTTTTGGTGTGAGCCTTTTGGTGGCTGAACCAAATTCTTGAGTGGTTCCTCGCTTAGGCATGGTGAAAGGCGAAGAAGAGATAGAAAGAAAGTCGAGAGAGAGAGTAGTGAAAGCTTTAGAATTTGGAGAACAAGAGAGAGAATATGAGTAAGCGTAGTGTCGAGAATAGAGAGCAAGGAAAGAAAAGAAGGTAGAAGTGTTCTATTTATAGCAAAAGAAGTAACCTTCAACTTTCGTTATGACCCGAAAACCAAGCAACACTCTCGGACGGGTGTGACGTTCGCACTCTAACGGCTAGAATTCCACCCGCTTTCCAATGACTAGTTTTCTCTTATTGAAACGCATGGTAGAGAAAGAGAAGAAAGAGTTTTCAAAAAGATTTCTAAAATTCTCCATTTATCTAGAGATGATCCCGAAGTTTGATGTCCATTTTGCTCGATAAACCGAGTCTAACTCATTATTATTTCCGAGTGACTAAGAACACTCAAATAACTAATAACTCATAGCTCGGTCTCATTCTCGATTTGCTCGATCCATTTGTTATCGTAACATATAACACATAATCATGCAAGGATAATTCATGTAATAAATCACATAATCATGTATTAATCATGCCAAACTCATTCATAATAAAGCAAAATTGATCCTCACTAAGAGGCTTACTGAAAATATCGACTAACCGAAATTTTGTAGGAATGAATTCAAGTTCAATATCACCTTTTTCAGAATGGTCTCTCAAAAAATGATATATGACCTTAATATGTCTGTCTTTGAGTGTTGAACTGGATTCTTAGTAATACTGATTGCACTCGATTGTCACACTTGATTGGGATAGATATGAATGATAGTCCAAGATCCTTCAAGTGCTGCTTGATCCACGTAAGATGAGTAATCGACCAAGAAACTTGCGTGATGATGAGTGATTGACCCGAAACCGGCATACTTTTGGCGTGCTCTTTCTATCAACATTGTATCAAGCATAATCAACATCCGAGTATCCAAGTGAGAGTCATTTCGAGTCTTTAGAAAACCATAGAGCAAGATTTTGAGTCCCCGTAAGATATCTCGAAAATTTTCGTCCCCACAAGTGAGATGTAATTCTTTTGATTTAGCTTGAAATCTTGCACAAAAGGCACACACGGAACATGATATCTCGACATACTAGATGTGAGATAGAGTAAAGAACCAATCATACCTCTATAGAGTTTTTGATTTACGACTTTACCTTTCTCGTCCGAGTCTAGTTTCAAACTACTACTCATAGGTGTTGTTACATGTTTCACATCTTGTAGCTTTTACTTCTTTAATAACTCCTTCGTATACTTGGATTGACTGGACATAGATGCCATCTTTGTCTTGTTTGATTTATAGACCAAGAAAAAAATTGAGTTCTCCCATCATACCCATTTGGAACTCATGCCTCATCAACTAAGAAAACTCTTAACATAGAGTTTCATTAGTAGCTTTAAAAATTATATCATCAACTTATATTTTAATGATAAGAAAATATTTCTCCTTGGTTTGTTTGAAAAAGAGTTCTATCAATGTGCCCTCTTTTTAAAATCATTTTCAACAAAGAAACCGCTCGTCTTTTATACCAAGCTCCGGGAGCCTGATTAAGACCATATAAAGCCTTTTGCAATTTGAAAACATGATTTGGAAATTCTAAGTTTTCAAATCTAGGGGCTTGCTCAACATAAACTTCTTCTTGAATAAAAATGTTCGTAAAAGCACATTTGACATCCATTTGATAAAGCTTGGTATTCATGCTAGATGCAAATGCTAACAGGATTCCGATTGTCTCAATCCTAGGAATTAGGTGTAAAGGTTTCCCCACAATCAATCCCATCCTTTCTATTGTAATCCCGAGCAACAAGTCTAGCGTTATTTCGATCGCCAACCCTTTCTCATCCAGTTTGTTCTTGAAAACCCATTTGCTTCCTATGACTCGGGCGGTCGAAGGTCGTTTGGTCATAGTCTAAACTTGGTTTCTTTAAAATTGATTAAGCTCTTCTTTCATGGCCTCTACCCATGCGAAAGCTCTTCTTTAAACTTGGTTTAAAATTGATTAAGAATTGGGTTTTGGGGCATGCGAAAGCGAGATTCTTTGGCCGGTGAAGAACGATGAAGACTCAAGTATAACTCTCTATCTCTCTTAAGTTTTGGGACTTGAATGCCCTATTCTTCAAGCATAACATTTCTTAATTGTGTTTCTCACCCACTCAGACACAACTTAGAACAATCACATGAGTAAATAATTTCTCCAACACTTTTATTCTAAGCACTCGACTTTGTGTTTTATGTGAAAATGAATTATAGTGTTAATTCTAATTTTTTCGTTTATTTATTAAGAATTATTGACTTGATCATGTTTATAAATTTTGATATCTTATTCTTTCTAACTTGATAATTTTATAGATTGACTCAAGATAGAATCTTAACCTAATGAATATTAGATTCGGAAAATTCGATTCTTTTAGGTCGAAGATAATTAAGTGCTTAATTACTTTGATTTAATTATTATCTATGCCTAATTTTGGACCGAAGTATTTTTATACTTTGAGTACCACTTTGATTTGATTTAAGTATAATCTATTTTTGAAATACAAAAGCAGCCGATTTCTAGCCGTTAAACACCAACGGACGTAAATCACCCATTTTTGGACATGGCTTAGACACCGTGTTTGTATTGTTTGTTTCCAAAACTCAAAACTTCAACTTTGAGTCTAATGTTTGTTTCCACCAAAGGTTCCAATCAGCACTAGAGGGTTGGACCATCTTCCGAACCAAGGATCACTACACAACATTCACATCTCAACAAATCTTTTCTAAGTGACTCGGATTAGCCGTTATAACGGCTATTGAGGCTCACTTTTCCAGAACTAGTCCCAAAGGTCATTTTTCCTTGGTGCTTATAAATAGATGCCACTCCATAAGACTTGAAAATTGCTGAACACATTAGTGGAATTGAATATATTCTACTCTTACTCAATCTTCTAGCTTTTATAACTCCAACTTTGTATTTTTAACTTTTTGAGTTGTAAAGAATGTCTTTCAATCACTTTTACTTGTCACTTTCTTTCTAAATCCCTTGACTAAGCTTTAAGGGCTAACTTAGCTTAATTGCCCCTCATCATAAGGGCTAACTCTGTCAGGAAGTACTAGATCAAATAAGGGAACTTCGAGTCTAGGAAAACTTGTAAAGGAATTGTCTATGGGACAAATTCGGGTAAGACTCACTCCTTTGTAATTGTGGATTCAATTATTGGATTTGACTTGGTGGTTGGATTAGCAATGTCTATGGTTTTCTACCCCAGGAGGGTTTCCACGTCGGGTTTTCTCGCCCAGGAGGGTTTCCACGTAATTCGTGTGTGCTTAACTTTCTAAGTCCAATCTAGACTTAGAATCTGTTTCTTAGTCCGATCTATGCAAAACTGTTTGATATTTTTTAAAAATCCTCCATCACCCTATTCACCCCCTCTCGGGTGATTTAACCTCTCCAAGAGCAAACCTTCAATTGGTATTAGAGCATAGCCTTTCAAGAGGATCTCACAATCTAAAGGTATAAAGATCAAATGGCTCGTAACAATGGAGAGTTCGATGAAGGTAGATTATCCACCAGACCACCCAAGTTCAAGGGGTCAAACTTTGCACACTCGGAAAAATATGATGGAATGTTTTCTATTGGATAATGATGAAGAAGTATGGAACATCATTAGGAATGAAAACTTCATTCCAATGGAGATGGAAGGAGTAAGATCTCGTGCGTAAAGGGAAGACAACATGCACGGCTGAAGAGAATAAAAAGTTTAGAAAGAACTTCAAAGCCATGAACACTCGATGTGTGCTATCAGCTCGGAAGAGTACAACCGAGTGTCGACCGTGACACGGCCAAAGAGGTCTCGAGAAGTTTATATAACTTTCATAAAGTAGTGTTTCTTTTTTATTTCTATTATTCTCTCGAATCCTTCTATATATTTTTTATTTTATTCAATAATTTATTGACATATATTTTGAAAATACAATATATCGTACTCCAAAACTATCATTTAATACTTTAAAAAAAAGTAATCTAATTATTTCAATGATTGTCGCCATTATTTGCCTTTTAAATGTATGGAACCTAATTTGAAATGAATTAGATGCATCATGACCATAGAGATTGGACGTCTAGCCCATGCGATGTAGGGCTTATTCTTATTATTGCCACTAGAGTAATGGTTGTTTCCACCAAAGATTCCAATCAGCACTAGAGGGTTGGACGATCTTCCGAACCAAGGATCACTACACAACATTCACATCTTAAAAGATCTTTTTCGAGTGACTTCAGATTAGCCGTTATAACGGCTATTGAGGCTCACTTGTCCGTAACTAGTCCCAAAGGTCATTTTGCCTTGGTGCTTATAAATAGATGCCACTCCACAAGACTTGAAGATTGCTGAACACATTACTGGAACCGAATATATTCTACTGTTACTCAATCTTCTAGCTTTTATAACTCCAACTTTGTATTTTTAACTTTTTGAGTTGTAAAGAATGTCTTTCAATCACTTTTACTCGTCACTTTCTTTCTCAGTCCCTTGACTAAGCTTTAAGGGCAAACTTAGCTCAATTGCTCCTCACCATAAGGGCTAACTCAATCAGGAAGTACTACATCGGATAAGGGAACTTCGAGTCTAGGAAAACTTGTAAAGGAATTGTCTATGGGAGAAATTCGAGTAAGACTCACTCCTTTGTAATCATGGATTCAATTATTGGATTTGACTTGGTGGTTGGATTAGCACTGTCTATGGTTTTCTACCCCGGGAGGGTTTCCACGTCGGGTTTTCTACCCTAGGAGGGTTTCCACGTAATCTCGTGTGTACTTAGCTTGCTAAGTCCAATCTAGACTTAGAATCTGTTTCTTAGTCCGATCTATGCAAAACTGTTTGATATTTTTCAAAAATCCTCCATCACCCTATTCACCCCCTCTCGGGTGACTTAACCTCTCCAATAGCAAACCTTCAATTGGTATTAGACCATAGTCTTTCAAGAGGATCTCACAATCTAAAGGTATAAAGATCAAATGGCTCGTAACAATGGAGAGTTCGATGAAGGTAGTTCATCCACCGCACCACCCAAGTTCAAGGGGTAAAACTTTGCACACTCGGAAGAATATGATGGAATGTTTTCTATTGGATAATGATGAAGAAGTATGGAACATCATTAGGAATGGAAACTTTATTCCAATGGAGATGGAAGGAGTAAGATCCGTGCGTAAAGGGAAGACAACATGCACGTGCTGAAGAGAATGAGAAGTTTAGAAAGAACCGCAAAGCCATGAACACTCTATTGTGTGCTATCAGCTCGAAGAGTACAACCGAGTATCAACTCCGTGACATGACCAAAGAGGTCCGAGATACACTTGTCAACAACTATGAAGGAACCAACCAAGTGAAGGAGGTGAAGATAAGTTAATATCTTCACAAGTATGAGTTGTTCGGAATGGAGCTTGAGGAGAACATTTCTCGGATGTATGATCGGTTCACTATGATTACCAACAATCTCAAGTCTCTGGGTCGAAGGATCTCACGAGGAAATGGTCGAAAATTCTGAGAAGTCTACAAAAGAGAAGATAGGGTCCCAAGGTGACACCAGTTGAAAAGGCTTAGAATCTCTCTCAACTGAAGCCTGATGAGCTCATTGGGAAACTACTTACTAATGAGCTACACTAAGAAGAAGAGGATGCAGGGGTCAGCACCAACAAGAACATTACACTCGAAGGCTCGGAAAGAAGATGACAAAGTCTCGAGCTCCTTGGACTCAAAAGAGGATCCCATGGCACTCATTGCCCAAGGCTTCAAAAAGATGATAAAATACAAAAAGTGGCACATGACGCCAAAGGAGGAGTTTTACAAGAAAGACAAGAAGGACAATAAAGTGAAATACTCATCCCATTCTATATTATCTCGTAACTAAGAACTCTGGTTGCTTTGAATGTGGCAATAAGGAGCACACAGTCAAAGACTCGTCAAGAGAGAAAGAAGGACAAAAAGAAGAAAAAGGCTATGGTGGATCCCTAGAGCGATAATGACTCATATTAAAAAGATGATTCTGATGACTCAATGTGTCTAATGGCACTAACGGACTCGAAGCTGAAATTGAGTCGAGAGTGACAACTAAGATACTCAGGAAACAAGTCCTCATGAGGTAATTGAATACTTCCTTAAGATTTCCAAAGGTGATCTTGCTAGATAGATCTTTACTTTGGAAAAAAGTCCAATTCTGTCTCTTCCGATTTTAAAGAACAACTTGAGTCTCTTTCTACCGAGAATACTATTTTAAAAAATGAATTGGAAAACTTGAGACAAAATCTGAAAGTACTTGAGACCAGTGCTCGAACACAATGAGACCGAGTTCGAGCGCCTAAGAATAGAGAATGAGCATCCGAAAAGAAGCTCAATGAGTCTCAAGAGCTTGTTTTAAAACTCACTTAAGGTCGAAAAACCTTGAGCTTTTACTTGGCTCTTACCGTGTCTCATATAGGAAAGAAGGTCTTGGTTACAATGCTAAAAATGAATCTAATTCCTATTCAAGTCTTTTCAAAACCGATTCCGAACGGTAAAGTTCAGGAAGGCTAAGCATGGTCCCATTCATTCACATGAAAAGAGGACTAAGCCCATACCAGCTTACAAGAGAAAGCCTTCTTAACTCTGTTTACAAAGGAAAAAATTTCAAAGAAAAGAGACACAAACTCGGCTTTCTAAAAGGAAGACGCAGAATCGGACCAAACCCAAAATTATTCAAATCTAGGTTCCCAAAAGTGTTCTTCCTCAGCGAAAGACCACAAGTAATGATAGTGACTAGATTTGTAAGACGCAGTGAGAAGGGTTAGTTTGTTTATGTGTTGCGGATGACTCGGATATAGAAGGGTCACTGGTACATAGATAGTGGCTACTCATGCCATATGTTTGGAGACTCAAAACACTTCTCAATTAGGTGTCCGAGTGACTCGTAACACACTCAAAAATTTAATAACTCACAGCCTAAGTTTCATTCGGGTTCAAGTGATCCGTTTGTTATTCACTTAGAACATATAGCAGACAAACAAACTCAAAAATTCTCATGTAATCACTCAAATAATCATGCAATAATATGCTCATGTAATCATCATGCCAAGTTCATTCCTAATAAAATAGAAATGATATTCCCCGGAGGTTTTGTGAAAATATCGCCTAATTAAAATTTCTTAGCATTAAACTCAAGTTCAATATCACCTTTTTCCGATTGGTCTCTCGAAAATGATACCTTACCTCAATGTGTTTTGTCTTAGAATGTTGAACTAGATTCTTGGTGATGTTGACGACACTTTGATTATCACACTTAATTGGATAGATGTGAATGACAATCCAAGCTCCCTCAAGTGTTGCTTTCTCCATAAAATCGGAGCACAATAAGCTCTAGTTGCTATGTACTCGCTTCAGTGGTTGACACAAAGAATCGAGTTTTGTTTCTTCAAATGCCAGGAAATGAGGGGTTGAACCAGAAATTGACATGCTCCTGAGTTGCTCTTTCTATCAACTTTGTATCTAATATAGCCAGCATCCGAGTATCCAAGTGGGGGTCAATTCTGAATCATTTGAATACTAGAGACCAAGTGTTCGAGTCCGTATAAGATATCAAAAATTCTCTTTACCTTAGTAAGATGTGATTCCTTTGGATTTTTTGAAATCTTGCACATAAACAGTACACTAAACATGATATGTGGCCTACAAGATGTAAGATAAGTACACATCCAATCATACCGCTTTAGAGTTTCGATCTACGACTTTACCTTTCTCATCCGAGTCTAGTTTGGTGCTACTACTCATTGATGTTGCTATATGTTTTGCATCTTGTAGCTTATACTTCTTCAACAACTCGTTGGTGTATTTTGATATGAACATAAATGCCATCCTTTTCTTGTTTGATTTGCAGTCCAAGGAAGAAATTAAGTTCTCCCATCATACTCATTTGGAACTCCTATCTAATCAACTCGGAGACTCTTGGCATAGAGTTTTATTAGAAGCTCCAAAGATAATGGCATCAATATAAATCGAATAATGAGAAAATCATTCCCCTTGGTTTTTTGAAAAGCATTTTGTCAATGAGACCTCTTTTGAAGTCATTTTCAACCAAGATATTGCTTAGTCTTTCATACCAAGCTCCGGGAGCTTGGTTCCGACCATACAAAATTTTTGGCAATTTGAAAAAATGATTTTGAAATTGAGAGTTTTCAAATCTAGGAGGTTGCTCAACATAAACTTCTTCTTGAATGTAGCCATTAAAAAATGAATACTTAACATCCATTTGATAAAGCTTAATGTACATGCTTGATGCAAATGCTAAGAGAAATTTTGGTTGCCTTAATCCTATCAACAGGTGCAAAGGTTTCCCATAATCAATTCCCTCTTCTTGGTTATATCTTTGAGCAAATAATCTGGCTTTGTTTCGACTACCAACCCTCACTCATCCAGTTTGCTCTTGAAAACTCATTTTGTTCCTATAACTCGGGTGCTCATAAGGTCGTTTGGTCGTAGTCAAGACTTTGTTTCTTTCAAATAGTTCTTCTTGCATGGCCTCTACCCATTCAGTTTCAAGTAGGGCTTCTAGTACATTTTAGGTTCAATTAATGAGATGAATGCTAAAAATGCGAACAATTTGTCATTTCTCAAAAATCTTCCATCACCCTATTTAACCCCACCCGTCTAGATGACATAGCCTCTCTAAGAAAAAATCCTCAATTGGTATCAGAGCCTAGCCTTTCAAGAGGATCTCACAATCCAAAGGTCTAAAGATTAGATGGCTCAAAACAATGGAGAGTTCGAGGAAGGAAGATCTTCCACCACACCACCCAAGTTCAAGGGATCAAACTTTGCACACTCGGATTTTTGAGAAATGGTTCCTCCAAGACTTTGATGAGGATGTCTAGAACATCATCAAGCATGGAAACTACATTCCTACAAAGATGGAAGGAACAAGAGTTATACCATAGGAGAAGTCATATTACACCACTAAAGCGATTTTCTTATCATTCGGATCTTAATGATTATATTCAAGAAGAAGTTTATGTTGAGTAACTCGTTAAGCTTGTCGTACAAGTAACAATTAAACCACTACTTAGACTTATAATAAACAATATAGCAAGGGCAAGTAGGGATCGAATCCACGAGGAAAGATATAATAACATGCAAGTTTTAATCTAATTAAATTTGCTACTCTTAAAAACAAAACAGAAAATATAAATTAAAATCAATAATTAAAATTCATAGAAAATTATCTAATAACTAAATAAATAATTTATACAGAATAATAAAACTACAATAACCCAGAAATATTTTTGTATATTTTTTTAGAATAATTAAAACAGAAAACTAAAGCAGAAAATAAACAAATTCTAAAACAGAAAATTAAATAAGTAAACTTCTGCACTAAAATAATTACGAAAATAAATATTAAAATTACCCAGAATAATAATACTAATTTTCTAAACCTAACCAGACCCTAAAAATATGAAAAAAATTTACAATCTAATTTACGAATTTATTTTATTAAAAACCTGCAGTAATTAAATTCAAGAATTAAATCTGAAAAAATATCAAATTAATTCGAAAAATTCTAAAATTTAATCACAGCAAACTAGGACTCTATCTAAACCCTAAAAGAAAATAAAACATGAAAAATAACAAAAGAAACTATTTTTAAACTAATTTCTAACAAACTAACTCAAAAATAATAAAAACTAACAGAAAATTAAATCTGAAAATTAAAATATATAATGACTCAAAGTTAAATTAAAATAAAATTACTAAAACTAACCTAAAATACTGATCTTTAGGGGGTTTAATGAAATTGATAATAAAAGACTATAACTTTATGAATAAAAATTAATAAACTCAAGAAAATAACTAAAAAGCAAGCAAGTAATTATCAAATATATCAAATTTACAAAAACACTTAGTATAATCTATATCCACCATGCAAATTATTATTTATCATTAAAACACAAATTGATCTACCCATGAGCTAAACTCGTAGAAGACAACCACTAGCGGATCTTCCCCGTTTTTCCTTAGTTATTAGTTTACTTAGGCCTAGCCCTAATATAAACCCTACTAATATTGATAACCTTAGCACTAGCACTAGAATTTAATCAAATTAGAGCATTAAGTATTAGAAAAACATCATCTAGCACCTAATAACCAATCTACTAGCAAATTGATTTAAGAAGGATCTATGATAATTTCCTAATTAAAAGAGATGGGTATGAGCCATCCATGATTAACTAGGGTGATACTTATGTCTAAAAGATCAAGCAATTATGTACTTAAACCCTTTAAACTATCATATGAATTTATATAAAACTAAGTAGTATGCACTCTAATTAATTAGACATAAATTCATAAACATTAAACACAAATTATCATAGAATCATGGATCGAATCAATAAGATAATAAAAATCGAAACTTTGTTTCAAAATAAATAATTTAACATGGCTTCAAGTAGATTATACTAAGTATAAGAAAAACTACTCACACATAATGTAATTTAAAACATATAAACTAAATAAAACTAGCATCTTTAATATTAATCTAACAATAAAAACTCAATCTTTTCTAATAAAAATTACAAAACTAAATTATACTACCGATATTAGTTTCTTTGACCCGGAAGATAAAGAAGATGATGATGGATGGTGGCTGGCTGGGCAGCAGCACAGGGAGCGGTAGCAAGCCGTAAGCGGCGGCGGACGGCGGCAACCAGGAGCAGCGGCAGCGAGTGCGGGGTGCGTGGACAGCAAGCAGCAGATGCAACAAGGAGCAGCGGCAGCAGGTGCAGCAAGAGAACGTGAGGTGGTCCGGGTAGCTAGGTGGCTGGCTGCTTGTGTGGCCAATGGACGTGAGCAAGCAAGTGGCTGGGATGTATGTGGCTGGCTTCCTCGGTCTCCTCTCTTCATGATGATAATAAGTAGTATATATAGGGTGAAAGAGTTAGGGTTTATTTCTCTTTCTTCTTTTCTAAGTTTCCTTTTCTATTCCAATTAGGATTTCCTAAAATATAATATCCTAAAATAAATATTTTATTACATATTATATTTATGGACCGACTTCATATATTTTCTTGGATGCTTGTCGGTAGCTAAAAATCCACTTTTAACGTCTTTTCTTCTCTTCCCACTTTATTCGATAATTACCTATAAATAGACAAAATAGAATAAATTAGATAAAATAAACTATATAATATAAACTAAATAACTACTAAAAATACGTATAAAATGCGACTTAACAAACTCCCTGGATTTAAAAACTCTCATATTACAAATCATCTTTTCAAGTTGCAAAAGGCATTATATGGTCTAAAATAAGCTCCTAGAGCTTGGTATGAAAGACTTAGCAGTTTCTTGGTTAAAAATGACTTAAAAAGAGGTTTGATTGACAAAACTCTTTTACAAAAACCAAGGAAAATGATTTTCTTATCATTCGGATATGTGTTGATGATATTATATTTGGAGCTACTAATGAAACTTTATACCAAGAATTTTCTCGAGTTAATGAGACAGAAGTTCCAAATGAGTATGATGGGAGAACTCAATTTCTTCCTTAGATTGCTAATCAAGCAAGAAAAGAATGGCATCTATGTCCATTAATCAAAGTAAACCAAGGAGTTATTGAAGTAGTGCAAGCTACAAGATGTGAAGCGTGCAAGAACACCTATGAGTAGGAGTACAAAACTTCACTAGGATGAGAAAGGTAAAGCAAGTAGATCGAAACTCTACAGAGGTATGATTGGATCTCTAGTTTATCTCACATCTAGTAGGCCAGATATCATGTTTAGTGTTTGCCTTTATGCAAGATTTCAAGCTAACCCTAAGGAATCACATCTCACTTTTGTGACGAGAATTTTAGATATGTTACATGGACTTAGGCACTTGGTCTCTGGTACTTGAAAGACTCATATCTGACCCTCACTGGATACTTGGATGCTGACTATGCTAGATACAAAGTTGATAGAAAGAGCACATCAGGAGCATGCCAATTTCGGGTCGATCACTCATGTATCGGCATTCAAAGAAGCAAAACTCAGTTGCCTTATCAACTCGCTCAAGCTTAGTACATTGCAGTTGGAGCTTCTTGTACTCATATTTTTGGATCAAACAACACTTGAAGGATCTTGAATTGTCATTTACATCAATCCGAATCAAGTGCGACAATCGAGTGCAATCGGCTTCACTAAGAATCCAGTTTAACACTAAAAAACAAAACACATTAAGGTCATGTATCATTTTTTGAGATATCATTTTGAGAAAGGTGACATTAAACTTGAGTTTCTTCCTACAAAATTTTAATTAGTTGATATTTTCACTAAACCCCTTAGTGAAGATCAACTTTGCTTTATTATGAATGAGCTTCGCATGTTAATTGCATGATTATGTGAGTTATTGTACGAGTTATTCTACTCGATTGATTGTTATATACTTGGAGTGAATAACAAATATATCAGTTAACACGGAATGAGAGTGAGCTATGAGTCATGAAATTTCAGAGTGTGTTCCGAGTCAGTCAAACACTTTACCGACTTAGACTCGGATTATTAGCAATTGTGAAGGCCTCCTTGTCACCGTCTGTGGGGCCCCTATAAAAGAAGTTGATCAGCGTTTTCTTTTACAAAGATACTCAACAAATTGTTTTTCACTATTTAAGCTGCAAGATCTTTAAAAGTTGGCGAGCTTTAGGAATGGGAAAAAAGTGGTTGTGCTTATGAGAATGTAAAGAAAGCTCCAGTCATCCTTTAAGTAGGAAGCCCTCATCTCCTATGTATTCTAATTGCCTTACAAAAGTTAGTCTTGGACATTGAAATTCTGGGACCATCTCTAGATAAATGGAGAATCTCATAAATATTTTTGAAAATTCTTTCTTCTCTCTCTCTCTCTCTGTCACACGATCAGTCGGAAGAACTAGCCGTTGGAAGAAAGCTGGTTGGAAAACTAAAACTAGCAATTACTCACATGGAGACTCAACGATCCGATAATCGTTGCTTGATAGGCTGAGACAGAAAGGCGGTTGTTCAATGAAAGCATTTATTCTATAAATAGCACCGCTTCGTTTTCACTTATGCCTACTTATTGCTCACACTCTTGCTCTCTTGGCTCTCACATTCAATCACTCTCGCACTCAAACTCTCTCTCTCTCTTCTCACTCATCTATGCTCTTTACTCTCTTTCTCTTTACCCTCAAACACTCTCTATCTCTTTCAATATGCCTAATAGAGGTTCAACCATGGAGGGAGGTTTGGTCACAAAGAAGGCCATAACCAAGTGAACTCGTTCCGAGGTCGCTCAAGCAAAGGGTAAAGGCCCTACCCGAAATGATTCAAAGGTACTTGTCGCTCAAGCACTTCCTTATTTATGACAAAGTCTTCTCCAAAACCACTTTCTCCTTAATTCAACCCTCTCTCCAAATAGGTATCTTGAATTACCTATGTTTCGTGACTACATCTACCCGTAACTCATTACTGAGTTCCATTCCCACATGACAGCCTAGAGAAGTCTTTGTTGTGAAGACTTTCATTCTTAATTCTAACCTTATCCCCTTTAATTAAGTCACAAATGACTTCTTTGATAAATACACTAAAGAAACTCCTCGATCTATAAAGAACTTTTTGTGACTCGGATCACATCCGAAGACTATTGTTCTTCATTCTTATGAGTACCTTCTTCTCCTACTTTTCCTCAAAAGAGTTACCTAGTAGAAAATTTCTCAAGGTTTTTTTGATATTTTGGAAAGGTATGATGTTGACCTCTTTCCATTCATTTTGGAATGGATTACTTCTATTCCATCCGATCGAAGAGGACTCCTTATCCCTTTGGAGCTCTTCTTTAATATGTTTTTTCTTAGTTTGGGATCAAACTTCCTTCTAACCCAAACAAGTGCTTAGAACCCGAAGACTTAGACCTTGCATGTATATCTCTCCGAGTACTATCAAGAATTCAGGTACAAACTTCATCTCTTATAAGTTTTGATTACTAGTCATTCCGAATACTATAGAAACTACTCCGAGTTGCTTAGAAACTTTTCTGAGTGTTAGAGAAACTATTGCATATGTTTTCATTCGTTTCGACGACTCGAAAGCATACTCTTGCTCATCATTTCACAATTATGATTCCGAGTCACTCGGACAACACTCACACTCATCGCATGTTCAAACATTTGCTCTAACACTTTTAAACTCAGGTCCGACTTCATATTCTAAGTTCAATTGAATTACAGACGTTAATTCATCTTTCTAAGTCGACTTGTTGTGTTTGAACTATATATGTCTAGATTAAGTATTCTTACTCCGATAGTCTATCTTCAACTTAATTTTTCTCTAGACTCGACTCGGATGGAATTTGAGTATAATAAACTTTAGACTTAGAAAAATCTATTCTTGCAGGAGTCAAATAATTATGCACTTAATTATCTTAATTAAATTATTATATGTGTCTAATCTTCGACCAAAGTATTTTATACTTTGAGAACCAAAATTGATTTACTTTTGTAGGTTATCTAAACGAGGTTATCCTACTTTTGAATTACAAAAGTAACCGGCTTCAAGATGTCAAATCGCTAGCAGACAAGGCTTTTTCTACTTCGATCTAGGCCCGGACACTATGTCGTGGTTGTCTATTTCCAAAACTAGAAATCTTCAATACTAAGCTTAACGGTGGTTTCCACCTTACTTTTCAGACAGCACCAAGTGGATTGGGACATCCTAAGGGGTCAAGAGCCACTACACCACGTTCACATCTCAACGAATCCTTTCTAAGCGAGTCGAAGAACCGTTACAACTATCACACAGGACTTCTAGTCGGAAGATAGTCACAACGGCTAATCCGCTTGGTCATATATAAATAGAAGCCAACTCTCAAGACTTGAAGATTGTTGGAATCATTGTCAATACACATACTTAAGCAAAAGTCTTTGTATTCGTATTCAATCTTCTACTTACAACTCCAACTCTTTACTTAACATCTTTCCGAGTTGTAAGGTCTTGCAATCAGTTGTAAATTCTCCTTCTTACTTTCTCAGTAAGGTCCCTTGACTGAGTTGTAAGGTTAACTCAAAATAGTTATCCCTAACCGTAAAAGTTACCTCGCTTAGGAAGTACTAGATTAGATAAGGGAACTTCGAGTCTAAGAAAACTTTGTGAGGAATTATCTAAGGGAGCAATTCTGGTTGAGTCTGTCTCACCGTATTTTGTGGATTCAAAATAGTGGATTTGACTTAGTGCTTGGATTAGCACTGGCCGTGGTTTTCTCGCCCCAGGAGGGTTTCCACGTAATTCGAGTTCACACTTTTCCGAGTACAATCTAGACTCGCATGCATTCAAAGTTTGTTTTAAACTTTAATCTTCCATTTATTGTTCAAATTTCCTCATCACCCTATTCTCCCCCTATGGTGACTTAGACTCTCGAGGAGCAAACCTTCAAAGTACGTAGTAAAGCCTTGGCACCCTACATGGCACATCTTATTGAATTAGCGAAACACTTTGAAAGCATATCAAATACTTATCATCCTAGAGATGACAACCAATTCGCAGATACTTTAGCTACATTGGCATCCATGATTAATATCCCTAGTGGCATTCATTCAATGCCCACTCATATAGAACGACGGAGTCATCCTTTGCATATATATGCACTAGAAATGTCTAGTACAAACCAAACTAGTTGGTACATGACATTTATCAATATTAAGAAAGTCACAAATACCCATCGAACTCCACATCTAAAGGCCAACGGGCCATCCATATGCTGGCATCTCAATTCTTCATCACCCAAGGACAGCTTGTACAAGAAAACTAACATAAGAATTAGCTTACTTTATCTCAATCAACATGAAGTAGAGCACATCATGACTAATATTCATGGTGGGGATTGTGGAGCCCATATGAATGGAAGAATATTGGTTCGTAAAATTCGGAGGTTAGGATATTATTGGTTGACTATGGCAGCAGATCGCCATGAATTTGTTAAGAAATGTCACAAGTGTCGGTGTATGCAAACTTATAGCTCCAGATCACCATATTTCCTAGCGACACTTGCATTACCCTGGCCATTTTCAATTCGGGCATCGATATAATTGGTAAAGTAACTCCTCAAGTAATAGGTGGTCACAAATTTGTGTTAGTAGCAATTTACTACCGTAGTAAGTGGGTTGAAGCAACTTCCTATGTAACTTTAACGTCCAAACACGTAGCAAAGTTCATCACTTGGAATATTATCTATTGATATAGGGTACCCCATGAACCGATTAGTGACCATGGTAGTCACTTCAAGAAGGAAGTAGTAGACTTATTGAAAAAATACAAGATTAAACATCACAAATCTTCTCCCTATCACCCTAAGACCAACAGAGCAGTCGAAGCCGCCAATAAAAATATTTGCAAGATAGTGGAGAAAATGGTTGTCACCTATAAGGATTGGCTCGACAAGTTGCCCTTCGCTTTATGGGGCTACCGGACCTCCATTATGACCTCAATCGGAGCAACACTCTACTCCCTAGTGTATGGCATGGAAGTAGTCCTTCCAATAAAAATTGTCATTCCTTCATTACGGATCATTGTAGAAAGTTAGATTCCCGAACCACAATGGGCTAAGGCATGCTACGAAGAGCTGGTGTTGCTAGATGAAAGATTTTTAAACACTTTACATAATGTCCAAATGTAACAAGCACATATATCAAGGGCATTTAATAAGAAAGTGAAGTCTCCTAACCTCGCAAATTGGGGATTTGGACCTTAAGGAGATTAGAGTACCAATTCAAGATCCTCGAGGAAAATTTAGGCCTAACTAGCTAGGCCCATTTGTACTTCGTCAAATACTACCAGGAGAAGGAGTTAAATTGACTTATTTGGACAATTAAGAGATCTTCCAATATACAAAATTGGATCAGCTTAAAGAAATACTATGTTTAGTATGACAACTAAGCGGATCACATAATTAGCTAAGCCTCGGCCCAACTAGGTCGTGCCTTAGACGGCGTCGACCGCCATCCGGACAATGGCGGATCGGCGAGCCAAGCAATTCCCCTTACCATATTTTGTGTTGTTAATGGTCCAATTAGGTGGTCCACTAATTTAATTATTTCTTTAATTGTTATTTTAAGGATGATCCAATTAGACGGTCCGAATTTATCATTTATTCCTTTAAGTGAGCGATAAAAATAAAAGAAACATAAAAGTGAGCATAAAACTAACTTTTTTACTTTTATTAATAATAGGTAAGCCTACTACTTACGTGAATACATAGTTAATAAAAGGGAAATAAAAAGCATACTACTTGGAAAAATAAATTGTTTTAAAGAGGCAAAACTAAAATTCCCTAATTTTTTTATTTCTTCCTAAGTTCTCTCTAAAATTTTAGTCCTAGTCGATCTTCACTTTCTTTCCTTTTGGATCGCTAGACTTAGTTGCATCTTCCCGAGTGCGTTTCTTTAGCTCTTTAATCCTACGTGCCCTCCTCTCTTCAGCTTCTTTAGCCTCAACTTCCCTCTTGCAGGCTCGTTCGTCTATGTAAGGGTTCACTTCACAAATTTGAAGCGATGCTCGCTCCTCCGGGATCCCATTGCTCGAGTCCTCGGTGCCTTGTAATGTTTGGGATCCGCGTCCGTTATCCATTCCGGATAATATTTAGAAACTATAGTAGTTTATTTATCTACAGTGTTTCAGTAGCTTCGACGAGTTCATCTAGTAATCAAGCCATGTTGAAACCCGCCTTAAGCTTCCAAAACCCGCAAACAATTCAAAAGTAGCAAGCCGGACACAATCTAAGGGATTTCCCGTTCTCGTCCCATTAGCCGCAATACACGGTTAGGGAAGTAGTACGTACTGGTTTTCAAACCTAGGAAACGTACAAAAGGGTGTTGGTCGATGTGTGTCCTAAATTGGGACACTTTCCAGAGTGCTTGATGTACCATTCAATAGGATTCATAGCTCTAAACCAGGCCTCCCACCAAGAAGCGGGATGGTCAATCAAAACACTCATTCGCTTCCGTTGGCGGAATTGTGTAGCTAGGTACAAGTCCACGTCCGCTGGTGCCTACACCAATTGGAGATGCTCCACCAACCACATCTAGACACAACAGATAGAAAAATTACTAAGAGTCCCGCACGATCGAATTCATCCTTATTCGTATACCAACAGGAGAAAAATCAAAAAATAAAAAAATAGAGAGCAAAAAAACAATTGTCTTTAGGCAAAGCCAAAGGCTTTTCAGCCTCGCGGACGCCGAACAATTAGCCCTTAGCCGGCGCCGCCTATCCAGCCTCACTAGCTAGGTCCAAGATATTGTTTTCTCGCTACTCGTAATAATAAGGAGCTGCCAGCGAAATCCTTGTTTGGATTTGCTTTGACTCCATCCAGCCCTATGATAGTTTCTACAATGATCAAGGGAGTTAGGGAGCAGATGATCCTCTAATTGCTCAACAAAACTTAATAATGTAATAGGCACCATATCCGTATGGCCTCCCACTAATAAGAAGCCACCTACCGAGCGGATGATTATAGCTCGATTTCTCTAAATGTGGGTAGGCCCTAAAGAGTGGATTGGGCGATAAAGTTTCAACGAGGTTCATTAAATGCACCTCATCCCAAATAGGAATCCATCTCGGATTCGTATTGGTTAGCTTCAGCATGAGCTTGTATGTTTCGTGCATATTGGTTGAAGGCATCGGCATTACGGCTTTAGTTCGGCGTGGAATGACCAGTAATGGCATCAAATTCTTCGAGAAGGGGACATAACTCCTTATCCCCAAAACTAAAGACATGATAGTGCGGATCCCAAAAGGCCATAGCATCCCTTAAGAAAGTCCAATATATTTTCACTTGTCGAATGTTAAACAGGGTGTTCAGTCCATAAAGGGATAGCCCTACCCTGTCAACATCTATCACCTCGTGCATCCAAATGGATAGTTCAGTCATGAAGCTCATCTTTGAAGTGGGAAAAGAATTAATGGCACTGAGGAAATTTCTTAGGAATTGTTTTTCTTAAGAAGTTGCGAAGGAAGGTTTAGAAGGTGTTATTTTTGGTAACCGGTTGAAGGTTCTTTTTATAACGGTGTCTAGGTTCAAAGCCCCGCCATATCACACTACCGAAGTCAGCTAGAACCCCGAGCCACACGCTTTGCACCGACCAAACCGGCCGGTCCATCGTATTTTTTCGACCCAAGCAATCCTTGGGCCAATTTCAATTTTCTACTTCCAGCCCATTTCGGCTAAGCCCTATTATTTTTGGACCGTGCACTTATAATTTCCTATTCTCCATTTTATTATTTTCTCTTAGGGGAATGTGGGCTAGTGAAATTGTTTTCAATTTGTCTTTACGATTTTCCTTAGAATTTTTCGCATCATAAATAAAAGAGAGCATTTTTTAGAATTGAGTCTTTGAATTCATCCTATTTGCATAAAGTTTAAATATTACAAAACATTTACATTAAACAAAAGCACCCTACAAGGAGTTGATTAATCTTCATCATCGGAGGCATCATCAAAGTTGTAGTTACCGAAATCCTCATAGATGGATGTGGAAACTCGTCTGTCCCCACTAGCTTGTGAAGAGCTAGCTCCATAAGAAGGCCCGCTATAAGATGTCCGATGGAATCAAACGGGTTACCGTGATGATCAAGTGCTTGAAGAGGTATGATCTCCATACAGTCCTCAAGCAAAGCTAAGCCCAAGCACCTGAAGAACTAGGCTCAAGTGTAGATGTGCTAAGCCCCGTTTCGGAAGCACTACGATGGTGTGAACAACATGTGGAGCGTCGGGAAGTACCCACTGCAGCCTATACCACCGGATGGCGTTTGTTGCCTAGATGGGCGTGTTTGAGTCCCTAAGCCACCAAGGAAGCCTTTCGATGAAGAAGATCTAGACCGATGATTCTACAAAAATAATGGAGTGATTAGCACATTTACTAAAAGTTCTACAAGTTAGCACTTACACTAACTAAGACTCACCCGAAAAGTTCGGAAGGTCTTCCCGTTAAATAAATCATTGAAACCTCTAAGGGCGGGCTGGAGGTTGATGGACATAAGTCGAGATTGCTCCTGGTCATACTGCAAGATTTATTATGTTAGCAAGACACTTATAGTGTATAACTAAAAGTAAAGAGCATAGAACTCTTACCCTTGCAAATTCTTAGGAAGAGGGTGCCTTAAGCACTCATCTTCCGTAATTTCAGGAATCCCGACATAGCATGGGGATTATCCGAGCTACAACACATCAACATCAAGGCTAGGGATGTAGATGTCCTCTAGGACAAGCTATAAAAGATGAAGTTCATTTCCACCAAAGAAATTCAACTACACAAAAGGGGTGGATGAAGACTCGACCAGTCGAATCATAATCTATCCCCAAGTGTTGAGCATAAGATGAATGCATGTTTAAAGACTAGGTATAAAGATACCTAGTAGTTACTTCTTCCTGCTATGCTTGAGTAATGGAGTGGAAATAAAATATGGTTTATGGTGGATCACAGGGAACGAATGGAGGCCATGTGTTATAATGGATTTAAGGCATGACCCGTTCGCCAAGATACCAACAATATCCAAAAGGTCCTTTAAATAAGATCTTCCTCTCACTTAATTCTCGCACTTCACCTAAGCTTGGAGGGAGTTGAAGTTGGGCCCATGGATGAAAGTTGGCATGCACACACAAGATCCACGAGGAGACCAAGCATACGAGTGGCAAAAATAGGCAGAAACGCCCATTTTTCGGCCGATGTCGACCACCTTCGTAACGCCTCAATATAATCACTATATAAAACATACTTATTGAATAAATATACTCTAACAAGGCAGCAGAAAACAATGTCATATTAGGGCGTTACCGCCGTCCCTACTCAAGAGACTAGGCTAACATTACAACAAAACACACAATCCTCCTTTCAATTTACCCAAACACTTACATTTAAAGTCTCGTAACATCAAACCCAATATGTACATAATTTTAAACCATCAAACATAAGTTCGTTCACCCCAAAATACATTATGGCATCTAACGGTTTTACCATCACTAGCCAACCATAAAATAACTCGAGAATGAAAATCAAAGTCCGACCACCGATCCGAGTCAACACCTCCCGGTTCCTTTGCTCTTGTCACTTCCTGCCCGACATTAACTTTCTTTTCTTTCCCTAAAACATTTAAGAAAACATAACAACTAGAATGAGCCATAGGCCCAAGTATGCTACCCTTGTACTGTAAACATATATATTACAAAAGTCAATGAGCGCGCGCGGATAATTAAAACAAGTTTCAAAAGCTATTTATGTGTAAAACTAACGTAATTTCATTGTGCGTTAATCATTGAAATAGTTTAGGACCCATTTTTGTGAGATCATCATATCTCAGTAATCGTGACTATATGAACAATACAATCATTTATCCCGATCCATCGTGGGGAAACCATGAATCGTGTTCGTAAATCGTAACTATGTACTGTAATCGTGAATCGTAAATGTGTTCATGAATCGTAATGAAGTGAATGCGAATCGTGTTCGTAAACATGAATCGTGAATCGTAATCGTGTTCGTAAACTTAATCGTGAATCAGTAACTACTGTGGTTCGTAAATCAGTAATCGTGAATCGTAACTATGTTCGTAAATCATGAATCGTGAATCGTAACTCGTTCGTGAATCGTAACTATGTTCGTAAATCGTAATCGTGGAACTGTAATTGTGATAAATCTACCGTAAGCTGTGAACTTTGATCGTGAAGTGGGTCCAAATTATTTGTATTATTAAAACCGTAAACTCAATAATAAAGACGAACACTTTAGAAAAGGTACATGCAATAACGTACCTTAGATATCGTTTATTTTCCTTTTTACAGTCCCACACGTAACTTATTCTTCATGTATTATTTTAGTTTGGTATCTCGTGCTCATAAGAGTTCAATTCGTATGTTTTTAGCAACGAACGTTAATTAATTAATTAATTTAATCTCTAATTATCTTGAATCTTTAATAACTTATTGTTATTCATTTAGTTATTAATAAGCTCCTTTGTCAGCTTTAAGCTATTAGAAGTCATTGTTCATGGCAACCACCATATTAAAACCATACTTTAACCACTTTATCCAATTACACATTTAAAATCTAAAACTTTGATTCAGTTCTCAAATCGTTTCAAACTTATATAAGAGCATTTAGAATGAATTTGGCGTAAAACTTGCATTTATAATCACTACTCAATCACAATACAAGTTCAAGTTTAAAAGTTGCGATTCGGTTCAACACAATTTCAGGTTTGATTCGTCTAAGGTTTAATTTATTTCAATTTACTTATAATCAATAGCAAGAAGATTTAAACCAAGCAATATTTACCAACTAATTATTTAATTTGCTATATTGATTCACAACAGAACTTGAACCTGCTGCATCCCCTTCCCCTGTTGCGTTTTACCAACATCAAATGCAATCACCAAGTAACCAATTTGGATCCTAATTGGCCTATAACTACGCCAAATTTAAATTCCCACATCATAACTCACAACTCGTCCATCCAATTCGATTCATAACCAACTCAAACATGTGAATTCAAGGAACATGAAGCCGCCTCATAAAAACAAGCAATGAAACCCACAAGTTTTCGTAATCCACACTCATTTCTTTCCAATCCATTCACATAAGAGATATTCTAATTTATCTCCATAACTCAACTAAATTACAACATCATCAATTCAACATCAAAGTCATTTGGGCTTTGAAATTAATATTACTTTGAGAGTTTGCAATACCCACATAGTACTCTTCCCTTTAAATCCAACCATGACTTGCCCAACTCACAACCACATACTCCTCAAATCAATTTTAGCAAATTACATAATTACCTAATTAAATTCCACGAAAACCACCTCATCTATTTTTTTCTCAAGGGTTAACATCACCTAATTTTGATTACTCCACTTCCCTAACATGCTTTTACAACTCAAACAATCTTTGCACAATCAAGCAATCTATTCTCATATAGAAATTCAACAAGCATATTCACAATTTGAATAAACTCAAATTAATTTTCAATACCTTATGAACATATACTTAACCCAAATTTCACATATAACTATATTTCAATTACTTCCCAAGGTTCTTCCAATTCCACCACAACCAATTCAAAACTCACATTTATTTGTCTACTTGTTCAATTACAACATGAATTTGTGATAAAATTTTCTTAGAAATTAAGGGTTAGAGATATACCTCAAAAGAGGTTAGAGATGAAAATGATTGATGGAGGTTCGGTGTGGCGTTGGCTATTGGATGGCGGCGGCTCAGGCGTCGGTCGGCGGCGGCTCAGGTGTCGGTCGGCGACAGCGGCCGAGGAACAGCACCAGCAGCGGTCCGAGTGGCAAGAGCAGCAGCAGGGGCAGGTTCTACCCTGCCGACGCGAAACAAGGGAAAGGGGAGGGGAAACTTGGTGGCGGCAGCAAGGTGTCGGTGGAGGCTTGCTGGCGACTTGCTGGCAGCAGAGGCGATGACCGATGGTGGTCGGTGACGGCTGTGGCTGGGCCGGTGACAGCCCACAGGGAGGAGAGGCAGAGAGGGAGGTGGGAAGAGGAGAGGAGAGAGAATGGAGTTTTGAGAGTGGATTTTTTGATTTTTTTGAAGTAAGTAGTAGCCCCTCCCCTTTTTGTTTCATTCCCGCACCGTCATCACGTTCCAAGCAACTTCATTTTTTTTTAATTTTTTTGGGCACGGCTCACTATTTTTTAACGATATTAAGACGATAAATATAAATTTAAAGTAATTAAATATGATTAAGCTTCGGGGTGTTACGTCCTTCCCTCCTTAAAATAAGCTTCGTCCTTGAAACCGTGATATGTCTCGTATCATACATTTCCAATATTTATGAAAAATAAGTTTCTGTTTCGTGTGTTGTGCTTCTCACAATTTCAAAATTCCATGTTGGATTTTCTTTGATTTGATTCCCTCTCTAGACTTTATCACGTTTAGCAAAATCACTGCTAATAGGAAATTTATATTCCACTAGCTTCACAAAAACTTATAACTCTCAAGTCCATACCATAATTCCCAAATATCATGTGTATTCTTCCAAATTCAAATGACTTAGATAGTACTTGTGCGTAACTTCACATTTTATTATTGTTATATGAATAATCTTATATAAATTTCTATGGGATGTAAAAAGGCTCTATATGTAGTTGACGTATAACCCTTCAATAACAATAAGGAATGAATAGCACTCGATGAAGTAAAATGATAATGGCCTGAAATGAAATATAAACGTACCGCTTACTCATCAGCAATTTCCTTCTTCCTCATCACATAGGCGCTTCCTACTTGGTTATTCATGGCAAGCGGAGGCCTGGTGCTTCTAGACATTTGAATTGGTCCTTAGCCCATTTGAGGAGGCTTGATAGGACAGTTTGCAATTATTGGCCCGGATCCCCACACCAATAACGGACTCCGGTTCCTACCGTACATTGCGAAGTGGTGTGGTTCATCCTACCACACTTAGCACACTCGTTTTCTCGTCCACAGTTCAGCCTTGAACTTCAACTTTAATGACCATAGGTTTCTTGTTAAGTGTCTCGTCCATTGAGTCTCTCTCATAATTCCATCTTTTATTAAAAGTACCCAAAGTGGTTTTCCACAATTCATTTTTCACTCGTTCTATCTCGACCGCACGTTCATATAATTCTTGGCTTGTTCGCACTGGTTGCCCTGCCAAATGATCCCTAATGCATAGGGCTAACCCTTCTTCAAATCTTATCATTTTCATATAATCAGTGGCCACATACTCTAGGGCAAATCTTGAAAGTTCTGCAAACTTGCTAACATATTCCATTACCGACAAATTATCTTGCCTTAACTCCAAGAACTCTTTCTGTTTTGCCTTTGTGGAGATATTGGATAAAACTTAGCTCTTAATTTCTCTAAGAATTTGTCCCAAGTTCCTTCAGGATGTTGAAAAGCGGACTATACCATTCCCCACCAAATGTTAGCTTGTCCAATTAGATAGAAAGCCCCAATATTTATGCGTTTGTTGTCGGGAACTTCCATCACATCAAATATCTTTTCCATTTGTCTTATCCATTCTTCCAAAATAATTGGGTCCATCTTCCCATCATATGTTTTGGGATTTTGTTTTGCAACTCGATCAAAGACTTTGCTTTCCTTTCCTGATTTTTCAGGATTAGATGCCCCCAACCTTTGTGCCACTTCAGCTATAATTTTTCCTAAAAGTTTCGGATCTAAGTTATTAAGTAGTCTCCCGAATCCTCAGCATTTTCCCGACTTGCTTGTGGGGTTGCGGTTGGAGACTTCGGTTAATTGATTGGACTAGCATAATCTCCACATCGTTTCCTTGTGCGTTGTGTCCCACAACGTTTCGTTTTGGTTCGACATTCTGTTTATCAAATAACAAAGTTATCAACTTGTTATTATTATTATTATTATTATTATTATTATTATTATTATTATTATTATTATTATTATTATTATTATTATTATTCTGCTAATTATGCAAATGACACGAACTTATATATGTCTAATTAACGATATTAAGACTTCATCTCCTTTGAGTTATGTAAGGTTGTTATGTTTGTACACATTTGTTAAGGCTTTGTTATGCTTAACTTCAATTTTTTTTTCCTTCGTCTTTGTCCTCCTCCTTAAACTTTTCATGGGTTCCACGCAACCTTGCTCTTATTGTTACTTTCTAATAATGTATTTTATATTTCTCTCATTTCTTCATTATTAGAATCTTATATACTTCATCATATATTTGCAACCTCACTAATCCCAAATAATCATCAACATAAACTACTCACTAATAACTCTCCTTATTAATTACTCATTGGGGATCCCAAATAACATCGTTAAGATCCATCATACCCATACGACCTTTTTGCTCCCAAGTAACTCCTTTATCTTCCTATACTTATACCCCAAACTCACGACCTCGCTTTGATACCACTTCGTAATGCCCCAATATAATCACTATATAAATCACACTTATTGAATAAATATACTCTAACAAGGCAGCGGAAAACAATGTCATATTAGGGCGTTATCGCCGTCCCTACTCGAGAGACTAGGCTAACGTTGCAACAAAACACACAATCCTCCTTTCAATTTACCCAAACACTTACATTTAAAGTCTCGTAACATCAAACCCAATATGTACATAATTTTAAACCATCAAACATAAGTTCATTCACCCCAAAATACATTATGGCATCTAACGGTTTTACCATCACTAACCAACCATAAAATAACTCAAGCATGAAAATCAAAGTCCGACCACCGATCCGAGTCAACACCTCCCGGTTCCTTTGCTCTTGTCACTTCCTGCCTGACATTAACTTTCTTTTCTTTCCCTAAAACATTTAAGAAAACATAAAAATAAGAATGAGGCATAGGCCCGAGTACGCTACCCTTGTACCGTAAACATATATATTACAAAAGTCGGTGAGCGCGCGCGATAATTAAAACAAGTTTCAAAAGCTATTTTTGTGTAAAACTAACGTAATTTCATTATGCGTTAATCATTGAAATAGTTTAGGACCCATTTCGAGATTATCATATCTCGTAATCGTGACTATATGAACAATACATTCATTTATCCCGATCAATCGTGGGGAAACTCATGAATCGTATTTGTAAACCGTAATTGTGTATCAGTAATCGTGTTCGTAAACTGTAATTGTGAATCAGTAATCGTGTTCGTAAACTATAATCGTGAATCATGAATCGTGTCCGTAAACTTAATCGTGAATCTGTAACTACCGTGTTCGTAAACTAAACCGTGAATCGTAATCGTGTCTATGAACTGTGAATCGTAATCGTCAACTGTAATTGTGATAAATCTATCGTAAACCGTGAACTATGACTATGAAGTGGGTCCAAATTATTTTTATTATTAAAAACTATACACTCAATAATAAAGACGAACACTTTAGAAAAGGTACATGCAATAACGTACCTTAGATATCGTTTATTTTACTTTTTACACTTCCATAGGTAACTTATTCCTCATGTATTATTTTAGTTTGGGTATTTGTGCTCTTAAGAGTTCAATTCGTAAGTTTTTAGCAACGAACGTTAATTAATTAATTAATTTAATCTCTAATTATCTTGAATCTTTAATAACTTATTGTTATTCATTTAGTTATTGATAAGCTCCTTTGCTCGGTTTTAAGCCATTAGAAGTCATTGTTCACGACAACCACCATATTAAAACCATACTTTAACCACTTTATCCAATCACACATTTAAAATCTAAAACTTTGATTCAGTTCTCAAATCGTTTCAAACTTATATAAGAGCATTTAGAATGAATTTGGCGTAAACTTGTATTTATAATCACTACTCAATCACAATACAAGTTCAAGTTTAAAAGTTGCAGATTCGGTTCAACACAATTTCAGGTTTGATTCGTCTAAGGTTCAATTTATTTCAATTTACTTATAATCAATAGCAAGAAGATTTCAACCAAGCAACATTTACCAACTAATTATTTAATTTGCTATATTGATTCACAACGAACTTGAACCTCGCTGCATCCCCTTCCCCGTTGCGTTTTACCAACATCAAATGCCATCACCAAGTAACCAATTTGGATCCCAATTGGCCTATCACTACGCCAAATTTAAATTCCCACATCATAACTCACAACTCGTCCATCCAATTCGATTCATAACCAACTCAAACATGTGAATTCAGGGAACATGAAGCCGCCTCATAAAAACAAGCAATGAAACCCACAAGTTTTCGTAATCCACACTCATTTCTTTCCAATCCATTCACATAAGAGATATTCTAATTTATCTCCATAACTCAACTAAATTACAACATCATCAATTCAACAACAAAGTCATTTGGGCTTTGAAATTAATATTACTTTGAGAGTTTGCAATACCCACATAGTACTCTTCCCTTTAAATCCAACCATGACTTGCCCAACTCACAACCACATACTCCTCAAATCAATTTTAGCAAATTACATAATTACCTCATTAAATTCCACGAAAACCACCTCATCTATTTTTTTCTCAAGGGTTAACATCACCTAATTCTGATTACTCCACTTCCCTAACATGCTTTTACAACTCAAACAATCTTTGCACGATCAAGCAATCTATTCTCATATAGAAATTCAACAAGCATATTCACAATTTGAATAAACTCAAATTAATTTTCAATACCTTATGAACATATACTCAAGCCAAATTTCACATATAACTATATTTCAATTACTTCCCAAGGTTCTTCCAATTCCACCACAACCAATTCAAAACTCACATTTATTTGTCTACCTGTTCAATTACAACATGAATTTGTGATAAAATTTTCTTAGAAATTAAGGGTTAAAGATATACCTCAAAAGAGGTTAGAGATTAAAATGGTTAATGGAGGTTCGGTGTGCCATTGGCTATTGGATGGCGGCGGCTCAGGCGTCGGTCGGCGACGGTGACCGGGGACGGCACCAGCAGCGGTCCGAGCGGCAAGAGTAGCAGCAGGGCGGGTTCCGCCTCGCCGACGCAAAACAGGGAAAGGGGAGGGGGAAACTTGGTGGCGGCAGCAAGGTGTCGATGGAGGCGCCGGTGGAGGTTGCTTGCGGCGATCGGCGAGAGGCGGTGACCGATGGTGGTCATCGGTCGTTGTGGCTGGGCCGGTGACAGCCCGCAGGGAGGAGAGGCAGAGAGGGAGGTGGGCAGAGGAGAGGAGAGAGAATGGAGTTTTGAGAGTGGGCTTTTTTATTTTTTTGAAGTAGTAGCCCCTCCCCTTTTTATTTCATTCCTGCACCACCATCACGTTCCAAGAACTTCATTTTATTTTTTTTTTTTTGGGGCACGCCTCACTTGTTTTTGAACGATATTAAGACGATAAATACAAATTTGGAGTAATTAAATATGATTAGCCTTCGGGGTGTTACACCACGGCCGTGTCCACAGGCCCACCACAGCCGTGGGCTTGGGTAGCAGATTAGGTAGAAAGGTTGAAAAATTCCCGGGCATTTAAGTTCAAAATTTAAAGCCCGAAAGTGACATACCAAAATTATACGATTGAGGGCGGACCTCAAAAAGCCTAGATCATGTGCTTTGGGTTGTTGAAGATGAATCTTGGCCCATGATACCGAGGCCTGGTACGAAGGATGATTCCTTGAACCGGGTAAAAAGGTGAGGAAAATACTCATATAACCACTAGCTGCAATTTTGCAAGATAAGTGAGACTCGTTATCCATGAAAGATAAAGTATTTTGGTTTCAAAAGAAAAGATGGAGCATACCTCAATGATCTTTCATAAGCCACATAAAGGGAAATAGTTCGCCAAATCCCTCTCAGCCTTTGTATGCCTCACACCGGAGCGTAAACCCCCTTTGAGGGAAGTGTAAGTAGGCGCACCCCAGCTAAGGTCTTTAACTTGTCTAGGTCTACTAAGTTCACCAAATAGTGAACATGCACCTTGGAAGCTTGGTCTCGAGAAAATGGATATGCTTAGCAAAAGAGCTTAAAAGTCAACATTCTCAAAGGCCTCAAAAAGAAGAGTACACTTAAAGAAATTTTCCCGAGGAAACCTACTAGCCACAGGACCAAAGAGGTGACGTAAATAGTCACGATTTTTGTACAAATTTTGGCCATAAACTAAAGGCTCCCCGAGAAGCCGAAACCCAAGAGGACGGCAAAGTCAAAGGGAGTAATAGTCATCTCCCCAAAAGGAAGATGAAACGTGTTGGTAATATCCCAAAAGCGTTCGCTAATGGCTAAAATTGGGGTCACGCTCTTTCTTATCACATAGATGGTTTAAATCAATATGTTCATGATGTTCTCTAGAGGGTAGTTCCTTTCCCTAAACGTATCCATGAATTTCTCGGATAGCCCCACTACTCCAAATGGAACCCTTATACAAAATGAAAATCCAATAAGATTTAGTAGAAGTATTACTCCAAATGAACAAAGAAAGAAGTTTGAGCCAACAAACTTACTCGAAGTAGAAATGGCAATAAAGACACATGGCTCTCGACTTCCACCAAGAGGTCACTAGGGCGCCATTCGTCGTGAGGGCACCACTCTATTTCTAAGAAGTTGTCGTGGACTAGTTTCTTAACTCTTTTCCTCCAAAAGGGATGAGCTCTTCTCCTAGAAATTTTTCAGAGTTGTGTTTATGAAAACCAACTAGTTTTCTCAAGCAAGAAGGACCAAAGAAGGAGCAAAGCTAGAGCAAGCAAGAAGGAGTAAAAGAGGGGAGTAAGTGAAGTGTGCAAAATGAACACACCAACCCTTCTGGTCATAGCATTAAAAGTACACAAGAAAAATTTCAAAAAGAAAGAGGAGAGCGACAAAGGAATCCAAGCATAACGTCGGGAAAAGGCTCGCCCAAAGCTGGCCGACATCGACCACAAGGCTTGACTAACGTCCCTCGGAGGCAGCCTTACAGCCATAGCCGGTGGCTAACTTGTGAAATCCAATCAAGCGTGGCAAGTGGCTTCTTGGAACCTTGTGCATGCATATGGATCCTTGGACACACCATGTCGGCTTTTTCATATCGATTTTCGATCTGCTTTCGATCGAATTATTTAGGTAAAATATCGAAGTTTGATTATCCACCGACAAGCATGTTAGTACAGCAGATTATTAGGCAAAGATTCACATCAAGAAATGACGAAAGTTTCAACAGAAAAATTCACCGAGCTTTAAGGCTCGATCAAGCCAAGCTCAGGACTTTCTTAACGGACTTCAAAATTTACGCATCATGATCAAGTCCAGGCCCCGTCTCGGATTTTAGGTTTGACATTAACCAATTCCAAACGCAACAAGTCGATCAACATTCAAAATAATGCCCAAAAAGCGAGATAAGTATCCTTTAGTGCCTACTTTAACCCTTCATCTTTCAAACTCTGGTCAAAGTGGGGCTAAATCTAGACACCTAAAATGTGTCATCCTTATCTCTTTTATTTATGTACTTTATTTTGTTGGCCCGATGATGAAATCCAAGTCCTACTTGTGGATTCGGATCATAGTCGATATCTTATTGGCATGACTGAAGCTAGAAAACAATAAAAAAACCCTTTAGCATAAAAAACATAAACCTTTTTCCTTGGGTCAGTCCAAAAATCATTTTATTCAGATGGTCCAAACCCGGTCAACACTCCCGATTCAACTCTAAGTCGGTGCCACCGACAGAGCTCCTTCAACAATTAAAACATTGCGTTTCATCACTAATGTCAAACCAAGACACGAAACTAAACTCGTCTCGTATGACGTCGCATTGGCCGGCGCCGCATTTCATGGTAAACATGATCGAAACGCCGCATTTTGCTCCAAAATGTTCAACAGAGTGACATGGAGCTTACTTTCACAAAACGACATCATGCATGGTTGACGCCACGTTTTAAGGAATTTTTCCCCCAAATGCTACATTTTACTTCATAGGTTAGTTGCAACATGGAAAGAATCTAGGGAACATATGACGTCATGTATCTCCAAAGACCGTGCACCACGACAATATTCCCGGGATTCAGTCCAAGCTTGATTTGGCCCCATTTTTTGTGTTTCTACCGGCTGATTTTCTCGCTCATTTCGGTCGGATGCTTTAGCTAAAACCCTAGGTCATTTCTGATGTAATCCTCTCATATTAATAGAGAGCTAAGGCTCTTATTTTGCATACTCGCTCATCCCTATGTGTTATGTCGTTGAAGCTAAATTAAGAGCTATCGAATGCACTCTCTTGGATTCTCGATCTCTTGGTTTCTTTTCATCCAATTCTCATTATACTCCCCACACTCAATCCCTAATCCTTCATCATTCATCAATATCAATCTACCCTCATAAAAAGTTCACAAAAAGCCCCTTTCAATTCACCCCGTCGAACTTAAAGATTCGATTCGAAATCTAGATCAGTAGGTGGGACAAACCTAAGGGCGTCAAATCGGCCTTCAAATTATGGTTTATTTAATTTCGTTATTTATCATTTTTAGTAGTATGGAGAAATATGTAATTGCATTTCATTCTTCCCGAGCGATGTAACCTTTTTATTTTCATTTTCTCTTTCTTTCGCTTTTCTTTTCGTTTCTTTATCGCTTTCATTTTGTTGCTTTCATATCTCGCTTTTACCACTTTTGTTAGCATGCCTTGATTGTTTTAAATTTTGCATCTTAATATGCTGTATGTCCGCCTTTAATGCATTATTTAAACTCACCTCTCAAATTAGTAAAGGTCATCTTTTGACAAGCGGAATGAAAGGGTTTATCCCTACGCTTCGTAGCTTCATCCCCGAATCTAGATTCTCGATTTTGGACCAAGTAGAGTCCATTTTAAACCTCTTTCAAGATTAGTTTTCCCATACTAAGATTGGAAGAGTAAATCTTTATTTTATTTTTGTTAGTTTCTTCTAAAACTAAGTGGCGACTCTATTTTCCTATTTATTTCGCCTAATTCGCTCCTCGGCATTTCCGATCGATAAGAAACAAAAACTATTTTTATTTCTAATAGTCAACCCCTGGACCAAGACTCGACCACCTCGGCCAAGGCCCATGGTCGGTGCCGTTAACCGTACGGCGTTAGCTCTCGCCGATGTCGGACGATCAATGGGTAGTGCTTCGGTCGAAGCTAGTGTTTTGACACCTGGGTTTGCCCAAAAGCCCTACTGCGTAACTAAATTAATTCCGATTTGTTTTATTTTAGTTTTGAAATAATAACCCGGGTTTCTAAAATTTAATTCCTAAAATAAAATGATTAATAAAATCACCATTCACCTTTTCCTAAAATAAAATCATATTATAAAAATCAGGAATCTTAATAAGGGATACATCCCCATTCTCAAAACTATCACCTTTAAAAATCCATTTCCATCTTCAATATAAAGAGAAAATCCCGCCAATTCCGTGGGGAAGCGCGGGCCCGGTTTGGTTTTGGACGGGGTCCATGGTTCCTACAAGAACATTCAGTAATGCAGCAAGAACCCTATCCTTATGGACTCCTACCAGAATGAAGCCACTAATTAAGCATATAATGATAGCAGGATGCTTCTAGATTCGCACCGACGGCGACTTGTACATGGGACAAAAGTGCGAAGGAGGTTAACCAAGTTGACCTCATTTCGATTAGGATCAACCCTAGATCCCTCTTACTTAGGCCTAATAGCTGCCTGTAGGTTCCCGCCATCTTTCTAAAAGATGTGGGAAACACCGACCTAGTTCGACGAATGCAACCGAGTATGAAGATGTGCATCACGAGCTCCCAGTAGGATACCACAACCCTTAAAAGGGTCCAAGAAATCTTTAAATGCCTCATGCTGAAAAGGGTGTTTAGTCCATACACAAACAAACCAAACCTCTCTACCTCCCATAGTTCGTGCATCAACCAGAGTTAATTCTACCATAAAATTCATTTTTTTTTTTTTGATGTGGGAATTTCTCGGAATGTGACTTGTTAGGGAACTTGTGCTAGGTTCTCTCAATTCTATTTTAATTAGGATCACCAAGGTCCCTATTTATTAGCTTATGATGTTGCTTCGACTCGCCTTCAAGCACCTACGGGGCCTCGGCCCACTTAATGACGCTCGGCTCAGGTTCCCAGCTCACCTCCGTGCTTAATCGTAGCGCTTTGTATGATGGGCTAACTTAATGTTTTAGTCTGTTTTATTTTCAGATTTCCAGTCCAATTACTCGAGATCTTGCTATTACATATCAATTCCATTTCTCTTTTTCATTATTTTCTTTTTGGGGGGATGGGGCCTAATGCAAATTTTTGCATTTTTGTCTTTAAATTTTTTTCACATCATATAAATAAAGAAAACATTTTTAGATCAAGTTTTGCATTCTTCTTTTCATACAACTCAATTCATAGTATGAAATACATAATTAATAACAAAAGCACATTATAAAAGTTTATTCAACAATCATCATCATGGAATTCCGCATCGGCATCTCCGAAGAAGTAGTTGCCCATATCCTTCTATAGGAACCACGGCCTCGGGCCCCACCGGGATTGGACCAAGCTTCCCCATGAATAGTTTGGAGTTAAGGTTTTGAAAGCTTTAAAGAATGATTTTAGGGTTTTGAAGATGCATTTTAGAAAGTGGAGATGAACCTTTTATTAAGATTTCCGAGTTTTATTAAATGTCATTAGACAAAGTTTGAATGGCAATTTCATTAATCATTTTAATTTTATAATTTATTTTCAGAATTCTCGAGATATTATTTACTAACTAAAGGACAAACAAAATTAGGGTTTTGATTCCGCCATGAGGCTTAAGGGCCGGATCGGTGTGAAAACACCAATCTGAACCGAAGCCTCACCTTCCGACCTTGGCTGGCAAATCTAGAACCGATTTCTTTTACCCCGCAATCAAAAAATAACACGGATGAAAATTCAATAAGAAATAAGCATAAAAATGGGAGTCACCTGGTCATTTTTTAAAATGAAAACTAACAAAAACAAAAACTTGCTCTTCTAATCTTAGTATGGGAAAACTAAAACTAAAAGAGGCTAAAATTGACTCTATCGGTCTTTGAACCGAGAATCACATTCGGGCCGAGGGTATGAAATGTAGGGAAAACCCTTCCATTCTCGCCCATCCGAAGATGGCCATTACTAGTTTGAGTAGTATATCGAAATAACACACTACACACAAACATACAACATGCTAAAACGATAAATAAAAACAACCAATAATAAAATAAAGTAATAAAGAAAGCGAAAGCAAAAAAGCAAAAACTAAAAAATTACATTAGGCGGGAGGAATTAAAAGAACGAGTACATCTCTTTAATTATAACACCTCAAAACACCCCCTAGGAGTATTGCACCGCCGAGTTCCTTAACGGAACTCCCAAGGCTCTTTCGTTGTTGGTTTGGCGGTCTAAATTCAACTCAAGGACAATAAGGATGATTTTCCAAAAGGATCCGAGGTTTCCTAAAAATTTCGGCAGAGTTCCGTTTCTAGTATGGACTAACCCACGGGCTTAAAGCCTTAAAACCCCGCATAAAAGCATAATAAAATCTCGACGAGCCACACGCTCGGAGTATACAACTCAACGGCCACACGCCGGAGTTCAACCAATCATGCGGTAAAACAAAAACAATCTAATCGGGTTACTATACATTTGGTACAACTATATGCACTAAATTACAAGTACAATCATTTAGAAACAAAACAATGCATGACAGACCACTTGAGTCACTTCACCGTCAACAATCGCCAGGAGTCCGAAGTGTGCTAAGTGTAGATTATGCTTCGAAAGTGTACCTGCAACACCGGGAGGGAACGGGGCAATTTGTGGGGGTGAGCAATAATCCACGGGCTCACCGGAGTCTTATACCCTTAAAATGGAAAATTCTTTACACATAATACTCATAATAATGAAATATGCGAAAGCATAATAGTATAATACAAATCTATATAATTTTCACTGAAATCTCTTGCAATGAAAAAGATCATGACTCTTCAAACACTTAAAAGTACAATTTCACATTCATAAACACTTCTTTTGGGGTTGAATCAACATTCTAGGCCTTCCGAGGACTAGAACTAGCACTTCTTTAATTCGGGCGCGACCCCGACAAAAAGGCTCCTGGACCATTCTTCAGCAAGTCTCGGAGCGGGCATCCCGCCTCTACAGGACCCCTGTTAGAACCCTTCCCTCAAAGTCTCTAGCTGGGCGTTCCCGGTTCGAACCCTCCGGTATGCTTAAACAATCCGCAACCAGTCGATTCAAAACAATTTGCATATATTCATTCATCACATTCACTTTACAGCTTTCTCAATCAATTTAATATCGAGGAAGGCATGACACCATGTGTCACCCTTATAAATTCGCTTTCTCAAATAAGTTCTCGCTTCTTTAAAACACATTCACGTTCGAAAGGCGGTTCATAAGGAGTTGCATTCAAGAATCATTCATGTAAAATACAAAGACTCCTTTCGAAACTATTTTTGAGTATCACGTAAAGCAATCACATAACACGAATAGCCACCAATCAACGCAAGCGGTCTTTCTCCACTCTTTCCAACTATACCTTTCTCAATCTACCATTCTAGTACAATTAATTTCCATTTTCCGAGCCGCAATAACCATAAGTAGATATTACCTAATTCAACGTTTTCACTTTTCACATTTCATTACCTTCACCTCAATTCCTCGTTTCATGCCTTTACTTTATAACTTAACTCTTCCCCATTTACCATCTTTTTTCAATACTTTTCGATTACGTTTCCACATCACTAATCCACCTCTTCTCACTCATGCTTAGTTAGATAGCTCTCATTCTTACTTCACTACTAAACTCCTCTAATTCCTTTCTTCTCCAAGCGTAATTTGCTCTCATCTTAGGTTTCTATCTTATTAATCATTCTTTCTTGACCAACTCAATCATACACTTCTTAATCCCTTTTTCATCGTTCCACTTTCGCTAGCTCCGCTTCTCTTCGCATTTAGTTCAACCTCAAGGATTTAATTATCTTTTGAACTCAATTATCCCAATACTCACCCACTTTTCACTCCCATGTCTCAATTGTGCACCACTCAATACAATCTCATATTCCTCTTTACACTTCCCTCGTTATTTCCCGATATTAGTACCCGTTTCTTAACGCCGCAAATTCAGTAAATCTCTAAGACTCAATCTGAATATCAATTCATAACTTATGCCCAAACCATACGTACTTATCCCCAACTCGACCCGACTCCCGACACTACTCATTTTACCCATGCAACTCAACTCGTCTCGAATTTCCCGATTTCATCTTCAAGCCTTAACAACTCTCATTCCCTTCACAACTCCTAATTCAACTTCCAAGCAACTACTAACTCATTCAATAGCATACATATTCAATATTTCACAATCACATTCAACAATCACGATAAACTCGGTTAGATTTCGAATATACTAATAGTTTAGAGTATAAGACTACCCACCTCGAATTCTAGGGTTTGGAATCGATTGAATTGCCTCGCTGTCCGTATTCTCGCGCTCGGTTATGTTTGGTTTCAAGGGACCCTCGCTCCCTCTTGCTTCCGGTTCGGCGTCTCGAGTTCCCACTTCCCTCGGTCTCGGTCCTCGCGGCTCACCGCCAATCTTTCTCCCTCACCGCCGTCCCTTTTGCCTCTAGTTCTCACCTCCTCTGTTTCGCTCGGGTTTCGCTCGGGTTCCCCCTCTGTTTCTCGCTCCGCCATTGATGTCTCGTCGCCGGCCCCTTTTCGCTCGCCGTGTACCCTCGCTCGCCGGTCGCCGTTCTCTTGCTTGCCACGCTCGCCTCCGACTTCCTCTCGCTTCTCTCACTCACCCTCCCTTCTCTCGCTTTCCACTTCGGTTCTGCTCCTTCTTTCTTTCGCCCCTCCCCCTCTTCTTTTTCGTTCGTCCGCCGCTTGTCCTGGAGCCTCGCCGTACCCTCAAGCTGCCGGTTTCGGTGCTTCCTCGCTCTCGCTCGTGCTCCTTCTGCTTCTATGCGTTCCCCTCTCACGTTTCTCTTTACTTTTTCCTCTACTCGGGCCTCCAAAGCCCGCCCTCTACCTATCTCTCTCCACCGCTCAATTGTCGGTTAATGGTCCTTATTGGGCCCTAAATAAGCTTTATCATCTCTTCATAATTCAGTGAAAATAATCACCAGCCCATATACGACAAGTCTATATCTCCTCCCTTCCGTCCTCTTACGCTGCTGCATCCTAACTTAATTTAATATGCCGCCACGACAAGTCCTAATCTCCCAACAGTTTAGCTCAAATGAAAAAGGAAGGCAATTTCCTTGGTTTAGTTTATTCGATAGTAGCTTCCGAAAGGAATTTTAATGTAATATGTCCGGCCGTAAATAAAATCAAGTAACTCAACCCCCTAGTCATGCGGGAATAATGCTCAATAATTCTACGCTTTTCACTGCTTTTCTTTAAAATTCCGGTATTACATTAATCCACATTACGGACAGTAATAAATGAAGCATAAAAATAATAAACCGTTTGAAGGCAACACGATTGCCCTCAAGTTGTCCCACCATGCTAATCTGGATCTCTACGCTGGATCTCTTGATGCGACGGCAACAAATGAAAGAAAAAAGGGCTTGTTTGTTAGTTATGTATGTAGGGAATAGTAAAGATCGGTTTAATGAGTGCCCATAGATTAGAATAACCAAATATTCTTTAACTCTTTGCACATATTCAACGGCGGTAAGTAGAGAAGAGATGGATGGTTGATGGTAATTTATAGAGAGTAATGTTTAGGTATGAATACTCTTGTTAGCTTTTTGTATCATTATGCATAGGAAAAAGCCATCCTTGGAATGAGAGCCAAGGCTCTCTATTTATAGGGAGAAACCTAGGTCACAAATGACCTAGGGTTACTCTCACCAGCCGTCCAAGCAGCTGCAAACAAACCAGGCCGTAATCTCACAAGATTAAACCGAATAAAGAAGGGATAGAATCGGATAGAACCCGGTTCATGGTGCCGGCCACCGTGGCGCTCCTAGGATTTTGTGCCCTATCGTATTTCCAAGGGATTCTCTAATCGAAAATGCAGCGTTTCACTTAAATCTTCGGGGTTGCAGGCACGGACCATGACGTCATTTTGAGGGAAAAGCTCCTAGTCTCATGTGGATTTTCTTGTGGAGCTTAAATACAAGCACTTTGATGCTCGTGATCATGAAATGCAACGCTTTAACGACGTCTTCGTGTCTTCGACTCCTTGTCCGATTAGATAAAAATAAAATGCGATATTCTAAACCTTGAATTTCTTGGTACACGATCTTGGACTTTGTTGTCTCTAAAGGCTTGTCTCTATATTGGATTGTCCGAAAGAAAAAGGGATTTTTAGATCGACCCAAGGCAAAAGGTTGTTCATTATCAATCATAGTTCGAGATCCAAATCCTCAAATAGGACTCAAAATTTCATCAACGGATCAACAAAATAAAATACGTAAATAAAGAGATAAGAGCCACACTTTTTAGGTGTCTATAATTAGCCCCCACTTTGACCGAGTCTAAAAAGACAAAGGGTCGAAGTAGACACTCAAGGATACTTACCTCAATTTTTTTGATATTAGGTATTGTGTGATGCTTGGAATTGGTTGTAATCAAACCCGAACTCCAAAATGGGGCCTGGACTTGATCGCGATGCATGCGTTCTAAAGTCTAGTAAAAGGATCCTAAGCTTGGCTTGATCGAGCCTCGAAGCTTTATATAGTTTGACGCTGAAACTTCGATCGTTCTTTAATCTGAAGCTTGGGTAAATAATGTACTCGTACTAACATACTTGTTAGTGTATAATCAAATTCACAAAAGTTCGGTGTTTTACTTAAGTAATTTAGTCGAAAATAGATCGATTAAACCGTTTTGGAAAAGTTGATTAGTGGGCCCGAAACTCCCACTTGCATGCACAAGGGGATAAAGGTCACATGCCACGGTTTGATAAGACTCCACTGCAAAGGTTGTTACCGATGGGACCTCACGGCTCCTCATGGCCGGTGCCGACCAACCTTTGGTAAGCGTAAACCCTAGCGTGCTCTGCTAGATTTGCTTGGTCTCCCACTACTTGCTTGACTCTTGCCTTATATGGTTAGCTACCTTGATTGAGTTTTCCTATAAAAGGGGATGCTTGGTGTGTTCATTTTACACACTTACTCTTCTTCTTACGCTTGCTTTCCTCTTGTGATCGCTTACTTTGCTTCTTCTTGAAAACTAGTTGGTTCTCAAAAATCTTTTCTTCCAAAATGTCTAGGAGAAAGGCTCATCTTGTCGGGAGGTCTAGAATCGAGAAACTTGTTCAAGATAACTTCTTTGAATGGGAATGGTGCCCACAGAAAGAGTAGAACCTAAGTGACCTCTTGGTTGAGGCCGAGAGTCACATTTCTTCATTGGCCATTACTCCTTCGATAAGCTAGTTAGCTTAAGCTTCTTCGTTTGCTCATTTAGAGTAGTTCTTCAACTAAAATCTTGTTGGATTTTTATCTTGCAGAAAGGCTTGATTCGGAGTAGTGAAGCTATCCCAAAATTCATGGAGACATGCAAGAGGATGAATTTTCCTCTAAAAGATGTCATGCATAGTGCTTGGGTTTGGTCCTCTCTACCTTACTTTATACCATCTTACCGATAAAAGAGAGAGGGATTCCATTATAGCTATTAGTGAGTTTTTGGGATCCTACCAAGACTTTTCATCTTCCCTTTGGTGAAATGACTATAACATCTTTTGATTTGTTGTTTTATCAAGTTTGGGCTTCAATGGAGAGCCTCTAGCCTCCGACCGAAACTTGTATAAAAATTGTGACTATCTTTGTCACATCTTTGCCCCTGTAGCCAATAAGTTTCCCCATGAGAATTTCTTCAAGTATTCTGTCCTTTTTAGGCTTTTGAGGATGTTAGGTTTGGGCCTCAACTCTCCCCAACAACAAGTCCCGATCATGCTTGCGCTTCTCTTGAGTATGATCCTCTTCTCCGAACAAGTTGCTAAGGTTCATGTTCACTATTTGGTGAACTTAATGGACCTTGACAAAATAAAGGAGCTCAACCGGGGGCTCCTCGCATATACTTGCCTCATTAGGGGCTTCCGAGCCGGTGTGCGGCATACAAAATTGGAGTCGAATTTAACCAATTATTTTCCGTTGAATGGCTTGTGGAAAATTATTGAGGTATGCTCAAATTCTTCTTTTCCAATATATAATTTTTTAATCTTGTGTGGATAAAAAATCTTACATATTTTGCAAAATGCAACCATGGTTGTTTGAATACTTTCCACAACTTTCTCCCGGTTCAACAAATCATCCCGTAATTCCAGCCTCCATATCGTGGGCGAAGGTCTACCCTTAACGGCATAACATTTTAAGATCATCCCTTAACCATGTGACCTCAGTATGCTTCTTTTTAATCTCAAAATATGATTTAGAGAACTTTTATCACACTTTTAGCCTTGTACACCCGCCCACGGCCTATGCCACTACCTGTGGGCGATCCTTCTTTACTTTCCGGTAAGTTGTTAATTAGTGGAGTGCTACTTTTATTGAGCTTTTAGTGATTGATAATCGCTGTTTTATTCTTGTAGAGGCACCGATCTAGAGTACCCTCCTCAGTAGACTTTCCGGTGGACCCGGGCACAAACACATGCATCCGGCCAACAAGTGCCTTCTAGTAGTAATGCTAGACAAGGTTCTTCATGACGTTGTTCACAGCGTGCACATCATAGGAGTGCTTTTGAGGCAAGACCTAGCACTTCCGATGCAGGACCTAGCTTTTCCGAGGAAAGGTTAAACATCTTACCCCTACAGGTTTTTGACCAGTCACAAAACTCCTCTCTATTTCTCTCGGTCTTCGTATAGCATGCCAACCCATGTAACTTAGCAATCTTGGGACCACGAAGGCAACTCTTATCAAGGTGATGAAGGCAATCGGTTCTCCACATCCGTCTTGGAGGATTTCAGGAATTAGATCTTTGATTACGAGTCCGATGGTGATGCTTAGAAGATTTCTTATCGCTTCCATCGTTGATGATTATGGAGTCCCCTGTGGGGTGTTTGTTTATTTAATATTTTCTTTGTACTAAGGACTCTTATGTAATGGGATGAGATGCAAGACTCGATTTTAAGAAATACATTCTTTTATTTAATATGATGCACAAAACTTAGGAAAAATTACAAAAACAAATCGAAAAAATTTTGCACTAGCCCCCATTCCCCCTAAAAGAAAATAACAAAAAGGAAAAAGGAAAATCTCAAGTGCATGGTCCAAAATAATAGCACGGATTGCGTAATGGGATGAGGCAAAAATAAAATGGCTCAAGGAGTGCTCAGGCCGAAGAAAACCGCAAAACCGCCAGTCTATGGCCATGGCCGGTGCCCGACACTGCTAATTATCGGCTGAATGTCCTTTTCAACATTCGCCGGTGAAGGTCTATTGGACCTTTTTGAGGGTTGTTATGGCCTATTGGGATCTTCACCACCATGTCTTCAGTGTTTAGGGATAAGGAACTATGCCCCCGCTCGAAGAATTCAATGCCATACTAGGCAATTACAGGCGAACAAAACTAACTATACCCAAATCATTAGAAAATCCCAATGAGACTTAAAAATACTTGTTGAAAATGAGAAATAGGAATCTAGGGTGGATTCTTATTGGAAAACGAGTAAATCCGACCAACCCGATGAAATATTACCGAAACATGTATGTCTCGAATCCATACAGTTCCTCGTCATTAGCATCGTGATCGATCTCAAGTACGGATTCTTTGGAAGTGAGAGTAGCACAAAGGTTATCCCCGTTGACGGTTATGACTTAACCTTTGATGATCATCTTAACTTTCCGATGCAATGTAGAAGGCACCGCCCAGTGATCATGTAACCAAGGGCGTACTAGGAGTAACTTGAAGGTAGTTGGGATATCTAGGACTTGGAATTCAATGTTCCTTTCTACTGGCCCTAAGTTGATTAGCAAGGTCACTGTTCCCAAGACTGTTCTTTTGGAATTATCGTAAGCTCGAAGATGGACAGTCTTTTTAGAGAGTTGTTGCTCCTTAATTCCTAACCTTCTAGCAATTATCTAGGGACATACGTTTACTATGGATCCATTGTCTACCAAGGTTAGGGGAACAAACTTGTTGATACAAGTTATTGTTAAGTAAAGGGAATTGTTGTGTGCAGCACCTTCCTTTGGGAGATCTTTCTTATCAAAGGTAATAGTTCCATCCCCACTCGTTAACTAATCCTACCACTTCCTCCGGCGTAGTTTCAAGAGAGACCTCGATCTTGCTGAGTGCATCAATCGGGGCCTGTCTATGTTTATGGGAAGCATATATTAATCGCGGGATTGATATATCGACTTTAAATTTCTTGAGTTGCTTAAGGATTGGGTCTTCTTCTTTTGTAACTTCGTGCTCTTTTGGGACTTCCCGAGTCTCTGTGGACCCGGGGTGCATTAAGTCATCCGGATCTACTAAGGAACTGGATTACGGGACTTTTAGTTTCTTCCTAAAAGTCTTCTTCTTCTAAGGGTGGTGTGCCCCGTAAATCATCACAATTGTTGTCACTATTGCTTCTCATTTCGTAGACATTTTCTTCAACACTTACTCACAAGCCCTAGACTTCGGATCTAATGGCGGTAAGCTAAGAAGTGGTTTAGAACTGTTAACATCTCGGATAAGAACAAACGGATCCCACCGACATGAAATGGGTTCAGTGAAAATAGCTAAGGTGTCGCTAAAAGGATTCTTATTGTTGCTTGGTTTCTGGGCAGCTTTAGGCAAGGGTAGTTGGCCATTTCGAAACATGCTTTCTAGTTTTTCTTGAATGTCCAACACTATTCGATATCGTGTTCTTGTGCATGATGATATTTGTAAAATTTTCCTGCGTCCTAATTTTTGGATTATTTCACGGTTTCTAATTCCGCTTTAATGGGCAGTAATTCTATCTTTCCCTTTTCCAAGAGACGGTCAAGGCCTTTGGTATAGGTAGTAACAATAGGAGTGTAGTCGGATATCTCGTTAAGGGCATTAACATCTCGCAACCTCGCTAGTATTGCTCGTATTAGAGGTTTTCTTATCTTTGGAATGATAATTACCTCTATACTCGGCTACGACTTTTGTGGTCGCGGTAGACATCTCTTCTTCTATCAAGCAAACCAAGCATCTCTAAGGGTTGAAAAGTTCATCATGGGTAGGAATTTGTGGGTGTTGATTGCAATTAGGTCGAAGATTTTTACAATGATCTTGACTTGGTCTTTCTCGGAGGGTCAATCAACCATGTGGGTTGCCTTTTCTCTCTATTTGGTGAGAAAATCTATAAAGCTCTCCTTCTCGCCTTGTTTGATCAGTCCAGCTTGGCAACTTGTGTGGGTCAACCGCATTGTACCACTTCATTACATCAGTATCAAATGTCTAAGGGAAGATAATGTGGTTAGTGTCTTCGGAATGTTCTTTAGAGTCATTTCTCCTAAGTTGCATACATGATGATGGGGATTCTTATAACCTTTGAACTTGATATCGTGCATCGTAAACTTAGGAGGTAGTTTACCCTTATGGATTTAAGTGAATCCCATATGATCAAAGTAGTGATTACCGAACATGGATGACTCCTTGAACATCCATTCTATCTTATCTACACGGGGATCAAGTTGAGATTTGGATTCATGTTTGGCACTGCTCGGAAGAGACAAGATAAGTGGAGGTGGCAGAATCAATACCTCTTCTCTTCTCAAACATTTAGCTTCCTCATCTCTTTTATTGTCCTCAATAGCCTTTATGATGATCTTAATATCCCTCGATATAGATGACATTTTCTCCTCTGGATCATTCAATCTGGTTTCCACCCCGGCTATATTCATATTAAGCAAATTGAGATTCGTAGACTCGCTTTGGGTTAAGATCCATTAGAAAGGAACTCTTTCTAGGTATCATCTTATGACAAGGAATAAACAGAGACAAGTGTAGTGTGTACCGAAGCTTGTCGCACCGGTGTAAACCGCGGAGTCGAGAGAAAATAAGGCGTGTCGGACTCCTTGGTGAGGCGTTCTAATCTTTTAGACTTCCCTATTGTGCAACCTAAAGGATGAGGCTTAGGACCATGTGAGAGAAGATCACTTTTGAGAGGAAGGGACTTAAGCGTGAGACCCGAAGAAAATAAGGATGTTTTGTTTGGATACACACAAAGAATGTGATGATAATATGATGCATGACTTAGTTGAGACGTTAATCTAACTAATGAATGATTGACCCTTACGTGAAAATATGCTTTCTATTCTAGCTAAATGATAATGCATTTCCTTATTTGAGATGACTTTGTTTTGGGCTAAATGCAAATGCAAAAATGAATTTACCTAAGATGAATACACATGGACTCACCTAATATGAGAGGATTTTATTTGGCCAATGCAAATGGACTCGCCTAATATGAGATGATTTTATTTGGCTAATACACATGAACTCATCTAATATAAGATGATTTTTTTGGCTAATGCAAATGGACTCACCTAATATGAGATGATTTTTATTTGGCTAATGCAAATAAAAAATAGGAACGTAAGAAAGAAGGACTAAACAACTAAAAGAATCGGACTTTCATTAAGACCCTTTACAAGCGGTAATTACTTAAACAGACTAAAAGAGAATTTTAGTATGACATGAAAGTGCAAAAATGTACATAATAGACTCGACTCTAGGAAATCTAAAAATTTTTTTTCACCCATGCAAGGGCTTAACCAGCGCTCCTCACCTATCCCTAAAGGCTCACAAGCAAAAGATTAAATCTAAAACACACACACTCATCCAAGCATGCAAATGAAGTCAAAGGGAACACCTAATAGTCCAAAAGTTCTATGGTCAAAGAGTTTTACAAGATAGGATACATAGTGACTCATAATCGGAGAATTTGGTCCTCCATATGGGGCATGACAGAAATCAACCAAAATTCGATGAACCAAAAGGTTTGACCCAAGAGTTCATGCTACGAGGGAGGAGATATCTGTTTCCTTAGACAATCAAGCCTAGTTGGGCCCGCCTAGAAATTAGTGGCAACCTCTCTCCATAAAGGGTAAATAGGGCCAGTATAAACTTTTCCTATGGGTCCAAAACAATATTTAAACTAGTCCAAAGGTTACTAAATGCGGGATGCCTAATGTAAAAATATTATTAAAACACACTACTCAAATTTTCAAGTTTCACCCTCTTAATAAATGATTTATCCCCAGTGCGTCGCCACCGTAAGAACCATCGCCTTGGGCTCCCACCGGACCGGACCAAGCTTCCTACGAATAGTTTGGCATTAGGGTTTTGAAAGCTTTAAAGAATTATTTTAGGGTTTTGAAGATGCATTTTTAGAAAGTGGGGATGAACCTTGTATTAAGATTTTTGAGTTTTACTAAATCTAATTAGACAAAGTTTAAATGGCGATTTTATAATTCATTTTAATTTTATAATTTATTCTCGGAATTCTCGGGATATTATTTACTAACCGAAGGACAAACGAAATTAGGGTTTTGATTCTCGCTCCGAGGCTTTAGGGCCGGATCAATGTCAAAACACCAATTTGGACCTAAGCCTCACCTGCCGACCACTTCCAAGCAATGGCGACCGCCGGCCGGAGGCCGTGGCCGACGAGATCGGTCTCGGCCTTTGCCCCGACCGGCGATCCGTAACCAATTTCTTTTACCCCGCAATCGGAAAATAACCGAGATGCAAATTCAATAAGAAATAAGCATATAAAGCGAGTTGCCATTCAATTTTTACAATGAAAACTAACAAAAAAACTTGCTCTTCCAATCTTAGTATGGGAAAACTAAAACTAAAAGAGGCTAAATTGACTCCATCGGTCTTTGAACCGAGAATCACATTTGGGGGCGAAGGTACAAAATGTAAGGAAAACCCTTTCATTCCGCCCATCCGAAGACGGCCATTACTATTTTGAGTAGTATATTGAAATAACGTGCTACACACAAACATACAACATGCTAAAACAATAAATAAAAACAACCAATAATAAAAGAAAGCAATAAAGAAAGCGGTAAAGAAAGCGAAATGAAAAAAAAGCAAAAAACTGAAAAAATTACATCGGGCGAGGAGGAATTAATAGAACGATTACATCTCTTTAATCCACAATATGAACAAGCAGTAAATGAAGCATAAAAATAATAAACCGTTTGAAGGCAACATGATTGCCCTCACTTTGTCCCACCATGCTAATCTAAATATCTATGCTCGGATCTCTTGATGCGACGGCGACAAATGAAAGAAAAAAGGGCTCGTACACGGATTCAATGGCGGTAAGTAGAGAAGAGATGGATGGTTGATGGTAATTTTGACAGAGTAACGTTTAGGTATGAATGCTCAGGTTAGCTTTCGCGAGCATTACGCATAGGAGAGCGCCATCCCTAGAATGAGAGCCAAGGCTCTTTATTTATGAGAGACCTAGGTCACAAATGACATAGGGTTACTCTCGGCCAGCCGTCCAAGCAACCGCAAATAAACAAACCGAGCTAGAATCACATAAGATTGAACCTGGATAAAAAGGGATAGAACTAGGTTCATGGCACCGCCACCCAAGCACTCCTACGATTTCGTGCCCTACCATGTTTCCAAGGGATTCTCCAAGCCAAAACGTAGCGTTTCACTTAAATCTTTAGGGTTGTAGGCGCCGACCATGACGTCGTTTTGAGGGGAAAAGTTCCTAGTCTCATGTAGACTGTCTTTTGGAGCTTAAACGCAGCACTTTGATGCTCGTGATCATGAAATGCAATGCTTTAACGCCGTCTTCGGGTCTTCAGCTCCTTGTCCGATTGGACAAAAGTAAAATGCGATGATTCGAACTTGGAATTTCTTGGTACACACCCAAGGCAAAAGGTTGTTTATTTGGTGTTAGGGGTTCTTTGTGGTTTATCGGCTTATGTCACACCAATCGATCATAGTCCGAGATCTAAATCCTCAAATAGGACTCGGGATTTCATCATCGCGTCAACAAAATAAAATACAAAAATAAAGAGATAAGAGACGACACTTTTTAGGTGTCTACACCTCCACAAGAGATGTAGAAGCTCGCCTATCTTTTATTGCATGAAAGGAACTAGCTCCATATTCCCAAGATGGTTGTGAGGCCTCATGATAAGGCCTACTATAAGATGATCGGTGAAGGTCATAAGGCCTACCATATGGGTGAAAAACTTACAAAGGAATAGCATCGACACTAGGTGTAGACAAGCTAGGCCCTAGTCTTAATGAGCTAGGTGTGCATGAATGATGACATAAACGTCGAGAAGTACATAGTCGAAGAATGTCACCGGATGGCATTTAGGTTGCTCAAGCTCCTCCATACGAATCTCGGAACCACCAAGGAAACCTCCCGAAGAAGGCGACCTAGAGCGACGATCTTAGAAGGATAAAAGAGTGATCAGCATACAATCTAAGAGCTCAAGAGTTAGCACTCCAACTAATTAGACTTACCCGATATGATCGGAATGCACGACCCATGAATAGGTCTCTAAAAGCACAAAAAGCATACTAGAATCTTATGGAAATTGTCCGAGATTGCGCATGGTCGTACTCGGAAAATTGTCATATTAGGAAAGGCATTTTAGGATATAACTAAAATAAAGAGCACAATACTCTTACCCTTTTCCAATTCCATGGGAATGGGTGTCCTACACACTTTGATTCGGAAATCTCCGCAAGTTAAAAAATGTTTGGGGCAATCCCGCTAGAGAAATGTCCACTTCAATGCAAGGAATATGGATGTCACCTAGGAGTGCCTATACTACAACAAGGTTAATTTCCATACATAAAATAAAACCAAATAATGATGGATCGAGACTTACTCGTGCGGGTCATAGTCCTCCCTAAGTATTAAGGATAAGTCAAAATTGGATCCAAAAAGAGTATGTAGGGATACCTTGTCATCATCTCCTCGTGCTCCTCCGAGGTAATCGAGTGAAGGTAAAAACATGATTTGAGGTGGATCCTTCGGTATGAAAGATGGCCATGTATTATATCATAGTTGGGTTGTGACCCCTTCCCCAAGGTACCAACAGAAGCCAAATTGGGCTTCCAAAAGAACTCGCCTCTCACTTAGATCCTTCATAACTCGAAAGCATAAAGGAAGTTGATTTGGGCACCAAGGGTGAAAATTAGCCTGCTCTAAGCATGAGAATTCATCCCATAAGCATCAAAGAAGTAGTAGTAAAAATCAAGTGACTAACCAAAAGTTCCTAGGCACGGTTATGAGTAGGCTCTGGTTCTACCATAGCTTAGACCACGGTCTACTCAAGACCGTGGGTAGGGCAGCAATTAGAAGTTGCAAAATGACTGTGTTTTGGACCATACTAGTCTAAAATCTAAAATTTAAAGAAGCATACCATAGAAACTTTATTAAGAGTCGGATGCAAGAAGGCAATAGTGACTTCTTTCGATTGGGCAAGGTAGATTTCGCCCATGAAACTATCGCCGGAAATGTGGGGCGGATCGTTTAACCGAGTGAAAATTGAGGGAAATATTCATACATCCATGGCTGCAAATTTACCGGACAAGTAAAGTTTTTATCCATATAAAATAGAAATAAAAGGTTAACAGGAATAGAGCAAATCTCAATAATCCTCCACAAGCCGGTTAGAGGTATATAGCCGATCGAATCTTTCACGGGAGTAGTGCGTCGGCCACCTGCATGTAAACCCCTTATTAAGCAAGTGTATGCGGACACACCCCAATTAACGTATTTTATCCTGGTCGAACTCTACTAAATTGGCTAGATAATAAATGTGGAATTTAGATCCTTAGTCGGAAAAGATAGAAATGCTCAATGTAAGAGAAATAATGATGCGAGCCTATTGTTGTGGATCGTGTCGAGCCCACAACTCTTCATTAGTGAAAGTAAAGAGGAGAATCGAATACTTAAAAATTTGGTCCAGGGAAATCAAAGAGCAATCGGACCAAAGATGTGACGTAGATAATCACAGTTTTGGTACAAGTTTTGGTCATACACTAAAGGATCACCCAAAATATCTAAACCCGTAAAGATGGTGAAATCCAAAAGAGTAATAGTAATTTCCCCAAGTGAAGATGAAAAGTGTTAGTTGTATCCCAAAATCACTCACAAATGGCCCAAATTATACCCAGTGTCAATGACGTCACACAAATGATTTAAAGTAGTGTAGAGTATACCAAACGCGACATTGGTTGAGGTTTGCTCCAACGGGTAGTCTCATTCTCTCGAAGGTGTCAAAAATTTCTTGATGGTACCCGCTACTCCTAAGGTGTCCCTCTACAAACAATAAGGATATAAAGTGCCTGAATTAAGTACCACACTAGCATGAAAAATAAGAAATTTAAGTTGAAACAATTACCATAGCAGAAATCGCCAATGAAGAAACATGACTTTCGACTCCACTAAGAGGTCACTTTGACTCCATGCGAGGTAAGGATGCCATTCGCTTTCCATGAACAAATCTTGGGTCAAACTCTTGGCCCTTGTTCTTCTCTCTGGATGAGGACATCTTCGAGACATGTTTTGAGGATTTTTATGAAGACCACACTAGTTTTCTTAAAGAATAAGACGAGCAAGCTCAAGAACAAGCAAAAGGAAGTAAGAAGAGGAGTTGTGAAGATGTGCAAAATGAGCTTCCAAGCCCCTCCTTTTACGAGCACAACTGCATGCATGACAAAAATAAAGCAAAATTAAAGCAATTTTCCGATTAGCCAGCTACATACTCCTTGATCGGCTATTGCAAAACCCGACCGGCGTTGTTCCCCAAGGATTGGCACAGTCGGATCACGTGCAACAAGCTTCAGGTAAAGTAGCCAAGCAATCGGCGTCGATTTCTAGAAGCGTGGTTGATAGCTTTAACTGATCCATCCAAGCAAGTGGACTCATGAGGCCCATTACTTCAGCTTTTTTCAATTTGCTTTTCAGTCACTTTTGACTCGAATTATTCGAGTAAAATACCGAACTTTCATACAACTAATTATTTATCGAAATAATGTTAGTACAAAGATAATTATGTAGCCAAGATTCAGATCAAGAACCAATTGAGCTTCAGCATATTACTAAGCTTAAGGATTTTAATCAAGCCAAGCTTAAGACTTTTTAGCTGGATTTCGAATGCATGCTGCAATCAAGTCCAACCCACAACTCATCGCGAGTCAAGAAACGACCAATTCTAGACCTCCTAAAATAATCCGGCATCCGAAGCGATGCTAGAGAAATGAGATAAGTACCCTTTAGTGTCTACTTTGACCCTTCGTCTTTCGGACTCGATCAAAGTGGGGCGAAGTGTAGACACCAAAAACAAATCATCCTTATCTTTTTATTTAAGTTATTTTAATCCCAGATCCGTTTGTGAACTCGGGTTATGATCGAACTTAAAACAAGCATATTGGAAGCCAGTAAACCACAAAAAAACTCGTTTAGCAATACAAAAACAACCTATTTTTTCTTGGGTCAGCCCATAAACCTTTTTTTTTACCGACCCATGGCGAGTTCGGACTCCACACCAGGGGCAAACAGTAGCTGGTTGCCAATCCCGCTTAAATGCGGTGTTTTACTCAGTTTCAGTGGCCAAACACAGCATGCGCACCCAAACGTCCGTATAATGATGTTTTGACCGGCTCTAGTTTCGAACTCTTGAAATGGCGTCATTTTGACCAAGCCAATATCCGATTTTTACCCTTATCCTTTCTAGTATTTCCAAGCTCGGTTCGAGGCTAGCTCCAGCGATGATAGGTCATTTAAGGGTTCTTTTAAAACCCAAAATTAGCTATAAATAGAGGTGTATCTCCTACCTCATTTGTTGCACCATTTTCAACTGAAAAGCCCCCATTGCAGTAAAATCTCTCTCGCTCTCTCACCCACACTCTACTCACTCTAGGTCTCGCTCAGCTCACTTCAAAACCCTTTCTAAACCTCTCACAAAAGCCTACTTTCACCTATTCTTGTGGTGTTGCCCTACCATTACCCTATCGAAGTCTATTCGTGGCTCAAGTCCGGTAGATTGGTCAACCTAAGGGCCCAATCCATCGAATTTTTGTGTTTGTTTTTGCAGCTTTGTTTAACTATCTCAATTTATCGCTTTTATATTGTGGATCAAAGTTGTATCGCATTTACTTTCGTCCCTGCCTCGATGTAATTTTTATTTATTATCCGCTTTCTTTTATCTCTTTATTTACGCTATTATTTATTGCTTTTTTTTTATCGTTTTCAAGCATGTTTTTAAGTGTTTAAATTCAGTAATTGGCATGTTGCCCTGTTTGATTTAAAGCAATTTTAATAGTATAGGTCGTCTATTAACATGAAGAATGAGGAGCGAGTCCTTATTATTTTGGTCATTTTCCCTCGAACACCAGATTGTTGGTTTGACCAATAGAGTCCTTTTCAAAAACATTTTCCGATTATAGTTTTTGTGCTAAATTTAGAAAAATATTTCGTATTTTTGTTAGTTTTTATTTCTCAAAACTGATCGGCGACTCCATTATTTTTGGATTTTTATTCTCAAAATTGCCTCTCGTCATTTTAGGTAAAAGAATTAGGAAAAACAGGCCATTATGGCAACCTAAACTATCCGGCCGAGATTAATCCCTCGATCCTGGCTAGATAACCACAAACTGGTCACCAATCAAAGCACGCCGCAGCTGGGTCCCATTAATAACCCAATTTTGGTCTTAGCCAAGGCGCTTTTCACTGCTTGACCTAGTAGCTTGGCGACGGATGACTTCCTTCTATTTTACTACTTCTTTTTGCTTTTGAAGTAGCATCCCGAGACCTTCTCTAAAATTAATTTTGAAAAATCAAATTGTTAATAAAATCGCTAGTCAAGCTTGAAGACTCGGACACTCGCTCAATACTTTTCCGAGTTGTATAAAAGGAATCGGGTATAACATTCTCGTACTTATAGAGTTTTGATTCCAAGGCATTCTCTCGTATCTTAGAAACTTTTCCGAGTGATATGGTATCTTCTCTAAGTGATATAGCTTTTACTTCTTGTATCTCTTGCGTGACTCGGAAAACTAATATGCGTATCTCACTCACTTCTAAGTCCCTCATCACTTACATTTATCGCATGCTTGAATAGACTAGTATTCCGCTCACATCCGACTCCTTTCTATAAGGTCTATCTTGTTGAAGTCGGTGCTCCCAGTCTGTTTCATGCTTAGTCTATATCAAGTTATATCACTCGATGTTCTTTACTTAACTTGTTTCTTCGCTTAGACTAAGTCGGACGGAATTACGAGTATCATGGATATTGGATTCGAAAATTCCATTTCGTTTCGACTCGGATAATTAGTTGTTTATGTATCTTAATTATTTTATTATCCGTGTCTAATCTTGGACCAAAGTTTTTTATACTTTGAGAACCAAAATTGATTTACTTTTGTAGGTTATTCAAACGAGGATACGTTTTTCGAAATACAAAAGTAATCGACTTCAAAACGTCAAATCACCAGCAGACATGGCTTTTCACTTTCTCTGCTCCAGTCCCGAAGATTGTGTCGTGGCACGTCTGTTTCCAAATCTGGAAAAGCTGGAACGCTAAGCTTAACGGTGGTTTCCACCTTATCTTTCAAGACACCGCCGGTGGTTTTGGGACTTCCAAGAGAGTTAAACCGTTGTCCAACGTTCACATTACAACGGACACTTTCTGAGTGACTCGGAAAGACCTTGTCAACGGTCACAAAGGACTCTCGGTCAGCGAGATGAAGATAACGGCTACTCTGCCTGGTCATCTATAAATAGAAGCCACCTCACAAGACTTGAAGATTGCCGAACTTATTGTTAATACACGTACTTGAGCAAAGTCATTATATTTATTCTCAATCTTCTACTTACAACTCATATTCTATAATTCATTACTTTCCGAGTTGTAAGGTCTTGTACTTAGTTACAAACACTTTCTTACTTTCTCTGTAAGGTCCCTTGACTAAGCTGTAAGGGTTAACTCAGCTTAGTTGTCCCTAGCTGTAAGGGTTATCTCAGCTAGGAAGTACTAGATCGAGATAAGGGAATTTCGAGTCTAGGAAAACATGTAAAGAGTTGTCTAAGGGAGCAACTTGGGTTCGATCAGTTCACGGTATTTTGTGGACTCAAAATAGTGAATTTGACTTCGTGCTTGGATTAGCACGGTCCGTGGTTTTCTACCCCGGGAGGGTTTCCACGTAATCTCTAAGTGTTATCTTTCCGAGTTCATTCTAGACTCGAGACGGTTTTATAGCTCCTGCTTAACTTGCTTACTTATTCGTGATAGCATTTACGAGTCCATACTTTTCGACCTCGCTGATTAACTCGGAACCTGTCTCTGTCTCTTCTTAGGCAAAAGAGCTAACGTTTTCACGAAAAACTTCCATCACCCTATTCACCTCCCTCTAGGGTGACACGAGACTCTCCCTGAGCAAACCTTCAAAGCTTTTTCCTAGATCATTTTGAAAATCTTATTCTAAAATCAACTTAATAAGAAACCCACTTCACCTAAATCAAAAATATAAAAACGTAGTCGACGCTGCTTTCGTAGGGAAACGAAATCCAGCCGGTCCCCTAACGGGGACGGGCCATGATTCCTACATTACCCAAAATATTAAGAAAGTACACACAATGAGTAAATTCTTGAGTGCAAGAAGGGAAGATTGGAATCCAATGGACATGCTCCAAGATTTGTCCCGATCAAACTGGAAACCCATCACAATTAGGAAAGGTATTCTAGCATACAACATAAACAAGTGAATAACACACTTTCCCCTTTCCGATTCCTTAGAGGAATGGATGACCCACGCACTCTAATTCAGGAATCTTTAGAATTGAAATGATATTTGGGGCCCTTCCAGGAAGCAAATGCCTATTGTTGTTGTTGTTGTTGTTGTTGTTGTTGTTGTTGTTATTATTATTATTATTCACTACTACAAAAACGTTATATAGCGACTGAATACGAGTTCGTCGCTAACTAGACGAAAATAGCGACGGAAACCGACATTTGTCGGATAAAATTAACTTAGCGACGAGAAAAATTTCGTCGCTATTTTACTTATTAGCGCTTGGACCTAACGACAGTAAATGGAAAAATATAGCGACGGATTTTTAAAATTTATTTTTTTATTTTTTATTTAGCGACGGAATCAATCCGTCGCTGATTCAGTCGCTAAATCTAATTTTTATTTTTTTACTCAGCGACGGAATCGATCAGTCGGTAAATCTAATTTTTAATTTTTTTAATTAGCTATGGAATTATTCCGTCGCTAATTCAAAATTTTAATAATTTTAAATTTTCCGCTATTTTAATTTGAAAAAATATAAAAATTTTCAAATTTAAATTAGCGACGGAAAATTCCGTCGCTAATCTAAAATTTTCAAAATTTAAGTGTGCAACCTATTTCCATTTTTCAATTATATAAAATTTTTCAAATATTTAGTAGCTAACTCAAAATTTGAAATTTTCAAAATTCCGTTTTCAAAATTTTCAAAATTCAGTCGCTAACTAAAAATTTGAAAAATTTTAGGTTGACGAGCTATTAAATCTTCTCCAGTTTTGAAATTTTAAAATTTTTTAATTAGGGACGGACGGATTCGTCACTAATTCCGTCGCTAACTAAATTTTTTTAAGTAGCGACGGACGTCGTTATGTTGCAAATAAAAGCCCGACTTCAATGAGGCTCGGCAAAATCATAAGGAGAGATAGATTGAGAATTAGAGAGAAGTGAGAGCGTGAGAGAGTAAGAGGCCACCGCCGCCAACTAACCACCTTTAATATCTTGTAGGTATGCTTTCTCCATCCTCCCTCATTGTTGGTTGTATTTATAATTTACTTTGTTTACTATAAAATTTCAGATTTTAGAGGATTTGATATAATTTATTTTGATAGGCATGGTTGGAATGAAAATGAGGTGTAAGGTGAAGATAATGAGAAAGAGGAAGAAGAAGAGGAAAAGGAAGATGAAGAACATAACTTGTGTTTGTAAATAATGTAATAATCTTGTTTTTTTTAAATTAGTTTTTATGGATGTTGGTGAATTAAAGTTGGATTATTTATGACTTTTGTATTTGTATATGATTTTTGTGTTTGAATTGAAGTTGAATTTGAGGTTGTTATGCTTGCTGGATTATTTGAATTTGTATTTCGTTCAAGATTTTTGTATTAAACACTCAAAAATGCAAAATTTTGTCGCTGATTAGCGACGGATTAGCGACGGAATTTGATTTCGTCGCTAATCCAATTAGCAATGGAACAAGAAATTCCATCGCTGATTCGAATAGCGATGGAATTTGATTCCGTCGCTATTCGAATCAGCGATGGAATCGCAGAATTCTGTCTCTAATTTTTAGCGACGCGAAAATCAGCGACGGAATTTTTCCGTTGCTAATTGTGAAATTCCATCGCTAAATTACGTTTTTACGTCATTTGTTTCGTCGCTATATGGCGGTTTTCTAGTAGTGATTATTGTTATTGTTGTTGTTGTTGTTGTTGTTGTTGTTGTTATTCTTGTTATTGTTATTATTATTATTGATATTGATATTGATATTATGATTGTTAGTACTAGTTTGGACCATGTTATGGACGGAGAAATGTAGTATACCTTAAGAAGTTATAAATTAAGAAAGCAAACATTTAACAAATACATTTATAATGTGATTAATAATCGAAAATACAAGCTGTGATATAAGTCATCCAATATATTTGACAAATGAAAGGTAATGAGTAAGTAGTTCAAAATTATATCACGGTAAAGACATGATTAGTCCAAGTTTATATTCATCGTTATAACATAAACAATGTTAGGAAGATATTAAAATAAATTATATTTGTAACAAAAAAGATAATGATATGTAATTGTAAAACAAACTTGAGATAGATGAATTTATTTGAAGTCATACATGTTACGGAATTTGGCATATTGAGTTTTCATCCCTTCAAACATGATACAAATTACAAACTTAAAGTCTACAAATTACAAACTTGAAGCGATATAATTTTTACCATTTAATTCATTTTGTCTTGTCTCTAACATATTTGAATCATATATTTTAATCATTACTGGTATTTTCAATGATTAATCTCAAGTATATATGTAATTGTTGTATGTTTACTTTCCTAATTTATAATTTTTAAGGTCTAACATGAGTCCAAATTATCGATGGCCAAATTATTTCCTCAAATATTCAAATATCTAAATATAACATGTTTGTGTTAATTTGAATTTTAAAAATAAATTATTTGCAATTATACTATGGCATAAAGTCAAAAAAATCATCAAATAATGAAAAAGTGAAAATGTTACTCGGAATTATTATATTTCACACACTACAATATTTCAGCAAAATAGCGAAGGAAAAATATTCGACAAGGGTAGCAAATTGTCGGACTTTCCGACGGGATTTAAATAGGGTACCCGATGGTCCGCTTTGTTTTGACTACTGCGGGTAGTCCGACGGGATTTACTTCGGAAGTCGACGAGTCAGCCGGGTACCCAATATAAAACCCGTCGGACATGTAGAAAATAAAAAGAAAACAAATTTACTTTTCTAGAATGTCCAAGTAGTACTTACATCGGGTACCGTCGAATTATCCGAAAAAGGCTCTCGACGGGAAATCCGATGTAGAACTCGTCGGATAGCGAAAATTACTAAATTTTTGTTACTTCCCGATGGGTCCGCATCGAGTTACCCATCGAACAACCTGAACAACTCAGCTTTTCTTCGAGCTCTCCGATGGGTTACCTAATGTGACTCGTCGGCTAGAGGTTTTTTTTATTCGATGCAACCCGTCAAACATCTTGAAGAAAAGTTGACCCTTCAGTGCTATCCGACATGTTACCCGATGTAACTCGTCGAATACCGATTATTTCTTAAAATTTTTTATTGTCCAATGTGTTTTATATCGAAAAACCCATCGAATAGCCTGAAGCAAGCGGACTACTTCGGGATGTGCGATGGGTTTTCGATTTAAAACCCGTTAGATATGCTACAAAATAAATCATTTCATGGCATGTCCGACGGGTTTTACATCGGAAATCCGCCGGATGCACTTTGACAGGTTTCCGACGTAAAACCCGTCGGACATCCCATTAAAAACCCATATCTAGGTTTAGTTCGGGAAAGCGAGAGCGAGAGCGAGTAATATGCCCCTGGAATCCGCCGTCAGCCGCAAATCACTTGTCGCCGCCGCCATGAACTACAATCAAGTCGACGAAGAACTGCAGCCACCGTCCTTAAACCACTAGAGGAAGGAGAGTAAGAATTAAGTGGTTTGAAACAGACTTGTCGCCATAATTCGCCGCCCGCAATCACCGCCGAAGCCACCGTTTCCAACCGCATTTGCAACAAATCCTATGAACTTAGCCAATAAATTAGAGGTAATGATGTTTTTATTAATTATAAAAATTATTCAATTATGTTAAAAATTATAAATTAGTTTGAATTTGTGATATTATGATATTATGATGACAATATTATGATGATTATATAATGAATAAAATTTGTGATGATGATGATAATAAATTTGTGAATAAATTAGTTTAAATTAGTTTAAATTTGCAATATTATGAATAAAATTAGTTCAAATTTGTGATGTTGAAAATTATAAATTAGAGTTAATGATATTATGATGATGATAATATTGTCCCAAAATATGTTACTATGAATAAAATTTGTGAATATAATAACTGATTTTATTAAATTTTGAATATAGGAAGTGATGAAAAAAAATTGATAGAAAGAGAAATTTCATTAATAAAAATTTTTGATAATATTGTAGGGCATCTACAAATATAATTCTCCAATAAAAATAAATCTAAAATAACAAAACAGATCTCTATTTCAACAAAATTAATTGTAAATATACTTCCACTTGGTTCCATACTTGTAGCATCAATCGGTAACAAACCGTGTTCTTCGATTTCAATATGTCTTTCTTGAACATCGGTGAACTATTATATAATTTCATAAAATAGATCTCGTGTAATATAATAGATCCAATCTGAAGGAAATATCACTTTGATTGAGCCATATAAAATTTCATTGTTGAATCATTCTCAATCAAAATCAATGAAACTAATTGATAAAAATATCAAAAATATATTATCCGATCGAATCAACAATCCTAATAAAACTTGCACATATTGGCAAGAGAAATAACTCACACAAAGAGCAGAAATAAGACTTTCACAAGAAGAAGAGAAACCCTAACTCTCACAAGAAGGCGAGAAACCAAACTCTCACAAAAAGGAGAGAAACTCTAACTCTCACAAAAAGGAGAGAAAATTTATTGGAAAAAAATAACAATACTTTTAGATCTTCATTCGACTAAAGAAATTGAGTAAAAGGGGTTTACCACTGGCTGAAACTAGACCAGTAGTAACCCTAACAACCTAGAAAATTAAAAAAATAGAAAATACGGAATTAGGGTTTAAAGAGAAGGGAGGGAATGAGAAGGAAAGGGGCAGAGGCAACTCCCGGGAAGTGATGAAAAATTAAATTTTGATGGACGAATTATGGAAATTAAATTGTCTATTGAAATAATTGAAATAGAAATATGCTTGATATTTTCCATATTTATAATTATTGTTTGGAATTATAATTGTTTGAGATAAATTGTAATTGTGGGGTATATATATATGTTATTGAAATGAATATTTGTAAAGAAAAACATGTAATTTTAATTTTATTAATGTGTATGCTAAATTGAATTAAGAATTGTATTATAATGTATACTTACATGATTATTTATATTTGATGAATTGATTTTTTTTGCATGTAATATGACGTTAAAGTGTGCAATAATATTAATGAAATTAATATTTTTTTTATGTTTTAAATGTAATGATGTTATATATATATATATATATATATATATATATATATAAGGAAATGGACATTACTTGTTCACTTACTATTCATAGGGGATATATATTCATAAAGATCAATTATTGTGGTCAACTACCAAAAGATGCATTATTTAAGGAGACTAATCATCAAAAACATGGTCACTACTCTCCATTCAAGATTGTCAGCATAATAATTCAAGTTACTTGTTCAAGATTAGGTGACTCATTATCCACTGTTCAAGATAAGATGACTCATCAAGCACTATTCATGCTTTTGTCCAAAATACTTGTTCAAGATAAGGCAACTCATCAAGCATTATTCAAACTTTTGTCTAATCAACACTATACATCATTATAGAGATTCCATTTCAATCAAGACTCTCAACTGTCCAAGTGTCCAAGCATCAACTCAATATTATATTCTATAAATAGGCACTCATTAGTTCAATAGAGGGCATCGAAAAAATCACTTGCCTTCTTACTGTAATCACAAATCACTTTCCTTACTCTCTCAATCACTATCCAAGTCCTCTCTCCGAGAGCTTTTATCCAATCTTTTGTACAAGTTTCAATTCATTAATCAAAGTAAGTTTTGATTCATTATCATCTTTTCAAATTACGTTTTATTTAATTGTTTTCAATTGCTCGTTTTCATCTTTTGTTTTGTAAAATCAATTTGTTAAATTAATTTGTCACCATGCTTCCCCTTCTATCCAACCATATACATTACCCGAGCTTCATCCTTGAGCTCTAGACCGATCATGTCTCCCATTGGTATCGAGCCAAGTCTGTCTATTTAGTTGGTTGTTACAATCATAGCTAGCTTTGGTCAGCCCCATGTTATCCGTTGGTCAGCCGTGTGAGGTGGTCCCGGTGAGGGTGGTCCCGGTAGTATGTGCATAATTGCCTACTAGATATTCAAACAAAAGCTCGGATGGCCTCTTGGTTATGAGATCATCTAAGTTTAGGTAGTAGTAAGAGTACTAATGTGGTCAATAGCAGAGAAGTTAGCTGCCAAGTTGATTTCTCAAATTGGTCTATTCCAAAACAAAAGATAGAAACTATTTATCAAATAAGAAAGTTTGATTTCAATACTGCTTTTTCAATAAAAGATCATGAAGAAACCTTCAGTTTAGTGAAGAGTTTCAAACTATTAAATTATTATCAAATATTTTTATTAAAAAATATAAAGAAAAATACGAGATATATTCATTTTGGTATGATTCAATAGCACTCAAGCCATTAACAAGACTAGGATTAGATTGTCCTGTATTCATGGCCCTTAGAGACAATAGATTAATTAGATATCAAGATTCATTACTAGCAATGGTTCAAACTAATATATTCAATGGTCCTATTTATTTCAATTGTTGTCCTAATTATTCAGTAGATCTAAGTGATCCTTGGATCTTAGATACATTAATTTTAGACATTCATTTACAAAATGATTCAAAACTATTATTCGGAGAACTTTCAAGAAATTTCGCCATTACTTATAGATTTTATTTCAAGCTATTATCTTCTCAATTAAATCCAAAGTGTTTATTAAAGCCATCTTTAGATGAAACAATATTATTAAAAATTGAATTAGATAATACTTCAAGCTTTACTCCTAAATTATTAAAGTGGAATGAAATACCAATTCCTCAAGAATTTATTATTCAAAATATTAAGTCTCCTAGAAATATTGCTCAAAAGAATATTCAACAAGTTATTGAAGAGCCGGATGGCAGAGTATTAATAAGATTTAATTCAATTAATGAAAGATCCTTTTCTTCAAGACTTTCGAGAAAGAGAGATCTTCCCGATCTTCTTTCTCTATGCCTTCAAGATCTACTAATTATGATTATTTAAAAGATAATCAAGTAGAAGATTCCCCTTCTTCTTCAAAAATTTATTACAAATCACCAATAGCAGAACTAGTTGATGAAACTAGTTCATCAATAGACTCTCCTACTCATTCAGTTATGCAACCTCCTTCTTACTACTCTATTAATGTTATTTAAAAGCCTTTTGAAATTAATAAAGATTATTTAAGAAAAGATTTCGATTCAATAGAAAATATAGATAAAAAACAATGGTTTTTATCTCATTTCGATCTCAAAGCTCAAGCATTCATCGAGCAAGAATGGTATTCACTAATGGAAAGGTTAGAATGTAATATTCTATTCTTTACATGGTGGACCATGTTTGCTCAAGAAAATAATTTACCAGATCTTTATGGTATTAAAGAAATTAATACTAATCAAAATCTTAGCAAGAAATGGACGTTATTAGATGGAAACGTATTCCATTCTATAACTCCTCCTTTGCAAGAGATTTTGATCCCTACGGATCAAGGTCATATTCTTGCTTCTCCTTTCAAAATAGGAAGAAAAGATCCAGATAATTCTCAAGTAGAATTAGATGATATTAAAAAATTTTATCATCAAAATAATTACACTAATCAAGTATTATATACGGTTTCTCAACAAGTTAATATGGTTTCTACTCAAATAGAAACAATATCTAAAAATGAAGATATTGATCAATTATCCAAAAAATTAGAAAATTTAGATTTAAATTCAACAAAGCCAGGATTTCTCAATGATATTTCGTCTCCTCTTATTAAATTTAATAAAAATAAATTAGAAATTCCGAGATAGCCCATTAATTAAGAAAATTGATGAAAAACTCAAACAAGCAGCTAGTTCAAGTATTACTCTTAATGTTTTAGATATTTCTCAAGAAGATCAAGATGTAACTAATATTAATAAAATCTTTAATAAAAAAGAAATTCCTTATTATTCCGAAGCACCCTCCGGATCTTCAACTTGAATCAATAAAATCAATAGTCACGAAGCCTTTGACGGTGGTTCCATCTATGAATGGAATTTAGATGTGAAGGTTTGCTCAGGGAGAGTCTCGAGTCACCCTAGAGGGGGTGAATAGGGTGATAGAAAATTCTTTGCGAAAACACACTCTTTTTGACAAAAAAGAGGCAAAGACAGTTTCGAGTCTAAACACGGGGTCGAAAAGATTGGACTCGAAAGCAATGAATCGGAATAAACAAGCACAAGTAAGGTCATGTCGAGTCTAGAATGAACTCGAAAGAGAACACAGAGATTTTACGTGGAAACCCTCCCTGGGCGAGAAAACCACGGCCCGTGTCAATCCGGACACGAAGTCAAATCCACTATTTTGAGTCCACAAAATACCGTGAACCGACCGAACCCGAGCCAGCTCCCTCGGACAACTCTATACAAGTTTTCCTAGACTCGAAGTTACCTTATCTCGATCTAGTACTTCCTACCGAGATAACCCTTACAGGTAGGGACAACTAAGCCGAGTTAACCTTTACAGACTTAGTCAAGGGACCTTACAAAGAATGTAAGAAGAGTTTGTAAATTAGTACAAGACCTTACAACTCAAAGAGTACGGAATTACAGAATGGGAGTTGTAAGTAGAAGATTGGAAGTAAATACAATGACTTTTCTCAAGTATATGTATTAACAATAGAATCGGCAATCTTCAAGTCTTATGAAGTGGCTTCTATTTATAGATAACCAAGCGAGTAGCCCTTATCTCTTTCTGCCGACCGAGAGTCCTCTCGTGACCGTTGATAATGGCTTTCCGAGTCACTCGAAAGTATCCGTTGAAATATGGACGTTGGACAACGGTTTAACTCTCTTGGAAGTCCCAAAACCATCTGTTGTGTCTTGAAAAATAAGGTGGAAACCACCGTTACGCTTGGCGTTCAGCTTTTCCGGATATGGAAGCGGACGGCTTCCGACACAATCTTCCGGGACTAAAGCAGAGAAGGTGAAAAGCCATATCTCGCTCGGTGATTTGACGTTCGAAGCCGGCTACTTTTGTAGTTAGAAAAGATATCCTCGATTGAATAACCTACAAAAGTAAAACACCTTCGGTTCTCAAAGTATAAAAATACTTTGGTCCAAGGTTAGACACGGATAAAATAATTATGATAATTACGCAATTGATTATCTCGAGTCGGAGAAGAAATGGAATTTTCTCGAGTCTAATATCCATGATACTCAAAATTCCATATGACTTAGTCTTAAGCAAAGAATCAAGTTCTATAACGAATATCGAGTGGGAGAAACTTGATATAGACTAAGCATGAGAAGAACTACGAATGCCGACTATGCAAACAAGAGAATAGATAACCATAAGTCGATTCCGAGTGAGAAACGGCGGAATACTCGGTATATTCAAAAAGCGATTAGTCCGAGTGAGAGTGGACTCGTAATAAAGAACCAGCTTTTCGAGTCGCTAACTGAAAAGCGATAAAAGAGATAATTGAGGGCCGAAATACTTAGAGAAAATATTATTTTACTCAAGTAAGTTTCTAGGACGCAGAGAATGCCTTGGAATCAAAACTTTGTATGAATAACATCGTTATACCCGATTCCTTTTGCATGACTCATAAAGATATTGAGCGAGTGTCTCGAGTCTTCAATCTCCCCTTTTTGATGAAAGGCATTCCATACTTAAACGTAAACTTTGTTAGAGGAAAATAGATTGATTCCGAGTAGTTCGCTCATGAGTAATGCATATTGAATAAGTTAGAGCAATATATAATATATCAAAGCAAAATAAAATAAAGTATGCTTTTCACATTAACACGTAAAAAATAGAGAACTCGTAAATTAATAATGAAATGCATCACTTCATTAAAAGCGATTACAAGGGAATAAACTCCCCTAAACAAGATAACCAGCTTTCGACTACATTTCTCCCCTTGCCTTTCAGAAAAAACAAAGAAACAAAAAGAAGGGAGAAAAGTACAAGGTATACACATTAGTTGTCCGGACAAAAAGAAAATATGAACGAAGAAATTCTGGAGACACCGAGGAATTGTGACTCAGGTGCATGGCTCCAACTAGGGAGGAGGGGATTTCGAGTGGAGGCGGAGGTGCGCCTGGCGCCGATACGATCTCGACGATGTGCTTGAGCGCAGCGAAGGGAGAACCGGAATTGCTCGCAGGGGCTCAGCTCCGAGTGGCCGACCCGGAGAGAGTGGATCGAGGGGTTCTTCCCTTGGGACCTCAGCGGCCGGAGGGGGCCGCTCCGGCCGACTCGCCGGAGGAGCGAGATCTTTCGACCCACTCGCATCGCCGTCCGAGCCGAGCACAAGCAATTTGAGCTTGGGAGCAGATCGACCCTCGCAGCTTGCCACGGCCTCTTCTTCCCTTTGCCCGGAAGGGCTCGCCTCGCCCGCAGGTTCCTCAAGATCCTCCGCTGCATCTCGCAGCCTTCTTCCTCTTCTTCCGCGCTTCCTCGCCGTCTCGAGGAGGTCGGCCGGGGCTCGAAGACGCCTCGACGCGTCTCGAGTCATCCCGGTCCCGAGCCGCCTTGGACCGTCTCTCTCGAGGAGCTCGGCCAGCTCCTTCTCGCTCCTTAACCAGCTCTCTCATCTCAAGAACAAGAGACTCGTCGCTCTCGGATTTGGGACTCAACCAGTCTTTTGGTTGATGGTCGATCTCGAAGAACGGACTTGAAAGCCCCGAGCATGTCTCCGAGTTCGAAGACACAGAGCCGATCTTGTCCATGAAAACAGGGACAAGAGGGCAGAGAGAGTTTTGGAAGCACCTGAGGTGGAGGCACCACCAGGTGAAGAGGGAAGAGGGAGAGGGGTTGATTTCGAGTCCGAGGTGGAGAAGGAGGCCTCGGCTCCGAGATGTGAACCCGCAGACCAGTGGTTAGTTTCCCGGTATCCATACCCTCGGAGTTCCTTCTTGCCGACCACAATGGCCGCCTGCACACCGCGTTAGGGTCGAGGGAAGAGGAACTTGAAATTGTTTGAAGACAAGGGTGAGAAGAGCACCGAAAGGAAGGGAGGTGTTCTTCTTGGTCTGGAGTCGAGCCGGCACAGCGGCCATCTCGCTCAATGATGGAGGGGAAGAGGTCGACTTCGTATCCCTCCAGGATATCGAAGAGGGCTTTGAGATGCTTGGAGTTGGGGTTCTCCTTGCTGGAATGTTGTGAGAAGAAGGTTCTCATCAGCAAAAACACGTAAGCCTCGGCTTCGACTTCAACCGAGTCACGTAAAAGTTCTTTCGGACCTGTGGAATTCTTTAGCGTACTTTTCAAAGAAGTCGCTCGGCGACTTCAGTGAAGGGAATAGGGTTGCTGTTCAAGAAGAGAGAAGAAACTTTGAACAGATGGTGAAGGAGGGAGGTGTTGATACGTAACAAGTAATGTTCTCGAACCCGAGAGGTTAGAACATTTTCGGAGTGGGAGAGATGAGTATAAAACTCGGAGACGAGTTCAGGATAGATGAACTCGCTGAAACACAAGAAAGGGTAGACTCCGGTGGTTTAGATGTTGGACAACCAGGAGAATTTGGTTGTTGGGAAGAATTTGTCGTCCAGACGCAAGGTGCCGGGTGACAACGGGTTTAGAAGGGGTTGAGCTTTCTGGCTTGTTGGTGCGGGGCTTTTTGAAGATGAAGAAACCCGAAAGTCGGGATGGTTTCCTCTTTAGGCATTGTGAGAATTGGAGAGAAAAGATGAAGCTTTTCGAGTGAGAAAGAGAAGAGGGTGTAGGAGAGAAGAAAACGAAAATGGTAGAAGAAAAGAGAATAGAGCAGTCGAGACTTACGAGAGAGAGAGAGAGCTTCTTCAACGCTTGCGACGATCAGGGAACACTGTTCACGTAGATAACTTCCGCGAGAAGATTTTCGTTTGAGAGGGAAGGAGTTTTAGAATATCGAGATGAAGATGGATAGTCGTTATTTATAGAGAATAAGCGCGCCCGTTCACTATCCGTTAAGTAACTCCGTTCGACTCAGCCTGTCCATCGGTCATTAATGCCCGTGTGACGGTTCTTCTTCAACGGTTGAGATATCAGCGGTTTGAAATCTACTAGTTATGATCCGATCGCAGCGCTCGAGAAAGAGCGAGAAAAAGATTTTGAAAAATAATCCGAAACTCTCCACTGTTCTAGAGATAGCTTCAGAAAATTTGATGTCCAAATTTCTCTACTTCGAGTTTGACTCGTAAAAGTTTCGAGTGACTCGAAACACGAAATAACTATCAGCCCAAGTATCACTGAATCAACCGAACTAATGATTATTAACACGTAAAACACATAGCACATAAATATGCAATAAACGTAACACGTAACTAAGCATTTAACATACCAAGCTCATTCCGAATAAAGCAAAATTGATCTTCACCAAGAGGCTTAGTAAAGATATCAGCTAATTGAAGATTAGTAGGAATGAACTCAAGTGCAATATCACCCTTTTCCGAGTGATCGCGTAAGAAGTGATACCCGACCTCAATATGCTTTGTTTTTGAGTGCCGGATAGGATTCTTAGTGATACCGATTGCGCTTTGATTGTCACACTTGATTGGAACCGAGTTGAGAAATAGTCCAAGATCCTTCAAGTGTTGTTTTATCCAGAGAATCTGAGCGCAACAAGCTCCAATGCGCAATGTATTCAGCCTTCCGCAGCTGATAGAGCTACCGAGTTTTGTTTCTTCGAGTGCCAGGATATTAAGGATTGACCTAGAAATTGGCAAGCTCCGGATGTGCTCTTTCGATCAACCTTGTATCCTGCGTAGTCTCGCGTCTCGAGTACCCAGTCGAGTCGCCTCGAAGTTTCGGAATACCACAGCTCCTAGATTCCGAGTGCCTCGCAAGATATCTCGAATATTCTCTTCACCGCAGTGAGATGTGATTCTTTTGGATTAGCTTGAAATCGTGCGCATAAGCAAACACTAAACATTATATCCGGCCTCGCTTGAAGTAAGATATAACAGTGATCCAATCATACCTCGATAGATTTTCTGATCAACCGCTTTACCTTTCTCATCCGAGTCAAGCTTTACGTCGTCGCTCATGGGGGTAGATGCGTGCTTTGCATCTCGAAGCTTATATTTCTTCAGCAGCTCCTTGGTGTATTTTGATTGGTGAACAAAGATTCCATCTTTGTCTTGTTTGATTTGCAACCCAAGGAAGAAATTGAGTTCTCCCATCATACTCATTTGGGAACTCTTGACTCATCAACTCGAAAATTCTCGCACGTAAATTCATTAGTAGCACCAAAAATAATATCATCAACATATATTTGAACAATAAGAAAATCTTTCCCTTTGGTCCTTATGAATAGAGTCTTGTCGATCCGACCTCTTTTGAAATCATTTTGAACCAAGAAGCCGCTCGCTCTTTCATACCAAGCTCGAGGGGCTTGCTTAAGACCATAGAGAGCCTTTTGAAGTTTGAAAACGTGATTTGGAAATTCCGAGTTTTCAAAACCAGGAGGTCGCTCGACATAAACTTCTTCTTCAATGAAACCATTGAGAAAGGCACACTTAACATCCATTTGATATAATTTAATATGCATGCAGGATGCAAATGCCAACAGATATTCTAATGGCTTCAATTCTAGCTACTCGGTGCAAAGGTTTCCCCACAATCAATTCCTTCTTCTTGATTGTAACCTCGAGCTACAAGTCTAGCCTTGTTTCGACTACCACTCCACCCTCATCCAGCTTTGTTCTTGAAAACCCATTTGGTTCCTATAACTCGGGTGGTCGAAGGTCGGCTGGTCGAGTCCGGACTTGGTTTCTTTCAAATTGATTTAGTTCTTCTTGCATGGCCTCTACCCATTCAGGTTCATTAAGGGCCTCTAGTGCATTTTTGGGTTCAGTTAATGAAATGAATGCAAGTGAATGCACATAAATTGTGTAAAGAAGAACGAGTTCTTACCCCACTCGTTGATATCGAAATGATGTTTTCTTGAGGATGACTGGGAGTAAATTTGAATGCTTTACCAGCTTCTTTGATTCACCGAGTTTGTGAGCTGAATTTCTTGATCTTCGTAAGCTTGTTCCGAGTGATCCTCTTCATTGACTTGTTCGTTCCGAGCGACCTCTTGAGCTGTCTCATTATGAGCTTCCTCGTTCGAGTGGTCTCAATCTCGAGTCTTAGTAGGCTCATCTTCGTCATCATCCTTTCGAGCTTCAGCTTCGAGTATGAAGACTCACTTGGTTTCTCCTGTTCAAGCTCATCAAACACTACGTGGATACTTTCTTCCACTTTGTTAGTTCGCTTGTTGAAGATACGATAAGCTTTGCTGTGAGAGGAGTAACCTAGAAAAATACCTTCGTCTCGACCGAGCATCAAACTTAGTCGATGATCCTTACCATTGTTGTGGACAAAGCACTTACATCCGAAAGGTCTCGAAATAGGAAATATTTGGCTTCTTCCCTTTGTAGAGCTCATAAGGTGTTTTCTTCGTAATGGGTCCGATGAGGCATCGATCGAGAATGTAGTTTGCTCGTGTTTATCGCCTCCGCCTGTAAATAAGTAAGGCAAGTTGTGTTCAATCATCATTGTCCTTGCTATTTCTTCAAGGGTTCTGTTCTTTCTCTCCACTACTCCATTCTCGTTGAGGAGTTCCGGGTGCCGAGAAGTTGTGAGAGATACCATTCTTGTCACAAAACTCGAGAATTCTCGAGTAATCGAACTCCCTTCCATGGTCGGCTCGAATCTTTTGAATCTGAGTCCGAGACTCAACTTGAATCTTTCTACAGAGCTTGTCGAACTCCTCGAAGGCTTCATTTTTATGCTTAAGAAAACACACCCAGGTAAATCTTGAAAAATCATCAATAATAACAAGTATGTAAGATTTACCTCCGAGACTCTTCATTGGGATTTCACCACATAAGTCCATATGCAGTAATTCAAGCACGTTGGATGTGGAAACTGTCTTCAGAGATTTGAATGAAGATCTCGACTTGTTTCCTCTCGGTGCATGCTTCACATACTTTGTCCTTCTCAAACGCACGCTAGGTAATCCTCTAACCGGACTATGAGATGCAAGCTTTTTGATAGTATGTAAGCTAATATGACCTAATCTACGATGCCAAGTCCAAGAATCATCTTGAAGAGATGCTTTTAAACAGATAAGTTCCGACTTGGGTCAGAGAGAGGGATGATGTAGGTATTACCCGATCTCTTACCCGAGAGCTTTACCTCTTTGGTGGTCTCATCTCGTGATGTAGCACTTGGATTGAGTGAATCTTACCTCTTGACCTTTGTCACATAGCTGGGATATGCTAAGTAGATTGTACTTTAGCCCTTCGACAAGGTAGATCGCGGCTCACCAGATTGCTTCCTTTTCCAATCTTTCCAATGCCCACTATTTTACCTTTGCTGTCATCACCAAAAGTTACCTTTCCTCCTTTATATGACTCCAGCTCGTAAAAGAGTCCTTGGTCACCTAACATGTGTCGAGAGCATCCGCCGTCCAGGTACCAGTGTCCTTTTGATCTTTTCCGAGTGACTCGCAAAACAGAGAGAATCTAACCCTTCTCACTTCCTCTAACGAACCCAAGTAACATTCCTTACTATGGTCCTTTCTCGAGGAAGAAGGTGCTTCTGAACCCGTAGTTGAATGACTTTAGGTTTTGTCTCGATTCTCGAGTCTTCCTCTCGTAGAGCCGAGTCCGTGTCTCTTCTCTTTTAAAAACCTTTCATTTTGAAACAGGAGAAAATGGTTTCTTTTTGTAAATAGGTCCGGGTTTAGTCCTCCTTTCATTTCGTGAATGGGACCATGCTCAGCCTTTTGAACTTAACCGTTCTAGAATCCTTTTTGAACAATTCCGAGTAAGAATTGGATTCTTCCTCTTTGTTGAAACCAAGACCCTCTTTTCGAAACGAGACACATTGTGATCCTAAGAGCATGTCAAGGTTCTTCCGACCTTGAGTAAACTTTAAAACCAAATCTCGAGACTCAGTAAGCTTCTGTTTCAGCTTGCTCATTTTCTTTCCCGAGTAACTCGGACTCAGCCTCATTAGTTTGAGCACTTGTCTTGAGTTCTCTCGAGTGTGAGTCTCAGCTTTTCTAATTCGTTTTTTAAAGAAGTGCTCTCGTAAGTGATTGACTCAAGTTGTTCCTTGATATGAGAAGAATCGAATTGGACTTTTCTTCCAAAGTGAAGATGTATTTAGCTAAATCAACTTTGGAGAATTTGAGGAAGTAGTTTATTACCTCTTGAGGATCGGCTTCCTCGTTGTCCGAGTCCGAGTCCGACTCTCTTTCGCTTCGAGTCGAAATTGCCATCGGACACTTCGAGTCATCTCGAGTCCTCATCGTCTTTAGATGAATCCTCATCACTCCATGTTGCCATCATGGCCTTTTTCTTCTTCCCTGTCCCTTCTTCGTTTTGGATAGTCCTTGACTATGTGGTCTTTGCCGCCACATTCAAAGCATCCGGAATTCTTAGACAAAGATAGCTTTGAGGGTGAAGAAAACTTACCTTTTCTGTCTCTCTTGTCCTTTTTGTAGAATTCTTCTTTTGATCTTTTATCCCATCTTTTGTGCTTCATCATTCTCTTGAAGCCTCGTGCAATGAGTGCCATGGGATCATCTTCCGAGTCGAAGAGCTCTGACTTGCTTCTTTGGATTCCGAGGCTTTAAGTGCAATGTTCCTTTTGGTAGTACCCTCAGCATCTTCTTCTTCCGGATGTATCTCATGAGTCGAAGCTTTCCGATGAGTTCGTCCGGCTTCAAGAGTGAGAGGTTCCGAGCCTCTTCCATGGCAAGTCACCTTAGGACCCCATCGTCTCTTGGGTAGGCTTCGAGAATTTTCCAAGCACATTTCTTCATGGGAGATTTTCTTTCCCGGAGATTTGAGATTGTTGGTGATCTCAATGAAGCGTATGAACATCCGAGTAATGTTCTCTTCTCGGCTCCATTTTGAAAAGCTCATATTTGTGAAGATACCGACCGATCTTCGCTTGTCTCACCCGACTTGTACCTTCGTAGGTGTTGACCAAAGTATCCCACACCTCTTTAGCAGAGTCACAAGCAGACACTCGATTATATTCTTCCGAGCTTATGGCGCACATGAGGATGTTCATGGCTTTGAAGTTCTTTCCGAACTTCTCCGCTTCGCCGGTGTGAACTCAGCCTTTGTCTTGGGAAGGATTCTAAATTCATCCGTCTTCGTTGGAATGTAGTTTCCTTGTTGTATGATTTCCCATACTTCTTCATCATGATCCATGAGGAAACATTCCATAAGCTTCTTCCAAGTGACCAAAGTTTGAACCTTTGAATTTTGGTGGCCTGTTGGAAGATCTTCCTTCGTCGAACTCTCCGGTGTTCTCGAGCCATCCGATCTTTAAACCTTTGGATTGTTAGATCCTTTCCGAAAGGCTAGGCTCGATACCAATCGAAGGTTTGCTCTGGGAGAGTCTCGAGTCACCCTAGAGGGGGTGAATAGGGTGATAGAAAATTCTTTGCGAAACACACTCTTTTCGACGTAAAAGAGGCAAAGACAGCTTCGAGTCTAAACACTGGGTCGAAAAGATTGGACTCGTAAAGCGATGAATCGAATAAACAAGCACAAGTAAGGCCGTCCGAGTCTAGAATGAACTCGTAAAGAGAACACAGAGATTTTACGTGGAAACCCTCCCGGGCGTAGAAACCACGACCCGTGTCAATCCGGACACGAAGTCAAATCCACTATTTTGAGTCCACAAAATACCGTGAACCGATCGAACCCGAGCCAGCTCCCTCGGACAACTCTATACAAGTTTTCCTAGACTCGAAGTTACCTTATTTGATCTAGTACTTCCTAGCCGAGATAACCCTTACAGTAGGGACAACTAAGCCGAGTTAACCTTTACAGACTTAGTCAAGGGACCTTACAAAGAATGTAAGAAGAGTTTGTAACTTAGTACAAGACCTTACAACTCAAAGAGTACAGAATTACGTAATGGGAGTTGTAAGTAGAAGATTGGAAGTAAATACAATGACTTTTCTCAAGTATATGTATTAACAATAGAATCGGCAATCTTTAAGTCTTATGAAGTGGCTTCTATTTATAGATAACCAAGCAGAGTAGCCCTTATCTCTTTCTCGCCGACCGAGAGTCCTCTCGTGACCGTTGATAATGGCTTTCCGAGTCACTCGGAAAGTATCCGTTGAAATATGGACGTTGGACAACGGTTTAACTCTCTTGGAAGTCCCAAAACCATCTGTTGTGTCTTGAAAAATAAGGTGGAAACCACCGTTACGCTTAGCGTTCCAGCTTTCCGGATATGGAAGCGCATAGCCTTCGACACAATCTTCCGGGACTAAAGCAGAGAAGGTGAAAAGCCATATCTCGTCGGTGATTTGACGTTCGAAGCCTGGCTACTTTTGTAGTTAGAAAAGATATCCTCGATTGAATAACCTACAAAAGTAAAACACCTTCGGTTCTCAAAGTATAAAAATACTTTGGTCCAAGGTTAGACACGTGATAAAATAATTATGATAATTACGCAATTGATTATCTCGAGTCGGAGAAGAAATGGAATTTTCTCGAGTCTAATATCCATGATACTCAAAATTCCATATGACTTAGTCTTAAGCAAAGAATCAAGTTCTATAACGAATATTAGAGTGGGAGAAACTTGATATAGACTAAGCATGAGAAGAACTACGAATGCCGACTATGCAAACAATAGAATAGATAACCATAAGTCGATTCTGAGTGAGAAACGGCGGAATACCGGTATATTCAAAAGCGATTAGTCCGAGTGAGAGTGGACTCGAATAAAGAACCAGCTTTTCGAGTTGCTAACCGAAAAGCGATAAAAGAGATAATTGAGGGCCGAAATACTTAGAGAAAATATTATTTTACTCAAGTAAGTTTCTAGGACGCAGAGAATGCCTTGGAATCAAAACTCTATATGAATAACATCGTTATACCCGATTCCTTTTGCATGACTCGTAAAGATATTGAGCAGGTGTCCGAGTCTTCAAGATGAAAAATCCGAGCATGAGGCATTAATTATTCTCCATAGGATGATGATGGCATATGCTGCATACACATCCAAAGGAGCTCCGGAAACTCAAGCCTTTGATTTACTAATTTCAGTGTTTCACCGAGGCTTTAAAGTCTTGGTGGGAAAATTACATGACGGACGAAGAACGTCCGAGTATTAAAAATCATAAAGAAGCTGTGTACAGTCTAGTACACACAATAGTTGTCAATCTTCTAGGTACCCCAAAAGATATGTTAAGTGGTCAAGAAATTTTATTGACTAATTTAAGATGTCCTAATCTAGAAGATTACAATTGGTATAAAGATGCATATTTCGCATATTTATTAAAAAGACAAGATTGCAGACAACCATATTGGAAAGAAAAATTCATTTCTGGATTACCAAATTTATTTTCTCAAAGAATATTCAATAAATTAAAAGAAGTTAAAGGACAAGATCCAATTCCATATGATCAAATTACATTTGGTCAATTATTAGGATTTATTAAAAAGGAAGGAATTTCATTATGTAATGAATTAAAATTACAAGCTAGATATTCAACAGACAAACCAGCTACATGAAAAGAATTAGGTTCTTTTTGTGAAGCCTTCTGTCTTCCAAAAGTGGAAGCCCCATCTGTTCAAAAAAGACGATCAAACCAAATTAATAAGAAAAGACAATTCAATCGTAATAATAATAATAAAACAAATACTCCTAATACAACTAAGAAAAATACTCCAAAAAGAAAACTACTAATAAAGCTACTTGTTTCAAATGTGGCAAACTAGGACATTATGCAAAAAATTGTAAAGTTGAAGAAAAATTAAATGAATTTGTGAAGATAATCAAGAGATTAAAGAAAAGATTATTTCCTTATTTGAACTCAAAGATACTCCAGTTAATTCTGATAATTCATCTTCTTATTCTGAAGACAATGGTCTTTATGAGTTAGAAAGTAATTCAAGTGATTATTCATCGGGTAATGAGTCATCAAGAATTTGCTACAAATGTATCAATATGATCAATACTACTAAAAATGAAAAAGAATTTTTATTAGATTTAATTGAACAAATTCAAGACCCTGAATTAAGAAAAGAATATTTAGAAAAACTCAAAAGAATTTTAATAAAAGAAGATTTATTAAAAACTACTCCTCCTAGTTTTAGTATTAATAAAATATTTGAAAAATACGATACTCCAAATATTTTAAAAGTTGTTAATATTCAAGACTTAAAAATGAAATTAATAATCTTAAAGAACAGATTAAAGATATTAATCAAAATTTATGTTCTCTCCATACTAAAGATTTAGAATTAGAAATAAAATTAGCATTAATTGAAAATAAATCAAGTTCTTCAAATATTGAAGAAGATACTCCAAGTTCTTCTAATCAACAATTTATTTCAACAATTAACCATATAAATTATCAAAAATGGTATATATATATATTACTTTAAAAATTAATGATGACTTTGAATTCAATACGATTGCTCTACTAGATAGTGGTGCGGATCAAAACTGTATTAAAGAAGGATTAATTCCATGTAGGTATTATGAAAGAACTAGAGAAAGACTCGCATAGTGCTAATGGAATAGCACTACAAATTCATTACAAGTTGTCAAAAGTTTATGTATGTAATCAAGGTTATTGTTTCAAGAACTCCTTTGTCCTAGTCAGGAATATATGACAAGAAGCCATACTAGGAACCCCATTTATCACTCAAATTTACCCTTTCAAAGTTGATCAATTTGGTATTCATACCCAGATTCATGGAAAATATATTTCATTCAAGTTTGTATCTTCAATGCTTTCAAAAGATTTATCTTTTAAAAAGCATCGTTTTATTAATGTTATTTTTAACAACAATTCTCTTTTTCAGCTCTCAAAATGAGTCAAGAAAAAGAAAGAAATATTCAAACTCCTCATCATTATGCAGTCAAGCCGGTTACTCCTTCTCAATTTTCAATACCCATGACAAACTCATTTCAAGTTCTACATGGTCAGGACTTTCCCCATTGACCTATTCTCAAGTGTCCTCAAAATATCAAAATCCTACAGTTTTAAATGCTTCTTTTGATACAAAATATTTTACCAAACCTACTAAAGAGCATGTGGTCTATACTAAATATAGAACACCTCAAACTCTTAGACAACTCAATGAATTTGTCAAAACCTTATTTACTCCAGAATATTATTTTATTAATGACAATCCTCAAAAACTAGAACTTTTTACGAATTCATTTTGGTTGATTCAAAATCTGCTATTATTGAGCATGTTCCAAACAAGACAAATCCGAATCAAATAGCCTATTCAAAATTAAGGATCCTTAAAGTTCTTACTACAAAAGATTTTACAAATAGATTTATAATCAAATCCTTTTCTCAACCATTCAACCCACCAGAGTTACAATTATATTGATTATGAAAAAGCCCGATACTACACATTCCTATACGGACCATTCAATCATTCTTGGTTCATCGGCTTTGATACAAGAACAGAATTCCAGTTCCTCATTTGGTTCTACGAATGGTGGCTAACCATGGGGTCTACTCAAGATATTTGGCCGAAGAGGTCAAAAAACATTTCACTAGTTACTCAAGTACTTCAACCATCGACCCGGATCTCAAGGAGATTTTATTCCATAAGAAATATGGATTCCCTTGGATCCTTTGTTGGTCCTTTTCAATTACTCAATATTACAAGCTTCCAACATCTTATTCATTAGTAAGAGAATTCAAGATCAAATGGTGGGACAAGTTTGATGTCAAAGCTGCCTTAGGAATTAAGACAGCTCCACCGACTCAACAAGCTCCCCTACTCCACGAAAAAAGAAAAAAGTTCAAAAGAAAAAGAAAAAGTTCAAAAGGATGAAATTCAATTACTCAAAAAGGAGATAAAGCTACTCAAAAACAAGCACCCGCCCGAGATCCGTATGATATTTAACCCATAATGGGTATTCAATATATATATATATATAAAAGAAATCTTACGTCTTCTTATCTATCACCGTATATATATATATATATATATATATATACGGTGATGGATAAGAAGACGTAAGATTTCTTTTTATAAAGAATCTTTCTTAGTTTAAAATAATTTTTAGATATCTTAAATTATCTAATGTGGACTATCTGTTTAGTCACTAAATGAAACCCAAATACTTTTTCCTAAATATCTAATAAAATTAAATGGGAATAATTGGGAATAAAGATAAAACTATTAAAGTGAAAAAATAAAGTTAAATTGAAATAAAGATAAAAAAAATTTTAATGGGAATACAAAAATATAGTTTTGAGATTGGGTTTAATTAGAAAATAGAAACAATTCCTAGTTGCATTGAACTTGATGATAAATGATTGTAATATTTAGGCAATTTAAAACAAAAATATAAAATTAAAAGTACGCAAAAATAAAATTTAAAAATTTAACTAGGTAAGATTAGAAATTACACGTAAATGGATCACATTCTTTAAAAAAAATAAAATCTTAAGCATTTTTATCCATTGCCCTAAAGTAGCAATTAGCAAAAATATATATATATATATATATATATATATATATATATATATATATATATATATATATTTGTGTGTGTGTTAATATTATTATTAATTAGCAAAATATTAAATGGTGGAACAGAGTCAATTAATATGGAAGGGTCATTGCATCAACAATGGATGTATAAGAGGAAAAATCTTCATGGTAATGGAATAAGTAGAGAGTGGTTGGATAGAGTGGATGAATTTGAAAATTTTGCTAAAAATCAACAAGATTATATGATAAGTGGCCAGTATAAATGTTCGTGCAATAAAGTATAGGAATAGAGCTTATCAAGGCTTTAATGTTGTGAAACAACATTTATACAAGAAGGGTTTTATGTCGGACTACTATGGTTGGACAAGTCTTAGGGAAGTAGACGGATAATAATTTGGCGAGTCAAAGTAGTTCATACGTTATACACAATCACGAGTGATGTGAGTTATACCTTTCACAATGACGTATACCATCAAGAGAGCGAGGGTATGGCAGATTATGTTGAAAATGATGATGATAATAATCACAAGCATATACAAATATGATCAATGATGCAATGAGAGGGAACCAAGTGCACATGAATGATTCCTTGAATCCAAATGTCGAAATGTTTTAAAATATGTTTCAAGTTTCCCAACAACCTTTATATGATGGGAGAAATATGTTTGAACTTGAAGTCCATGTTCGAATGTTAAGCCTAAAAGCAACTCACAAAATATCTCAAAGTTGTATGAATGATATGCTTGGCATATTAAGGGATGCATGTCACCAAAGTAGCGAGCATTCCAAAGAAATACATTCATTTAAAAAGAAAAGTGAAAGAATTAGGCTTGGATGTTCAAGAAATTGATTGTTGCCCGATGGGTTGCATGTTGTACTATAAAGATGATTGAAGCCTGGATTATTGTAAGTTTTATGGACATGATAAACGAAAATCAAGGAAATCTCAAAATCGAAATAAAAGGAACATCGTATGCAAAGATGCATCACTTACCTTTAATACCGAGACACCGAGATATTGTATGCTTTGAGTAGTACTACGAAGCATATGAGATGGCACAATGAGCACATTAAAGATCCAAATGTCTTATGTTATCATTCGACGATCTTCCTTGGAAGAATTTTGACGTAAAATACACCGACTTTGCGTGGACACTCGGGAATGTGTGACTACGGTTAAGTGCTTATGGTTTCACTCCATTTCTCAAAGGCAGGGAGATCGTACTCTATGTGGCCGATTGTTGTTACACCTTACAACTTGTCGCCGGATATGTGTAAGACCATTCCTTACATGTTTTTAACATGTGTGATCCCTCAAGTCCAACAAATCCAAAGATTAGGATTGATGTTTACTTACAACCATTAATTGATGAGTTAAAAACGCTATGGGTTGGTGTAAACACATACGACATATCTCTTAGATAAAATTTCCAAATGCGGTCTGTCATAACATGGACTTCTTACTTTCGAGTAAGGTCCCTTGACTGAGCTGTAAGTGTTAACTCATCTCAATTGTCCCTAACTGTAAAGGTTACCTCGGTTAGGAAGTACTAGATCGGATAAGGGAACTTCGAGTCTAGGAAAACTTTGTAAGGAATTGTCTAAGGGAGCAATTGTGGTTGAGTCTGTCTACTATATTTTATGGATTCAAAATAGTGAATTTGACTTGGTGCTTGGATTAGCATTGGTCGTGGTTTTCTCGTCCCAGGAGGGTTTCCATGTAATTCGAGTTCACACTTTTCGAGTGCAATCTAGACTCGGACAGATTCAAAGTTTGTTTTAAACTTTAATCCTCCTTTCTGCATTAAATTTGTTCATCACCCTATTCACCCCCTCTAGCGTGACTTAGACTCTCCAAGAGCAAACATTCGGACCCAACCATTCCTTGGGGATTACGAGCATCCAAAACTATCTCATTATCCCGAGGTGAATAACAATAGACAGTATAGAAAGTATGATACATTCATATTCACATATACAACTCAAGTGGTATACCTTAATTACTTATAATGAGTTTCGGGTAAAATGAATTGGTGGATTGCCTTACATAACAAACCGCACCTAAGATTAAAGAATAATTACGCGTTGCCCATCAAGTGGATACAATGACCAAGATCAATGTTAATGAGGTCACTGTGACATCATTTAAACAATACAATTGCACTCGACATTGTTGAAATCCCCATACGCTCTAATTTCCATGCGAAGATGAAGAACAGGGTGAAGATGAAAAGGAGACTGATAATAATGATGATGACCCCGAGGAGGATGAGTGGGAGGATGGAGGAAGACACCGATGTTGATGAAGGAGAAATGAGGTTACATAGTGATGTTGATGATAAATATATCAACTTTCGATATAATGTGTTGTATTCATCGTTGAATATTCTTAATGCTATTTTGTGATTTATGTTTTCAATTTTATTGTCATGAGATGTGTAACTTTAATATTTTCTCTAATATTTTGTATTGCGTTAATCTCTTGTGATGTATTGTGTATATAAAAATTTCTTAAACGAGATAGTGGACATAGGGGTGCCTCTCGTGGTGGACATGGGGAACGTGGGAGATGTCAACATGAGGACGTTAACCCGGCAATAGAGGAGCAACTATTGAACATTTTTCAAAACATTGTCCGGAGCGGTGACCCACAACTAAGTCCCAACAAATTCTCATCATATCTATTTGATCAACCCATTTTCCAAGGGACCACACACATAGATCAACCAAATTTTCAAGCCACCACTAGTATTATTATCCCCACTATTCCAAATGTATATAATCAATACGGGGATTCATGACTGGAATGAACATTGGTCCCTCTCAACCTCAACCTCAACCTCAAACTCCTCCAAACAACTCAGCCTAAATGAGAGATGCTACATTAGAAAGTGACGCTTGGTAGCACCAATATTTACCTGGACCCCGATGGTGATATGTAAGTTTAAAAGATTTTATTGTTATTATCGCATTTCATTTATTAAATTACACTAATGCGATGAATTTTTTGTAATTTTTCTCTTTATGGCCATAGTATAATACACAAAATTGGCGATATCTTCAACAGTTAATATCCTCAACCATGGCCAACTTAGGGAGCAATCCCAATGTCACAAGAAGACTTATGGTTCAATGAATTTAAGGTAATTTTTTAAAAAACTTATTATAATTGATTTAATTAATATATATTGTAATTATTAACATTTGTTTTCATTAACAAATTTATCAGTGCAACCCTCACAATGAAAGACAAATTAGGTGTATCCTTGATATTCGAGCCAAAACATGACTCAAAGACATGCTTAATTATTATAGGAGGGTGAAGAAAAGAACAACTTGGCTTCATGCAAACAACTGGAAAGCATTGTGTACATTGGGCGAGTCGGACTCCTTTAATAAGATGAGTGTCTAAAACAAACAAAATCGGCTAAGTGACCCCGAAGGTCTTGAGTCTGTCAAAGAACACATGTGGGTCAATATCTATAACCGAAAGTAGGAGACGCTTGGTTAATATTTAAAATCCTATACACAATTAATATTAATACGTATTATTTATAATTATGCTTTATATAATATGTATTCCTTTATTTGCCAGAGAGGAATTTTGAATAGAGAGTCCACTCGTGAATGAGATGTTTATAGATGGACACTTTGATTCGAAACATAAAGTGTTTTTTGATAAGAAATCTCATGAAAGGATGGTAAGATTTTTGAAGTATTATAGTACATTATCATCGTAGCAATTGCATTATACTAATTTATAATATCAATAACATTTACAGGAGGAGCACAAGAAGAAGTGGGAGAAGCACCGGAAGGCTCCCAGCAATAACCTCTTACTCAAGAAGAATTGTGGGTCGGACATAATCTCGATAGAAAGGGTCGTGTGTATGGTTTTGGGGTCGAATGTGTGAAGTTGAAAACATCTACCCGACTCTCACAACCAACTCGGCATTCTTCCGTTGAGCATTTTGACCCTCGTGAACAAGCTCAACTCTTCAATGATAGTGTTGGCCGATAATTATCTCAGCAGAATCGATTCGGATGCAAGAGTCCCGAAACCAAGCAAACAGTAGGTTGAGCAAGCTTTGGAAGTATGTGATGGGGAAAAGAACAACTTCATCTAAACAACCTGACCCAAGCCCTCAAGATTATGAATCTGAAGGTGATGATGACAGCCCTTATTTGTCTGATGTTGAGTAGCATACCATTGTGACTTGAATATTTTCGTGTTTCACTTCTCTAACTTCATTAACTTGAACTATTTTATTTATACTTTAACAAACGTTGGTGTTATTATGTATATAATATTAATATTTAGTATGTAATATTTTCTATAATCAATTTCTAGTACTTAGATATGTATATATTGGTAAATATATTTGAGATTTTAATTAGAATATTTAAGATTATAATTAAATTTTTTTAAAAATTACATACTTAAAGTCCGACGGATATTCGATGAAAAACTTGTCGGATACCCATCAGATTTTCTGTCTTAAATTCGTTTGACTTTTAAGAGCACAAAAAAAAAAAAAAAACTGATCGTCGGGTACCCATCGCACACCCGTCGAACCGTGTTGTTCGACGGGTGTCACACCTCTCGAATATCCGTCGAACTTGGTTCTCTCGACGGGTGTCCGACCCGTCGGATGTGTCCGACGAGCCTATCAAAATGTTCATGCCGACGATAAAAAATCTGAAATCTAGGATCCATCAAATAACTTGTCAAATTTATCGAAAATCCGTCGAAAAACCCGTCGAAAGTTTCGTCGGATTTTTTGTACCGACACCCATAATACTATATACAAAAATGAGAGTTCATAATCCAAACCCGAATAAATAAGTACGTGATTATGTTACAAATAAATTATTAATATCCAATTCAATTCTTCCTTTCCCTTTAAAATTTGATGAATATTAGGGGAATATCCAATTCTTGTTACTCTATTCAATAGTGTCAAGAACCCAATTAGTACATTTATATTTCTCCATGGTAAATATTAAGTTAAGTCCTCCATCACCACGGGTACACCTCTCTAAAAGGAAAAAGAAGTGTTGAGTACATATCAAGCATTATAATAATAATAATAATAATAATAATAATAATAATAATAATAATGAAACAACGTGATAGTCACCCAAAATTCTAATGAAATTATATTTAGTTAAACATATAAAAAAAGTTTATATATTTGAACCAATTCTCTAATATATCGATAAAAGGGGGATGGAGTCAATATCGGTTACCCCAACACCTTGACCTATTAAGTGTTATTGTGTTCTCAAATATCGTCCTTGAGCAAACCAAATATTTCTCATTTTAAAAATAAGCAAATATCAAATAGCTAACATTGAAAATAAACTTCACCCAAATATGGATAACTCTATCTTCTACCGATGTTTTGGAATACAATTAATCTGCATCACTTGTTTAATATTATATGCTCAATATTTCTTCCCATTGTCTTCCTTCTCCTCCCTCCAACCAATCTAAACAAAAGAGCCTGTATTTTATAATATTGGATGCATGTTTATCCAAGTTGGTTATATACATCCACCATTTAATGGCAACATATCTTTACAAAAGAATTAAATAAAACATTAAGAAATAAATAAGGGGACTAAGAAGATAAAAGAAAAAAAGGGAAGGCTAGACGTAACAAATACTATCCATGTATAGAGAATGTGTCGAGTGATAAGTAAACATACAGTATATGTACATTTTCTTTTTTCAACTACAAGATATCAATTGAACTAATATTGAGTAACTATTAAGTATAAATTTGGGTTGATCTAACTTATACGTTAAAATTATTTAAAACTAAGACAAATAATAAAGGACATAATAGATAAAAAAATTAGAAAATAAGTTGATAGATTGAGAAAATCTTGATCCAAGCAAACCGAATTAGACAAATTTACATATTAAAAATAAAAAATAGAAACTAATTAGTTAAACTCACACACCTTAATCGTAGCGAGACTTCCTCTAATTGACTTGACTCTCTTCGATGCAATGAGAATGTACCAAATGAAACTTCTGAAAATAGGAGCTCACCAAAATTCAAACTACATGTTCAAATACTATTAAACCAAACATAATTAAAAGGGCGTCATTGCAATTATAAATAAATTGTCATATTTTCACAATAAAAAGTCAAAATTTGACAGGATAAGTAAACACTCTTGGGCAAGTTACAAAACAATATATTTAACATTTGAAGATTAGATAAAATTAGCTACTATGATGCAAATACCCAAAATTTCATAATATTCAAAGCACGGTGTATCTCAATAGTCAAATATATTTTTATAAAATAAACATGTACATAGATACATCATATGTTCATATATAAAATTCAAATAACGCATGAGAAAAACTATAATTGTTCCCTTTCTCTTTTAGATAATTAATTTTAGAAAAAATTAGAGTTGAAAGATAATATAAACATAGATCAAAATAGTAAACCTGGGTCAATACAAAACACATTAAATGAATCAAAAAAATATAAAAAGGAATTAAAACTCTCATATTACCATTATTTAATCTATCTAACTATATATAAAGTTGAGTTCATATGGTCTTGACATGTGGATAGCTTATGTAGTATTAGAGGTTGAGATGACGAGCTCTGATTGGTTTATTTTGTCATTTATTTACTAATAAAATTTATTAGTACATTTATTCATATTAAGATTGCATGCAGTTAATGATGATGATTAATTAGTAATCACTAATTACTAATGAAACAAAACTACAAATGGGATTGACTATGATTTTTGATGCAAGCTTTATGTATTTTGCAGAAATTACGAATAATTGAAAAAATAAATAGCTCAAAATAGCTAAAATGAAGTTTGGAAGAAGAAAGTAAAAAGAACATACTAGCCAAGGCGTGACATCTGTAATTCTGTTTTCTTTGTTTTCTTCCTCCTTTGCCATTATTACTCATACAATTCTCCAATCGATCACATCCCCTATTTTTTTGCCTTCTTCATTTTTTTGCTGCTAAACGAAACTGTCTTTTGCTATGCTCTTCATTAATGTCATCATTGTCTTCAATTCGTCCATAATCATCATCAGCAGTTTCACTATCTCTAATCATTGGGGGAGTTAATGCATTCAATGTCTTCATCAGTTTCAAGTTCAGAGTGGCGATTTTTTAATTCAAGAATTGATGAAAAGTTAGATTTTCGTTATAAAAGGAGCAAGCAAGATCGAAGAGGAGGAAGTAGCGTAAGGACTGGAGATTTTCTATAATTTTCAAATTATTTCTTTCATTTTTAGTGTTAGACTCTTAATTATAGTGTACTTTAATTTTGGATTGTTAAATTCGAGCTGAACTTTACAACTTGCTTTCGAATGGTTCAACTTTAAGTTTTACTTCCATGTCTTCCTTCCCCTATTTCAAATTTAAGAATTTTGGATTTTTTTCTCCCTATTTTTATCTTCGCATTCACTTTGATGCCAAATCTAGCGACGATCCCTTATTGTTGGCCAAAAGTGGCCAAATTTTCTCAAATTTTCTCCTTTCTTTTGATGATAAATTTTGGAATATTTTGAGTTATTTCCGTGAATGTTTCATACAAAAGTTCTCTATTTTAATAATAATTTAATATGCCTCAGTTATTTTTTTTTATTTCACTCGACCTAAATGTTTATCTTCTTTGTTGCTTGTAATGCAAGTTTGACAATTTTTCACTATATCAATATTATGTTTTGTAGATGGATGACTACTGTTTATAATATATGTAATATTTTAATTGTTGTTTATTATATCTTGTTTTTGTTATATAGTTGGGAACTAATATTTATATGAGCAATCAAATTAAACCATTGACAATTATCGGTCATAATTAGACTCGGACAGTGAGGCACGACCCCAGTAGATAGTTGGGGCTGAACCTAAAAACAAAGGGTCAAGGCCCATTTATTTGGTAAAGGGTCGGGCCCTAAAGGGTCATCTAAAAGCGGGCCACTAGCGGGTCGGTTGCAGGTCGGTTGTGGGCCAATTCAATGACCCATCTCCTCTCGTCTCTCACCCCACTCTCTCTCTCTCTCTCTCTCCCCCCATCTCCTCCGACCCATGGCAAATTCCAATAAAGGAGAAATAAATGAGAAAGACAAGTGTCTTGGAATTCGTTTACATTATTAATGTATCATTGTATTGATTATACTGCTTTTCTAATATATATATATATTAATTTGTATGTATTGTTTTTTTAAAACATACGGAGTAATAAAGTGGAAAAGATATAAATCATATTATAAAAATATTTTATGAATGTCATCTAGCTATCTAGTTAGTGCAATTACTAAAATTTTTAGAGTAGTTATTTAAGATATAAATTTTAATTTTTTTTTGGTAAATTTTGTAACACCTACTATCATAACTAATTTAATAATTTTCATGTGTTAGTATTTGGTATTATGTTCGATATGGGTTGAAACAGAGAAACAACAAGTTTGTCAATTTCATCGATACAACTAAAGTTAACAATAAATAGTAAAAACTGATTAAATTAGCTATAAATGATAACATTTAGTGATAATAAATTGTAAGAAAACGTGAAAGGAAGTGATAAGAAGACAATTAGAGGGAAAGAAGTGGTGGTTGTCTTTGATGAGGTTGGAGTCGGTCAATGAAAAGACTTAGAAGCTCTAATCTTATTTAATAAATTATTTTTAAATATATTGATGTTATTTTGTATAATGTAAATGTACCTAAGTTTGAGGATGATATTGGGATCCCATAGAACCGCTGGTATAAGCACCATAGAGATGCCATGGGTCACAATACAATCGGTTTGTATTAGCTATGTGGAATTTGCCATGGGTTGAAAATTGGAAACTCGGTTGGTTTATAAGTTGTTTCAAGCACGGATGTTCTGCTAGTGCTTTTTGCTACCAAACCAAGCACTAACATCAATTCATGTTTAGCTTCGGCCCATGGACGAGTCGAGGTCAATCGGCCCATGACCCAACCCAACCCATTTATTTTTCTCCCGACCTGGCCGGACCCTTTATAGTAATGGGCCGGCCCCGATCCGGCCCGGCCCATTGCCCATCCCTAGTCATAATCAATTGCTAACATCAGTTTTGAATCTCATGAAATTGGTGGCTATATGTTTAATATTCGTTTATTTTGTATTTTGGCTCCTTATGATAAGGATTTTTAGGTACTTGCCACTTGTTCCTACTAATTGCCACTGATTGCATCATTTTCACATGTATATAGTTTCACCTATGAAGTTAAAACAAAACCATGCAACGCACGGAAATAGCACTAGTTTATTATATAATTTTCTGTAATTTTTATTTATTAATTTTCTTCTCACTTCTCTTTTTATTTTCTGTTTTATATTTTTTTAATTAATTAACTGATTATTTACTATTTAATTTTTATATAAAGATTAGCTAATTTTATAATTATTAATTAATTTTTTGACAAAGGTACTCCGTATTACCTAGATTGAGTCCAATTATAAAACGAAATCTGATTTTTTCCTCTCAGTGAATTTTATTTTTTATTTAATTATTTACATCAATGACTCATATTTAATGGAAAAATAATTTTCATAGTTGAAATTACATTAAACTCCTGCTGCAATCACTACTATTATATTATTTGACCAATTTAAAAAGATTATTGTGTTATATATTGTATAGATTATTTTTCTATTATTATCACAATTCTATTATTTTTTTGTTTATGTTCATTTATGCTATTTTCCGATAATCGTTTATGTTCATTTTTGCTCTTTTTTGTTTGTTTATATTTTTTATATTCGTTTATGTTCATTTCTATTTACGTTTACGTTTCGTTTGTATTTTTATGTAACTTCGAACATGCCATAAAAGGTTAGTTCAAATTAGGTGAGCGGTGTCAAGTACTATATCCCAAAATTGGGAACCCGAACATGTTTGACCGATTTGTAAATTTTAGAAACCTAAACCGGAATCTTTGGGATTGATTCCTGAAATTTAGGAATTTTAACTCGAACCGCAGGATCCAATTCTAGGGCTAGGGCACCATGTCCTTACCATTATAAGATTAGAAAAATCTTCACGTCGTGTAATAAATGGAAAAAGATCACATATATGTTATTGATTTAGCAATCAAGTTAAATAATCAAGTAAGACAATGCATATGATTTAGAGAAAATTTTCATTTTGTTTAATAAATGGAAAAAATCATATATAGGTTATTGATTTAGCAATCAAGTAAAATAATTAAGACAATGCATACGACTGATTAGACATATGTTTAACAAAGATGAATCTCAATTGTAGGAGTTGTGTTACTATTAAAATCATATAAAAAAATCTGGAATCCGAACATGTGTTAACAGTTTGATATACAAGTTTTAGGGTTTGATTTTTGGAACCGAAATTTATTTAACAAGTTCCTAAATCTAGAAACTTATTTGGAACCGTTTGATTAGGTTCTAAAATCTGACCCATTTACCGATTCCAATTCGATTTCAATGTACTATCAAACGCGTTTACCCTTAGTTCAAAACGGATACAATTATATATAAATAAGGATTAAAGTCTAGACAATGTGATCTATTGGAATTTATATATACAAAGAAAATATCGAATAAATATTTTGCATTTTAATTTTCTTATACGTAGGGTCTCGAAAGATTTGCTTTCCCCAGCAGGCAGGTTGGTCCTTATCAATTCAGTTTTGGTTTCACTCAATCAACACATTTTGTCGGTTTTCAAAGTCCCTGTGAAGGTTCTCAGTATTTTGAACTCCACAATGGCCAATTTTTTCTAGGGAGATAAGCTGGGAATAGGAGGTCCCATTGGTCTAAGAAAGAGGGCCTGCAATTACCTAAGGGTCTTGGAGAGCTGGGTTTAAGAGATGAGCAATCATTTAGCCTTGCGCTGAGGATGAAACAAGTGTGGCATCTCCAAAAGAATTTGGATTCCTTATTGAGCCAGGTTTATACAGCTAAGTATGGGCATCTGTCACCGATCTTTGCTCCATCTGTTCTGAAAAGGAGTAGTTGCGATTCGTGGGGTTGGAGGGGTTTGTGTAAGGCTGTTAGAGCCTTTAAGGAGGGTATGGGGTGGAGAATTTGCAATGGTAAAAGGGTAAGAATAAAAGGGGATAATTGGGTATGGAACCATAGTTTGAGTGTTGGACCAATTACATAAAACAGCCACTTAGGCCCGTTAATTTCAACTTGATCGGTTTCCTTCTTATCCAGGAAACGTTCCTGGATAAGTGCGGGGTTAATGAAGTTGAGTTAGACTCAACTTTCCAACTCCGGGGATAGGAGCGAATGCTCCTATTTAATATGTAATGGGATATACAGAGAAATACACGCGAATACGAGAAAGACGAACATAGCATTGGTTGCTTCTCTCGGATTCTCCTCGAAAATCCTCTAATCTCCCTCACGGTTAGACCGACCATCTTAGGGTCTTCGGGTTTGAGACGTGGCTGTTTCCGGCGACTCTAGTAGACGCCGGATATACTGTTACGGACGACACCGAACCGGACTTGAGTACAACCGGACTCGAGAGGGTTCGTGACTCGGGAATTCACTTGTGGGCTATCGAACGGCAATCGATCTATTCGCTTCCGCAACTACTAAGGTTAGTCCTTATTTACATATTTACCTACAGGTGGTATCGAGCTTTGGATTGCTAGTTCCTAGCGCCTATTAGTTATTAGCCCGATTAGTTTAGGCCGCATAATTTGTTAAGTACAAGTTTTGAATCCCGTTTAATTAAGACCGCATTAAACCTCCCTAACTTGACTCTCTGTCACTACCGACTCATCGCCTCGTGGCGCTCCCCCTCTCGACAGCCACCACGTAAACCGCCAATCGCCTCGGTGGCGACAGCGGCGACCGCGGCATGGCCATTAGTGGCCCAACGCAAAAACCACCCCAATCCGGCCTCTATGACCCAAAAGGCGAATAAATAAAATTAAAAAAAAAAAAGAAGGTAGAAGAAGAGTAGTTATCGGACTAACCCATCGGACCGCCGGGAGAGGGGTGGCGCGTACCAACACGCGCCGCCGCAGAGATTAGTTCTTCCTCTCTTTTAGCTTCTCCAACGCCGAAATAAGTCCACCGAGTTTTTTTTTTATCGAAAACAGCCCAGCGGTGGCGCGTGTGGGTCACACGCCACCACGCCGTCACTACCACCGCTCGAAACCGGTGTTAATCGGTTGCTTGGCGGCTGATCTATACCGTGGCGGTGGCACTTTCGTCGAAAAAGGAAGGACGAGGCTTGTGGGTCTCGATTTTTGGCTCGGCGAAGAAGGGCGGATTTACATCATTTGTGTATTTTTTTGGGACGCTAGAAAATGAAAAGGTCGTGGCCTTTGCTTGGTGTCGCCGGAAATCATGGAGTCGGGCCGAAGCCTTCCTCCCGTAGCTGTGGCTACTCACGGCGCGAGAGAGGGAGAGAGGACGAGAGAGGCCGAGAGGGAGAGAGGACAGAGTTGGGTAAATGAAACTGTGTGAATAAATGAAAACTCACAAGCTGGTGTGAGTAATCAAGGCAAGCGTGCCTTCCTTTTTTTTTTTTCGTTCCCGAGGCTTTCATTTTCCCGGTCCTTGTTTTTTCTTTCTACCAAGGCACGCTGCTTCGGTCTACGGTCCACATTATTAAATTAATTACCATGCTGATAAATTAATATGTTTAGTACATATTTTTAATTTTTATTTTGTGTAAATTTAAATTAATATTAACCTCGATTTTATAATTTTATGTAAATTATTTTAATCGGTTAATTTTATGAATCTGTTTCATATTATGTAAATTATATAATTGTGTTTTATGTAATTATTTGATTTTTGGCATGTTATTTATTTAATATATGTAATTTCGTATTACATGTTTCTAAGTGGAAAATTAGCATGAACATTATATAAATATGTTTAATATAGTGTTATATAAATTAGTTTTATAAGAAGCAATATCTTTGCTCTACATGCTATGCATATATATGAATTTGTTTCATGAAATCATATTAATTATAAAATTAGTTTTTATATAATATGAGTTAAGTGATATTATCTATAAATTAGTTTTTAGAATCAATGTGAATATGTTTCATGTGAATTAATAATATCACGTACAAATTTTTCATGTAAATTAGTTTTACATCTTAACTACCTTTGTGGTATGTAAAATTCAATGTTAATTCATTTAATGTTAAAATTCATATGAATATGTTTTCTATGGAATTAAAAGTGTCAATTAATTTTTCTAAAATTTCTAGTTCATTCCATATGTGATGATTATGAGCTTAGCAAAATTTTCGATCATATGACTTGAATAATGAATTTTGTGAAAACTTAATTGTTTTAAGATGTGCCCAAATGTCCAATTTTACTTGTAGATATGGCAACGAAACCTATGACCGATATGGCCTCTACTGAAAAGTTGGTGGGGTCCAACTACGACATTTGGCATCGGAGGGTTCGGTTCCTTCGAATGAGCGAGAACTAGTAGAGTTATTGACCGCCAAAATGTATCCCCTGCTACTAAGGATAAAGATGACAAGGATGTTGATACTAGTGCTGCACGATATCGAAGCATTTGAAAGCATATCAAGAGTGGTTCAAAAGGACCGCTCGACGCGGTATGCCCTACTCGAACCTTATGCATGATGACTTAATCGGTGAGTTTGAGAACTGTCCTACGACTAAAGATAAGTGGGATCAACTTAAGATCAAGTTCGGGCAAACTTACGCTACTAAGCTCCGCCAATTGCATCTTACGTGGATGCAATACACTTTTGGCCCGGAGCATAGTATAATTGAACATATACGAACATTGAGTGCAATGGTTCGTGATCTTAAGGCTAGAGGGATCGAGATCTCGAGCGTGATCAAGTCACGAATGTGATTCGTGCTATCCCATCCGAGGATCCTTGGAAAACGTTCAAGACCCCGATGGTGCATAGTGATCACCTCCAAGCTGTGGACGATATTGTTCGTCATCTTGAACTTGAAGAAGACCGCATGAAGCCACATGCTCCTGCTCCCGTTCTGCTGCATTAGTTGCTAAAGGAAACAAACCTAAAGGCAACAAGTTTAAACGAGGGAAGAAGAAAAGTTCTCAACCCTCTAAGAAACCCGGGCTGCAGGTGGAAATGTCAAGAAACAGACATAAGGCTAAGGGCAACAAAGAGAAAGTTATGGCACGTGTGAAGTGTTATAATCGTGGAAAGAAAGGTCACTATGCTAGGGATTGTCCCGAGCCTCAAAAGGTGACCCCCTCCATTAAAGTCTCCGAATTATTTTTTGTTCCCATGCATTAGTTGCTAACTCTCTTCCTAATTGGATTGTAGACTCGAGAGCAAGCAAGCACATAGTTCAAGATCGAGCTGGGTTTGTAGAGTTTCACCCTTATCCGGCGGGCATACAAACCGTGACATTAGGGAATGGCACGATTGAAGACGTTCTCGATGTGGGAACGTATCGGCTCAAGCTACGTGGAGGAAATAAGTTACTCCTACTAAATGCTCTCTACGCGCTCGGGATGCAATGTTCCCTTATTTCCTTTGTCTCCTTAGTTAAAGTAGGTTTCCAGTTTGTTTCAAAAGAAGATGGTTTAGAGATTTATTATGGTGGCAATTTGTTTGGCCATGCTGGTTTTCAAAACAATTTCCCTGTTTTGGATTTAGACATTTGCTATGATAATTACGCATTAGTTTCATTTGTTGATTCCAATTCGAATCTATTAAATGGCATGTAAGACTTGGTCATATTGGCCAAGATAGAATAACTAGACTAGCAAAAGAAGGTCTTCTAGACCGACTCACTAAGGTTAGGTTACCTAGATGTGAGCCATGCTTAGGCTGGTAAGGCGACCAAGAAGCCTTTCGGTAAGGCTTCTAGGGCGTCACATCCCTTAGAACTTATTTACTCCGACATATGTGGACCTATGAATGTCAAAGCACATCATGGTGCTAGTTATTTTCTCACTTTGATAGACGACTATTCACGATATGGGTATGTGTACCTTTTATCACACCGTTATGAAGCTTTAGATGTGTTCAAATGCTTCGTAGCGGAAGTAGAAAACAGATTGGAGCGTAGAGTGAAGTCTCTTCGCACCGATCGTGGTCATGAATACCTTTCGATATGTTTAAAGGGTTTTGTGAAGAAAAGGGCATACGCGAGCAACTTACGATTCCAGGCACTCCTCAACAAAATGGAGTTGCCGAGCGACGGAATCAAACATTACTTGACATGGTCGGGATAATGATGGCCCAAGCTAATTTGCCAATTAGTTTTTGGGGGATGCGTTGCTTACGATAACTTACATCCTGAACCGAGTGCCTAGTAAGAGTGTTTTGATCACTCCATATGAGTTATGGAATGGTAGAAAGCCCATCTTGGACCATTTATGCCCGTGGGGTTCGGCTGGCTATGTGCACAACCCAACTCATCCACATGGGAAAATTGGTCCTAGAGCTACAAAAATGGTGTTCATCGGGTATCCGAGAAAATTCAAAAGGATATGTCATGTATGGAGAACATCCAACTGGCGGCATGAAGGAAATAGAATCCCGAAATGTCGATTTTATTGAGGATGAGTTCCCAAGTATTGGTGAAATTAAGAAGGACTTAGAGTTGTATGAGTTACAACAATTATCTCTCGGTGAGGGGAGGATTCGTACACTCATCGTGTCACCGAGGATAACAGTTTTCCGGACAATAGAGATAGTGGGAGTGGTCCTACCATCTCTAATGATGGAAATGTGTCTACACAGGAGATCCAACAAGTGAGGAACGTCCTCAATCTCCAGTTCCTAATCACGAGGTCGAGTCCTCTTTCTCGGGAACCTTCATCAACATCCCAAGGTATTAGTGGGAGAGATTCTCCTATTACTCGGAGTCTCACACCTCAAAGGAAAAGGGGAGGGATCCCGAACCTAGTCGGACAAAAGAACCAAGTCCTAAAATTATTCGAAGGAGCGAACGAGGAAAAGTTCCCGACGATTTTTTCAAATCGAAGAGGATATCTTCTTTTGTATGCCTTTGGAAATAGAAGAGCCAACCTCTTATGAAGAAGCTATAAACTCACCAAACCATACGAGAATGGATGGAAGCCATGAGAGATGAGTTGGACTCAATGGCAAAGAATGAAGTTTGGGAACTGGTTGATCTTCCTCCCGGATGTAAGGCCATTGGAAACAAATGGGTTTTCAAGGTTAAACATCGAGCAGATGGATCAATTGATAAGTTCAAGGCCCGATTAGTGGCGAAAGGATTTACACAAGTTGAAGGTGTAGATTATGAAGAGACTTTTTCTCCTGTGGTGAGAATGACCTCTATTCGCCTACTTCTAGCCCTGGTTGCTCATTTGGACTTGGAGTTAGTCCGGATGGATGTAAAGACTGCCTTCCTCAATGGTAATCTAGAGGAGGAGATTTATATGGATCAACCTATTGGTTTCGTATCAAAAGGACAAGAAGACAAAGTTTGTCATCTTAAAAGATCTATATATGGTCTTAAACACTCTTCCGGATCATGGTACTTTAGATTCCATGAAGCTATTACTTCGTATGGCCTAACCATGGTTTCGAAGACCATTGTGTATATGTCAAGAGGATGACGAGTAGGGATTATGTTCCTTACATTGTACGTTGATGACATACTACTGGCTGGAAATAACCTGGAAATGATCAACGCTACTAAGAACTGGTTGTCTTCCGTCTTCGAGATGAAAGACATGGGTGAAGCCAAGTATGTCCTTGGTGTGGAAATAATCGAAACCGTTCTAAAAAGCTTCTTGGTTTATGTCGGAAGGCATATATCGAGAAAGTCTCGGAACGTTTTCGGATGCAAAATTCCAAACCCGTTGACACTCCGGTCGATAAGGGTCTTACTTTAAGTCATGAGCAATGTCCTAAAACGAGATAAAGAAAAGCAGAATATGAGTAGTGTTCCCTACGCTAGTGCGATAGGAAGCTTAATGTATGCCATGTTATGTACACGGCTCGACATTTGCTTCGCGGTTGGATTGGTGAGTCGTTACCAAAATAACCCGGGACCTGCTCATTGGCAGGTTGTCAAAAGAATAATGCGCTATCTTCGTGGAACTACTGACTTAGTACTTTGTTATCAAGGAGGGGACCTAAAGCGAGGGGATACTCAAATGCAGATTGGGGTGGTGACCTGGATGAGTCCAAGTCAACCTCGGGATACGTTTTCACCCTTGGTGGGGAGCCATATCTTGGTGCGGTAAGAAGCAAGACTGCATAGCCACCGTCAACTATGGAAGCGGAATATGTCGCTAGTTGCCTTACCGCTCGGGAGGCAATATGGCTAAGGAGTTTTCTCCGGGATGTCGGCCTTTCTCCTAGAGTTGACGATCCTGTCGAGATGTGGTGCGATAACATCTGCTGCCATTCAATATGCTAAGGATCCTAAGTTTCATAGGAAGGCTAAGCATATTAAAAGTCGTTATCACTTTGTGAGGAACACTATAAAGTTGAAAGAGATTGTTGTCAAATACTTATCTACTAACAAGATGATCGCTGATCCTTTGACTAAACCTACTCCTAGAGATGTGTTCAAAACTCATATGATGAGTTTAGGTCTTCATAGAGTTTAGTCATTTGAAACATCTTGTAGTTTTTGTTTTTGGACATATATTTTAGATGAACTCTCTCATTGAAATAAAGATTGGTGTTTCTTTTTCTTTGAATGTTCATAATTTTTTTGGTTGCATGATTTGGCACATCTGAATGCCACTAGGCTTCGATTATCTTGTCACACGAGATAATCAACACTAACGCTTGAGTAGCGGTTAGGATGAGACTAAAATCATATTGGCACTAGGTGTGCAATATTGATTAATTTTTCGTACTCGAGACAGTGTGAAAAATATACATGAATAGTCGCCTTAGTAAGTCTAAGATGAGATTTAAGAAAAATCGAATATAACACAACCTTATATTGAAGCTTTTTAGCCGAATTTAAGTGTCGGGATTACGTTGAGTGCACTAATCTAGTGACTCAAGTCGGGTTTTAGGAAAAACTTGGACTTGTAATTCGTATGATATAAAAGTGATAGACTCACCTTAGTGGGAGTTATATCATAACACACACTTCATACTGTGTGTGCTAAAAAGACGACCTTGTGGAGTGACAATAGTTTCCCTTCCTTGTCATCTGTGTGATCCTGAAACATTATTGTTTCAAAACACAATTCCCTTTGACTTAGGACTATGATGTGAAATCTAAGTCGGATATTGCTACTTTAATGTACACTCCAAGAGTTATAGAAATATACAGACTCAGCGGAATACATTAGGAAAGCAATCTTACCGAGATGTAACATCATGAGTGGCTAAGGAAAACCATTTCGTATTCACCATATCAGCCGGGCGATTATATTAGGAATATAATCATATGATATATCAGTAGGCATAAAGGGATTATATATGCCACAGGTGATGTCTTGAATGGTTTGGGGAGTTGTCCTTATGAAAGTGTCATGTTAGTTAGATGGTGACTTAATATGACACTACTGGTTACTTTTTGGTCGCACGCTTCATTCCGGTATGAAACGTGAGGAGATATAAAGGATTAGAGATTGAAGACTCGGACAACTGCTCTATATCTTTCCGAGTCATGCAAAAGGAATCAGGTATAACGATGTCATTCATATAGAGTTTTGATTCCAAGGCATTCTCTCGTGTCTTAGAAACTTACTTGAGTTAAATAAGTATCTTCTCTATGCGATTCGGCCTTCACATATCTCTTTCATCGCTTTTCGGTTAGCACCTCGAAAACCGGTTCTTTATTCCGAGTCCACTCTCACTCGGATTAATCGCATTTTGAATACCGGTATTCCATTGTTTCTCACTCGAATCCGACTTATGGTTCTTTACTCTATTATTTGCATAGTCGGCATTCATAGTTCATTTCATGCTTAGTCTATATCAAGTTCTTTCCCACTCGATATTCGCTATAGAACGTGTTTCTTTACTTAAGACTAAGTCATATGGAATTCCGAGTATCATGGATATTAGACTCGGAAAATTCCATTTCTTTTCCGACTCGAGATAATCAATTGCGTAATTTTTCAAAATTATGTTGTTATCCGTGTCTAACCTTGGACCAAAGTATTTTATACTTTGAGAACCGAAGGTGTTTTACTTTTCTAGGTTATTCAATCGAGGATATCTTTTCAAACTACAAAAGTAGCCGGCTTCGAACGTCAAATCACCAGCGAGATATGGCTTTTCACCTTCCCCGCTTTAGTCTCGGAAGATTGTGTCGAAGCCGTCTGCTTCCATATCCGGAAAACCGGAACGCCAAGCTTAACGGTGGGTCTCACCACATTTATCAAGACACAACCGATGGTTTTGGGACTTCCAAGAGAGTTAAACCGTTGTCCAACGTCCATATTTCAACGGATACTTTCCGAGTGACTCGGAAAGCCTTTTCACAACGGTCACGAGAGGACTCTCGGTCAGCAGATGAAGATAACGGCTATCTCGCCTGGTCTTTTATAAAAGGAAGCCACTTCACAAGACTTGAAGGTTGCCGAATACATTGTCAATACACTTACTTGATAAAAGTTATTATATTTACTTTCAATCTTCAACTTACAACTCCCACTCGGTAATTCATTACTTTACGAGTTGTAAGGTCTTGTACTTAGTTACTGAGACTCTTCTTACATTCTTTGTGAGGTCCCTTGACTAAGTCTGTAAAGGTTAATTCGGCTTAGTTGTCCCTAGCTGTAAGGGTTATCTCGGCTAGGAAGTACTAGATCGAGATAAGGTAACTTCGAGTCTAGGAAAACTTGTATAGAGTTGTCCAAGGGAGCAACTCGGGTTCGATCGGTTCACGGTATTTTGTGGACTCAAAATAGTGGATTTGACTTCGTGTCCGGATTGACACGGGCCGTGGTTTTCCGCCCAGGGGGTTTCCACGTAAAATCTCTGTGTTCTCTTTCCGAGTTCATTCTAGACTCGAGACGACCTGCTGTACTGTTTACTACGATTCATTGCATTCCGAGTCCAATATTTTCTCGACCCCGTGCTTAGACTCGGAATCTGTCTTTGCCTCTTCTCTCGTCAAAAGTGTGTGTTCTCGCAAAGAATTTTCCATCACCTTATTCACCCCCTCTAGGGTGACTCGAGACTCTCCCCGAGCAAACCTTCAATTGGTATCGAGCCTAGCCTTTCGAAAGGATCTAACAGTCCAAAGGTTTAAAGATCGGATGGCTCGGAACACCGGAGAGTTCGACGAAGGTAGATCTTCCAACAGGCCACCAAAATTCAAAGGTTCAAATTTCGGTCACTTGGAAGAAGCTTATGGAATGTTTCCTTATGGATCACGATGAGGAAGTATGGGAAATCATACAACAAGGAAACTACATTCCAACAAAGACAGATGAATTCGAATCCTTCCAAAGACAAAGGCCGAGTTCACGCCGACGAGGCGAGAAGTTCGAAAGAACTTCAAAGCCATGAACATCCTCATGTGCGCCATAAGCTCGGAAGAATATAATCGAGTCTCTGCTCGTGACTCTGCTAAAGAGGTGTGGGACACTCTAGTCAACACCTACGAAGGTACAAGTCGGGTGAGACAAGCAAAGATCAGCCGAGTATCTTCACAAATATGAGCTTTTCAAAATGGAGCCGAAGAGAACATTACTCGGATGTTCATACGCTTCACTGAGATCACCAACAATCTCAAATCTCTCGGGAAAGAAGATCTCCCATGAAGAAATGTGTCGAAAAATTCTCGAAGCCTACCCAAGAGACGATGGGGTCCTAAGGTGACTCGCCATAGAAGAGGCTCGGAACCTCTCACTCTTGAAGCCGAGGCGAGCTCATCGGAAAGCTTCGACTCATGAGATACACTTGGAAGAAGAAGATGCTGAGAGTACTTCCAAAAGGAACATTGCGCTTAAAGCCTCGAGAATCCAAAGAAGCAATTCCGAGCTCCTCCGAATCGGAAGATGATCCCATGGCACTCATTGCAAGAGGCTTCAAGAAAATGATGAAGCACAAAAGATGGGACAAAAGACCAAAAGAAGAATTCTACAAGAAAGACAAAAGAGATAGAAAAGGTAAGTTTTCTTCTCCTTCAAAGTTATCTCTGTCTAAGAATTCCGGATGTTTTGAATGTGGCAGACAAAGACCACATAGTCAAGGACTGTCCAAAACGAAGACGGGACAGGAAGAAGAAAAAGGCCATGATGGCAACATGGAGCGATGAGGAATCATCCGAAGACGACGAGGATTCGAGATGACTCAAAGTGTCCGATGGCGATCCACGACTCGAAGCCGAAAAAGAGTTAGACTCGGACACGGACTCGAGATAATGAGGAAGCCGATCCTCAAGAGGTAATAAACTACTTCCTCAAATTCTCCAAAGTTGATTTAGCTAAATACATCTTTACTTTGGAAGAAAAGTCCAATTCGATTCTTCTCATTTCAAGGAACAACTTGAGTCAATCACTTCGAGAGCACTTCTTTAAAAAACGAATTGGAAAAGCTGAGACTCACACTCGAGAGAACTCAAGACAAGTGCTCAAACTAATGAGGCCGAGTCCGAGTTACTCGGAAAAGAAAATGAGCAAGCCGAAACGAAGCTCACTGAGTCTCAAGATCTGGTTTTAAAGTTTACTCAAGGACAGAAGAACCTTGATATGCTCTTAGGTTCACAATGTGTCTCTTTTAGAAAAGAAGGTCTTGGTTTCAACAAGGAGGAAGAATCTAATTCTTACTCGGAATTGTTCAAAAGGATTCCGAAGCTGTTAAGTTCAAAAAGGCTGAGCATGGTCCCATTCACAAAAATGAAAGGAGGACTAAACCCGGACCTATTTACAAAAGGAAACCATTTTCCTCTGTTGCAAAAGGAAAGGTTTTTAAAAGGAAAGAGACACGGACTCGGTTCTCGAGAAGAAGAAGAAGACTCGAGAATCGGACTAAACCCAAAGTCATTCAAATCCGGGTTCGAAGCACCTTCTTCCTCGAGAAAGGACCACGATAAGGAATGTTACTTGGGTTCGTTAGAGGAAGTGAGAAGGGTTAGATTCTCTCTGTTTTGCGAGTCTCTCGGAAAAGATCAAAGGGCACTGGTACTGGACAGCGGATGTTCTCGACATATGTCGGGTGACCAAGGACTCTTTTACGAGCTGGAGTCATATAAAGGAGGAAAGGTGACCTTTAGTGATGACAGACAAAGGCAAGATAGTGGGCATTGGGAATATTGGTAATGAAAACAATCCGGTGAGCCCGATCTACCTTGTCAAAGGACTAAAGTACAACTTACTTAGCATCTCCCGACTTTGTGACAAAGGTCAAGAGGTAAAATTCACTCAATCCAAGTGCTACATCACGGATGAGATCACCAAAGAGGTAAAACTTTCGGGTAAGAGATCGGGTAATACCTACATCATCCCTCTTTCGACCCAAGTCGGAATTTATCCTGTTTGAAAGCATCTCTTCAAGATGATTCTTGGACTTGGCATCGTAGATTAGGTCATATTAGCATGCATACTATCAAAAAGCTTGCATCTCATCATCTGGTTAGAGGATTACCTAAGCTGTGCGTTTGAGAAGGATAAAGTATGTGAAGCATGCACCGAGAGGAAACAAGTCGGATCTTCATTCAAATCTCTCGAAGACAGTTTCCACATCCAACGTGCTTGAATTACTGCATATGGACCTATGTGGCGAAATTCTCGTAAAGAGTCTCGGAGGTAAATCTTACATACTTGTTATCATTGATGATTTTTCAAGATTTACCGGGTGTGTTTTCTCAAGCATAGGAATGAAGCCTTCAAGGAATTCGAGTAAGCTACGTAGAAAGATTCAAGTGGAGTCCCGGACTCGGATTCAAAAGATTCGAACCGACCATGGAAGGGAGTTCGATTACTCGGAATTCTCGAGTTTTGTGACAACAATGGAATTTCTCACAACTTCTCGGCACCCAGAACTCCTCAACGGAATGGAGTAGTTGAGAGAAAGAACAGAACCCTTGAAGAAATAGCAAGGACGATGATGATTGAACACAACTTGCCTTACTATTTACGGGCGAGGCGATAAACACAGCCAACTACACTCTCAATCGATGCCTCATCGGACCCATTACGAAGAAAACACCTTATGAGCTCTACAAAGGGAGGAAGCCAAACATTTCCTATTTCAAATCTTTCGGATGTAAGTGCTTTGTCCACAACAATGGTAAGGATCATCGACCAAGTTTGATGCTCGGTCGAGACGAAGGAATTTTTCTAGGTTACTCTTCTCATAGCAAAGCTTACCGTATCTTCAACAAGAGAACTAACAAAGTGGAAGAAAGTATCCACGTAGTGTTTGATGAGCTTGAACAGGAAAAACCAAGTGAATCTTCATACTCGAAGCTGAAGCTCGAAAGGATGATGACGAAGATGAGCTTACAAAGACTCGAAGGAGATCACTCGAACGAGGAAGTTCGGAATGAAATAGCTCAAGAGGTCGCTCGGAGCGAGCAAGTCAATGGAGCCGATCACTCGGAACAAGCTTCGAAGATCAAGCTATTCGATCCACAAACCTGGTGAATCAAAGAAGCTGGTAAAGCATTCAAATTTACTTCCAGTCATCCCCAAGAAAACATAATTTCGATATCAACGAGTGGGGTAAGAACTCGTTCTTCTCTTCATAATCTATGTGCATTCACTGCATTCATTTCACTAACTCGAACCCAAAAATGCACTAGAAGCCCTTAATGAACCCGAATGGGTAGAGGCCATGCAAGAAGAGCTGAATCAATTCGAAAGAAACCAAGTCCGGACTCGACCAACCGACCTTCGACCACCCGGTTATAGGAACCAAATGGGTTTTCAAAAACAAAGCTGGATGAGGGTGGAATAGTAGTCGAAACAAGGCTAGACTTGTAGCTCAAGGTTACAATCAAGAAGAAGGAATTGATTGTGGGGAAACCTTTGCACCAGTAGCTAGAATTGAAGCCATTAGAATACTGTTGGCATTTGCATCCTGCATGCATATTAAATTATATCAAATGGATGTTAAGTGTGCCTTTCTCAATGGTTTTATTGAAGAAGAGGTCTATGTCGAGCGACCTCCTGGTTTTGAAAACTCGGAATTTCCAAATCATGTTTTCAAACTTCAAAAGGCTCTCTATGGTCTTAAGCAAGCCCCTAGAGCTTGGTATGAAAGACTGAGCAGACTTCCCGGTTCAAAATGATTTTAAAAGAGGTCGGATCGACAAGACCCTATTCATAAAGACCAAAGGGAAAGATTTTCTCATTGTTCAAATATATGTTGATGATATTATTTTCGGTGCTACTAATGAATTTACGTGCCGAGAATTTTACGAGTTGATGAGTCAAGAGTTCCAAATGAGTATGATGGGAGAACTCAATTTCTTCCTTGGGCTGCAAATCAAACAAGACAAAGATGGAATCTTTGTTCATCAATCAAAATACACCAAGGAACTGCTGAAGAATTACAAAATTCAAGATGCAAAGCACGCATCTACTCCTATGAGCAGCGAGTATAAAGCTCGACTCGGATGAGACAGGTAAAGCAGTAGATCGAAACTCTATCGGGGTATGATTAGATCACTGCTATGTCTTACTTCAAGCGGACCGGATATAATGTTCGGTGTTTGCTTATGCGCACGATTTCAAGCTAATCCAAAAGAATCACATCTCACCTGCGGTGAAGAGAATATTCGGATATCTTGCAGGCACTCGGAATCTAGGACTATGGTACTCCGGAGACTCGAAGCCGACTCGACCGGGTACTCGAGACGCAGACTATGCGGGATACAAAGTTGATCGAAAGAGCACATCCGGAGCTTGCCAATTTACGGGTCAATCCCTAATATCCTGGCACTCAAAGAAGCAAAACTCAGTAGCTCTATCAACTGCGGAAGCTGAATATATTGCCGCTGGAGCTTGTTACGCTCGAATTCTCTAGATAAAACAACACTTGAAGGATCTTGGACTATCTCTCAACTCGGTTCCAATCAAGTGTGACAATCAAAGCGCAATCGGTATCACTAAGAATCCTGTCCAAGCACTCAAAAACAAAGCATATTGAAGTCGGGTATCACTTCTTACGCGATCACTCGGAAAAGGGTGATATTACACTTGAGTTCATTCCTACTAATCTTCAATTAGGCGATATCTTTACTAAGCCTCTTGGTGAAGATCAATTACGTTAAATGCTTAGTTTTGTGTTATGATTCTTGAATATTTACGTGCCATGTGCTTTCATTGTTAATAACCATTAGTTCGATTGATCACGTGATACTTGGGTTGATAGTTATTTACGTGTTTCGAGTCACTCGAAACTTTTCGAGTCAAACTCGGACGTAAGAGAAATTTGGACATCAAATTTTCTGAAGCTATCTCTAGAATAGTGGAGAGTTTCGGATTATAATTTCAAACCCTTTTTCTCTCTCTTTCTCGAGCGCTGCGATCGGATCATAACCGCAGATTTTAAACCGCCGATATCTCAACCGTTGAAGAAGAACCGTCACACCGGGCATTAATGATCGATGGACGAGTCGAGTCGAACGGAGTTACTTAACGGATAGTGAACGGGCGCGCGTACTCACTATAAATAACGACTATCCATCTTCATCTCGATATTCTAAAACTCCTTCCCTCTCAAACGAAATTCTTCTCGCGGAAGTTTGCTACGTGAATAGTGTTCCCCGATCATCCGCGGACGTCGAAGAAGCTCTCTCTCTCTCTCTCGTAAGTTTTCGATTCTTCTACCATTTTTTGTTATCTTCTCTTCTACACCTCATTCTCTTTCTCTTTCGAAAAGCTTCATCTTTTCTTCTCTCACCATGCCTAAAAGAGGAAACCATCCCAACTTTCGGGTTTCTTCAACCTCTAAAAAGCCTCGCACCAATAAGTCGAAAGCTCAACCCCTTCTAAACCCATTGTCACCCGAGCATCTTGCTGCTGGACGACAAGTTCTTCCCAACAACCAAATTCTCCTGGTTGTCCAACATTCAAACCACCGGAGTCTACCCTTTCTTGTGTTTCAGCGAGTTCATCTATCTCGAACTCGTTTCGAGTTTTATACTCACCTCTCTCACTCGAAAATGTTCTAACCTCTCGGGTCCGGAACATTACTGTTCGTATTAACACCTCCCTTCTTCACGGATCTGTTCAAAGTTTCTTCTCTCTTCTTAACCCTATCCCTTTCACTGAAGTCGCCGACGACTTCTTTGAAAAGTATGCTAAAGAATTCCACGGGTCCGGAAAGAACTTTTACGTGACTCGGTTGAAGTCGAAGCCAGGCTTCTATGTTTCCTGCCGATGAGAACCTTCTTCTCACAGACATTCTAGCAAGGAGAACCCCAACTCCAAGCACCTCAAAGCCCTCTTCAATATCCCGGAAGGATACGAAGTCGACCTCTTCCCCTCCATCATTGAGCGGATGGCGCTGTGCCGGCTCAACTCCAAACCAAGAAGAACACCTCTCTTCCTTTCGGTGCTCTTCTCACCCTTGTTTTCAAACAATTCCAAGTTCCTCTTCCCTCCGACCCTAACGCGGTGTCCGAGGCGGCCATTGTGGTCGGCAAGAAGTAACTCCAGGGTACGGATACCGGGAAACTAACCCCGGTGTCTAGGTTCACAACTTCGGAGCCGAGGCCTCCTTCTCCACCTCGGACTCGGAAATCAACCCCTCTTCCTCTTCCCTCTTCACCTGGTGGTGCCTCCACCTCCGGTGCTTCCAAAACTCTCTCTGCCCTCTTGTCCCCTGTTTTCATGGACAAGATCGGCTCTGTGTCTTCCGAACTCGGAGACATGCTCGGGGCTTTCAAATCTGTTCTTCGTGGTCCGACCATCAACCAAAAGACCGGTCGAGTCCCAAATCCGAGAGCAGCAGTCTCTCGTTCTTGAGATGAGGGAGCTGGTTAAGGAGCAGAAGGAGCTGGCTGAGCTCCTCGAGAGAGACGGTCCAAGGCGGCTCGGGACCCGGATGACTCGGACACATCCGAGGCGTCTTTGAGCCTGAGCTTGACCTCCTCGGACAGCGAGGAAGCCGAGGAAGCAGAGGAAGAAGGCTGCAGATGCAGCGGAGGATGCTTGAGGAACCTGCGGCTGAAGCGGGCCCTTCCGGGCAAAGGGAAGAAGAGGCCGTGGCGACTGCTCCCCAAGCTCAAATTGCTGTACTCGGCTCGGACAGCGATCCGAGTGGGTCGAAGATCTCGCTCCTCCAGCCGAGTCGGCCCGAGCAGCCCCTCCAGCCCTCGAGGTCCCAAGGGACGAACCCTCGATCCACTCTCTCCGGGTCGGCCCCTCAACGGCGCACCTCCGCCTCCACTCGAAATCCCCTCCTTCCTAGTTGGAGCCATGCACCGAGTCACAATTCCTCGGTGTCTCCGGACTTTCTTCTTTCAAATTTTCTTTTTGTCCGGACAACTTATGTGTATTATTTGTACTTTTCTCCATTTGTTTTGCTTCTTGTTTTTTCTGAAAGGCAAGGGGAGAAAATGTAGTCGAAACTGGTTGTCTTGTCTAGGGGAGTTCTTTCAGCCCTTGTAATTTTTTTTAATGATTTGATGCATTTCCTTATTCATTTACGAGTTCTTTCTTTTACGAGTTAATGAGTTAAAGCATACTTTAATTTGCTCGATATATTGTATATTGCTCGATCTATTCAATATGCCTTACTTTTTATCAAACTACTCGGAATTAATCTATTTTTCCTCTAACAAAGTTTCTGTTTAAGTATGGAATGCCTTTCATCAAAAGGGGCAGATTGAAGACTCGAGACACTCGCTCTATATCTTTCCGAGTCATGCAAAAGGAATCGGGTATAACGATGTCATTCATATAGAGTTTTGATTCCAAGGCATTCTCTATGTCTTAGAAACTTACTTGAGTTAAATAAGTATCTTCTCTATGCGATTCGGCCTTCACATATCTCTTTCATCGCTTTCGATTAGCGCCTCGAAAAGCTGGTTCTTTATTCCGAGTCCACTCTCACTCGGATTAATCGCATTTTGAATACCGATATTCCATTGTTTCTCACTCGGAATCGACTTGTGGTTCTTTACTCTATTGTTTGCATAGTCGGCATTCATAGTTCATTTCATGCTTAGTCCATATCAAGTTCTTTCCCACTCGATATTCGCTATAGAACGTGTTTCTTTACTTAAGACTAAGTCATATGGAATTACGAGTATCATGGATATTAGACTCAGAAAATTCCATTTCTTTTCCGACTCGGATAATCAATTGCGTAATTTTTCAAAATTATTTTGTTATCTCGTGTCTAACCTTGGACCAAAGTATTTTATACTTTGAGAACCGAAGGTGTTTTACTTTTGTAGGTTATTCAATCGAGGATATCTTTTCAAACTACAAAAGTAGCCGGCTTCGAACGTCAAATCACCAGCGAGATATGGCTTTTCACCTTCCCCGCTTTAGTCTCGGAAGATTGTGTCGAAGCCGTCCGCTTCCATATCCGAAAACTGGAACGCCAAGCTTAACGGTGGGTCTCACCACATTTATCAAGACACAACCGATGGTTTTGGGACTTCCAAGAGAGTTAAACCGTTGTCCAACGTCCATATTTCAACGGATACTTTCGAGTGACTCGAAAGCCTTTTCACAACGGTCACGAGAGGACTCTCGGTCGGCGAGATGAAGATAACGGCTACTCGCCTGGTCTTCTATAAAAGGAAGCCACTTCACAAGACTTGAAGGTTGCCGAATACATTGTCAATACACTTACTTGATAAAAGTTATTGTATTTACTTTCAATCTTCAACTTACAACTCCCACTCGGTAATTCATTACTTTACGAGTTTTAAGGTCTTGTACTTAGTTACGAGACTCTTCTTACATTCTTTGTGAGGTCCCTTGACTAAGTCTGTAAAGGTTAATTCGAGCTTAGTTGTCCCTAGCTGTAAGGGTTATCTCAGCTAGGAAGTACTAGATCGAGATAAGGTAACTTCTAAGTCTAGGAAAACTTGTATAGAGTTGTCCAAGGGAGCAACTCGGGTTCACTCGGTTCACGGTATTTTGTGGACTCAAAATAGTGGATTTGACTTCGTGTCCGGATTGACACGGGCCGTGGTTTTCTGCCCCGGGAGGGTTTCCACGTAAAATCTCTGTGTTCTCTTTACGAGTTCATTCTGGACTCGGACTGACCTCGCTTGTACTGTTTACTCGATTCATTGCATTACGAGTCCAATATTTTCCGACCCCGTGCTTAGACTCGGAATCTGTCTTTGCCTCTTCTCTGTCAAAAGTGTGTGTTCTCGCAAAGAATTTTCCATCACCCTATTCACCCCCTCTAGGGTGACTCGGACTCTCCCGAGCAAACCTTCGAGAGATTTTGTTGTACGGCCTACGTGGGCGAGTGGGAGCTGTTGGACGAATTACATAAAACGGCCACTTAGGCCCGTTAATTTCAACTTAATCGGTTTCCCTTCTTATCCAGAAACGTTCTTAGATAAGTGCGGGGTTAATGAAGTTGAGTTAGACTCAACTTCCCAACTCTGGGGATAGGAGCGAATGCTTCTATTTAATCTGTAATGGGATATACAGAGAAATACACGGGAATTGGAGAAAGATGAACATAGCATTGGTTGTTTCTCTCGGATTCTCCTCGAAATCCTCTAATCTCCCTCACAGCTTAGACCGACCATCTTAGGGTCTTCGGGTTTGAGATGTGGCTATTTCCGGCGACTCTAGTCGACGCCGGATATACTCGTTACGGACGACACCGAACCGAACTTCGGAGTACAACCAGACTTAGAGGGTTCGTGACTCGGGAATTCACTTGTGGGCTATCGAACGGCAATCGATCTATTCGCTTCCGCAACTACTAAGGTTAGTCCTTATTTACATATTTACCTATATTGAGATTTAGGGGGACCAAGAGGCTTCTATTCGCAACGGTGATGTGGTTGAAAATCTTTTTGATAACTCTAGAAATGGTTGGGATGTTGGCAAGGTTCGTCATCTCTTCCTTCATGATTTAGCTAAGGCAATTTTGTCAATTCCTATTAGGAAGATAGATGAGGATGATGAGTTGGTTTGGACTAATTCCAAGGATGGTGAATTCTCGGGGAAAAGTAGATATGCTTTCTTAATGCAAAGTAAAATGGAAGTGAGGCATGGGAGATAGTTTTTTATTAGAAGCATTTTTGGCCAATGAAATTTAGCCCAAAAGTCAAATTTTTGGGTTGGAATCTCATCAATAGATTTCTTCCTCTCGGTGATGTTACGGACGAGAAGAGGGTCTGTTTTAGGAAATAAATTGTTCTTCCCGTATGCAAGAGAATCCATGGAGCACATTTTCAACGATTGTGATTTTATCAAGAAGATTTAAGGATGTGGTTTGTTGGGCATTAAGGTGCAGGTTGTGAGGCGTCACCCATTGGAGATCCGGGTTAAAGATTAGCTCAGATTATTGTTAAAAGGAAGAGACAATTAGAGGGAGGAAAGAATTTTGTGGCTTCGGATGACACTTTGGGAGATTAAGAAAGCTAGAAATTAGTTTGTGTTTGAGGGCGGGAGATCTTCACCGGCTTTAATTATGGAGAATATTGCTAGTTTGGTGCACTTGAAGGTGATAGAAGAGAAAGACAAGTAAGGGGTGGAGGTAGGTGTCCCAGATGCGGGATGGGGACAAGGGGAAGTACTTTGTTCGGGGTTGTTGAACCTTGTATTTGCCACTTTTTACGATAATATTTGACCTAATTTCATGATAATTTCTAGGATATATGTTTGGTTTTCGGTTGGTTTTTGTTCATTTCCTCTTAATCTTTACCTAAACTCGTAAATTTCATAATTACAGTGTATTTGAGTTTAAATGAGTAAGATTCGAGGTGAATTTAATGAAAGATGATGAAGAGAAGGGTTTAAGCCTAAAGGAAGTAAGAAAATTACCTAAAAACTTACCAAGTCAAGTCGCACAGGCGCCCAGGCGAGGCATACAACCTGTTCGTAGCTTCAAGTAAAATGCGAAACCCCGGGAAGGATTGCACATGCACTAGTGCAGAGGTGCACAGCCGTGTGACAAACTACAAAAGTTGATGTCCTGCACGGGTACGAGATTGCACCGGCACCCATGTAGAACAGTGCAAAACCGGCAAAAAGTGCAGCAATTGTGCACGACCAGCCGTGCAAGAGCTGCACGACCGTGTAGCTTGGTCGCACGTGCTGTGCAAAATCCTACAGGACCGTGCGACTCTATTTAGGCGACTTTTTAAGCGATTTTTTTTCAGTTTTTCTCTCTATTAGTTTTTAGGGTTTCTAGGGTAGTTTCTAACATTTAAATTCCTTTAGATTAAAAATTAAGATTTTAAGTTTTGAAGATCAATTTGAATTCAAGCATTTGAATTTCTATTCGATAATTTTTAATTCTCTCTCTTTATGTTTGCTTTTGCGACTTCTTAATAGTTTTCCTACCTGTGTTTATTGAAATTTGTGAGTTGCTTAGTATGATGATTAGAGGCTAAATTCCCCCACTTAGGTTGGGGTTAATCCCTATTATATCTTGATAATCATGAATTGAATATCCGATTGAATTGTTATATGCTTGTTAATTTAGAATTCACTTCGCTTACCATTTATTCGATGAAAGCCTCGAAAATGGAATCATCCATTCTTATTCACGTTTTGCGAACATTGAAAGATGGAACCTTTACCTAGAGTGATGTTATGAACGATTAGAACTTTGATATGAAAATAATTAAGGTTTTAAATCGGGGATTTTGACATGCATATCTTGTAATTTTGTTATTTGTTACTCCCATGAAAATAGGTAATTAGAATAAATAAGATTAGTCTTTAACCTTAGAAAGTAGGCAGAGATAGGATTAATTGGCGTTTTACGCTTCTAAATTGCAAGCATAGACAAGTCTCAAGGGGAATTTGATTGTGATTTCAAGCATGATAGTGAGATTAACCCCAATCTAAGGCTTTTTATCATTCGATTTTCATACTATTATTTTAGTAATTAGTTTAATTTAATCATCAAACTATCCTCGTCAAACTGATTTTTGAATAGATTAGAGTTTATAAGTGGATTTTAATACTCGAAAGTGAGTTCCTCATGGGCACGACCCATACTCGTCGGTTGCAAAACTACAACAACAACGTGCGCTTGTGGTAATTTTCTTAACAAGTTTCGGCACCGTTGTCGGGGAACTTTGATCTTTCGAATACAAAGTTTGCTTTAAGGCTTGAAATTAGGTTTTTTTTTTATTCTTGTGCCAATACTAATGTTTTCTTAATTTCTACTTAAACCTCGTTTTCACGTGGTATAGTTCTTATTTTTGCAAGCGTAGGAGGAGTCGACGAGGGAAAGAAATTATCCCATTGGACCCCGAAATCGAAGCAACAGCAAGAATAATCAACATAGCTGCGAGAAGGCAGGGAAGAGAGGAAAGGATGGCGAAGCAAGGACCAAAACCGAGGCCGATAGGGGACTATGCCATCCCTAGTGCGTCCGGGGCAATATCGGCCATCGTTGGGCCAAATATGGCTACTGAGGACTTTGAGGTGCTAATTCATTTTGTGCGGCAAGATGCGTTTGGAAGACTTCCCAATGAAAATGCCATCCGACATGTCAATGCTCTCCTGGAGAAATGTGGGACTATGAAGATCAACAACTTCATCGACGAAGCCCTCCATTTGAAGCTTTATCTCTTCTCTTTAAAGGATAGAGCCAATCATTGACTCGTTGAATGAGGATCCCACAAGTACGCCGCTTGGGAAGCTTTGTCAAAGGATTTCATGGTGAAGTTCTTTCCCCAAGCAAGACCGCTAAACCGCAAAATGCGATCTCCACCTTTTGCTTAGAGGATGGAGAGTCACTTTACGAGGCTTGGGAGTGCTACAAGGATCTCTAGAAGAAATGTCCTCACCATGGTATTCGATAGTGGATGCTCCCGCAAACCTTCTACACCGGTCTACCTCCCCAAATTCGATTTCCATAGATGCAATTGCAGGAGGTGCTTTTATGGCTAAGGGGGAAAGTGAGGTAAAAGCTCTTATTGAAAGTGCAGCTACCAACAATTACCATTAGGGCGGTGAAAGGACAAGTACCCAACACAGGAGGGAAGTATGAAGTTGATGCTCTCGCCGTATTATCAAGCAAGCTAGATGCACTAGAGTCTAAGATGCAAAAGATGGCCATAGTCTCCTCACAAGTAGGTCTTCTAGTTCATCATTTAGGCTTTGGTTTTATGTTAGGTATGTAGTATACATGGGCATATAGGAGCTGAATGTCAAACTCCTATCCCCGAGCAATTCAATGCCCTTCACAACTTCAACCAAGGACCGCAAAGCATGCCATACCCCCAAAGCTATAATTCAAGGCGTTCAAACTATCGAAATTATCTCACCGTAACCCCAACCTTCAGCCACAAATGACCACCCAACCTCCTGGTTTTCATCGAGAGGATACTTGTCCACCTTCTTTCCTACAAGAACCACGCATGCATGCCCTCATAAGAGCATTCATCCAAACTCAAAGTAAAGTCAATTACGACGTGGCCCAGTCCATTAAGTTCATCATCGCCCAACTAGATAGCATGTCTACTCACTAAAAGATAATGGACACTTAGATTGCCCAAATAGCTCAACAGGTGAGCCATTTTTGTAGACCTCGGAGGCAACTTCCAGGTCAACTCGAGATCAATAATGGGGCCCATGTCAATGTCGTTCAAACCTCGTAGCACGAGTTAGTAGAAAGTCCTGTTACGGTTCTCCGGGAAGATAAGCATAGTACTACTCAGGTTGAGTAGAAAAGTCCAATTCGGAGTTCGGAGGAGCAAGCCATTCTTGGATTTCGAAATTTATTGATATGTTGAAGAAGGCCTATATCAACATGCCATTCTTGGAGGCTATCAAGGAAACACCCTCCTATCTTAGGTTTCTAAAGGAGATTCTCTCTAAGAAGACTAAGTTAGAGGATGTTTTTGTAGTAAGCATAGGGGAGGTATGCAGTGTAGTCCTGAAGAGCAAGTCACCTTCTAAGCCGTAAGATCCTGGACAATTTTTGTATTCCTTGCTCAATCAAAGGAGTGCAGATTGATAAAGCCTTCTGCGATCTCGGGGCAAGTGTGAGCGTAATTCTATTTCCACTTTATAGGAAGCTTCGGTTAGGTGATCCGCATCCCACACTACCGCAAAACGATATATAGCGACGGAATCGAGTCCGTCGCTAATTAGCGACTGAAATAGCTGACGAATCCGACATGTGTCGATAAAACTGGATTAGCGACGAAACTAGCGACGGAATTAAATTCCGTCGCTATTTTAGTCATTAGCGACGGACCTAACGACGGAAATTGAAAAATTAGCGACGGATTTTTTATAAAAAAAGTTAAAATTATTTTTTTAATAATTAGCGACTGAATCAATCCGTCGCGATTCCGTCGCTATATATATTTTTAAAATTTTTTAACTTAGCGACGAATCGATCCGTTGCTAAATGTAATTTTTGATTTTTTTTAATTAGCTACGGAATTTTCCGTCCCTAATTCCGTCGCTAATTCAAAATTTTTAAAATTTGCAATTTTCCGGTATTTTAATTTGAAAAATATAAAAATTTTGAAATTTGAATTAGCGACGGAAAATTCTGTCGCTAATCCAAATTTTCAAATTTAAATTTGCCGCCTATTTCATTTTTCAAATTTAAAAAAATTCAAATTTTTAGTTGGCGACTGGACGGTTCCGTCGCCGATTCCGTCGCTAAATTAAAATTTGAAAAATTTTACGTTGGCGGGCTATTAAATTTTCAAATGTGTTGAAAATTTAAAATTTTTAATTAGCGACGGAATTTTCCGTCGCTAATTCCGTCACTAATTAAAATTTTTAGTAGCGACGGATCGTCGCTATTTTCGATATAAAATCCGAACTTCAACGAGACTCGGAAAACATAAGGACAAATAGAAGTGGGAGTGTGAGAGAGCGAGGGAGAGGCGAATCGATCGTTCGCCAACGCCGTTCGTCGCCCACCTCCACCACCGCCATTCGCCGCCCGCCTCCGCCACCGCCGTACACGTCACCAACTAACCACCTTTAACCTCTTGTAGGTATGCTTTCTCGATCCTCCCTCATTGTTGGTTGTATTTATAATTTACTTTGTTTACTATAAAATTTCACATTTTAGAGGATTTGATATAACTTATTTTGATAGGCATGGTTGGAATGAGGTAGAAGATGAAGATAATGAGAAAGAGGAAGAAGAAGAGGAAAAGGAAGATGCGTAACATAACTTGTGTTTGTATAATTTACTTTGTTTACTCTTGTTTTTATTTTCAATTAGTTTTTATAGATGTTTGAAGTTGGATTATTTATGATTTTTGTGTTTGTATATGATTTTTGTATTTGAATTAAAAGTTGAATTAGATGTTGTTATGTTACCTGGATTATTTTCGATTTGTATTTAATTGTAGATTTTTTGTATTAACCACTAAAAATTATACAAAATTGTAATTTTTTTAAAAAATTCGCTAAAAATCAGCGACGGAATTTTACGATTCCGTCGCTGATTAGCGACAGATTAGCGACGGAATTTGATTCCGTCGCTAATCCACTCAGCCGATGGAACGAGCAAAATCCGTTGCTGATTGGATTAGCGACGAAATTAAATTCTATCGCTAACCCGTCGCTAATTAGCTGACGTAATCGTAAAATTCGTCGCTGATTTTTAGCGACGCGAAAATCAGCGATGGAAATTTTCCGTCGCTAATTCCGTCACTAATTTTGAAATTCCGTCGCTAAATAACGTTTTCCGTCGCTATTTCCGTCGCTATATGATGATTTTCTAATAGTGCCACTAATATCTCCATTCAACTTGCAAAACAGTCTATTTGGTGCCTCGTGGGTATTTTGGACGATGTTCTTGTTCAAGTAGAGAAGTTTGGTTCCCTACAATTTCATGGTGATAGATATGGATGAGAGCATCCGAGTCGCTATTATTTTAGGGAGACCATTTCTAGCAATTGCAGGACTTGTGATTGATGTACTTGCAGGGAAGATCTCCTTTCACATATGTGGTGAAAGTGCTGATTTCTTCCTCCCACCACTACCTATACCCTTGGCTCCTGTTCGAAGCCCCGCAGCTTGATATGATATCCACACATGTGATGAGCCACGCACACCCACCTGTTTCACCGGATGTGCTAACCAAAGTTGATATTCAATTTACTCGGAATGTTGATCTTGATGGAGAGGTAGTGGAAGCCATGTCACAACTCCACTGTTCGGCTTGTCCTCCTCTCTAATCCTTATAGTCTACTATTTGAGGTAAGGGTCAAGCTTAGGGACCTTAAACAAGTGCTTCTTAGGAGGCAATCCAAGTATTTTACTGCTTTCTAATTAAATAATATTAATGATCCCTCGCTCCCACCCTTATATAATTTCCCTTGTTTGTAGGCTTTCTTTCCTTTGCCCTCTTTTCTTGTCCTTTTCATTGAGGAGAATGAAAGAGCTAAGCATGGGGGAATATTTTGCAGCCTTCAGATGTTATTTTAAAGATGTTAGGGATGGATTTGCATTCACATAGGTTGCATTCATGTAGTTTCCTAAGATCACTTTTTCATTTTTACCTTTTTACCTTTTTATTTATCATATAGTCCTAAGCATATAGGTTAGAATCTTTGCATTATTTATATTTTTCTTCTTCTTCTTTTTTTTTATTTTTTATCATGGCTCATCTAAGGAATTATGGAGGAGGAAAATTCATAAGCTTTTGAGGTAAACACGCTCCACCCCATTCTTTCATTTTCTTCTACGTGAGGTATCTTTGTTAGTTAGCTTTCATTGCTTTGAAAAAAGTTTTAAAAAAGTAAAACTTGAAAAGTCTCAAAAACAGTTTTGAAAACCCCTCTTGTGATGATGATATGAAGTGTGAGAGTTGATCAATGGGCGTGATCGTGCATGATTTGATTGCCCGTTCTTGGTGAAAACTTTTTGTGGAAATAAGCTTGTGAATGAATTTGATTGTGATGTTTTGTGTTGTTTGTCGGTCGCCTTTGAGAATTTCATTGCATGATTGGTTTAACTTGAGCAAGTGGTCATCTTTTCGAACTAGTTCCATGACTGTGGTAGATAGCCCATGAGACTTTGAGCCTTAAAGACTAATTCATTAATTTTAGTCTCATTACTCATTTAATGCGTGACTCTTCCCTAATGCATACCTCTAGAACTTGTTCTGTTTCTCTTCGAGACCACATTTGGCATGTGTAACATGTTATATGATATAGACATTTATTCGTTCTTTAAACTACATGAACCAAAAAGCCGCCTTACTTTATATGCCCGTTTTGCTAGCCCGTTGAGCTTTAACCTGTTTTTCTTACTACACCTATATCTATTTACCATTGGCCTAAACAAAATTTCCAATCCTTTGCCAAGGTTAGGGAGCAACGCTTCTTGAGATGTGCAGTCTTGGGTTGTATAAAAATGATATTTTGTCTATTTTTTTGGTTTAAAAGGGGATTTATATAAATGAAACCTAGATGTATCCCCTAGTGGTTGATAGATCTTTACAAATTGAGTTGTGTTCATGATATCAATGCCAATAGTATTTGAAAAGAAATGAAAAAATGAAAAAAATGAGAAAGAATAAAAAAGCAAAAAAAGAATAAGTGATTGGCATGAAGAAGGTTCAAAAAGTTTATACTCATTCCTTAGGCTATCTTTGAGTTTGTTATGCTTAAAGAAGTAAATTGGGAGATAAGTTCTTATCCGGATTTTGGAAGTGTCTATGCTGCTTAGTCAACCTAGCCACTTGGCAATTTAGCTCCATATTTCCTAAATTGATTCCCTTTTCTCACCCATGCCTTAGCTTCATTACAACCCTATAAAATTTCTCTCAATTTCATGTGCATTTTTCCACCATAGTGGTAGAGAATGATAATATGACCAAGCCTATAATAATTTGTATTTTTGGAAGATAGATTGAAAGAACCACTTGTAATTCTACATGAGTTGGAGCGATCCATTTTACCCTAAAGTGAGGTTATACCAATCAAGCTAGTTCACCATTTGCTTTAGGGCATCATGAATGTTAATGTGATTAGACTCGAAAAATTAACTCTGAACCGAATGGGTCAAATCGAATGACTCGAAACCCAAACCGAACCGACATCCGAAACAGCTTGAACCGATTTTGACCCGAAACTTGAAAGTGAACCGACCCGAAATCGAACCGACCCGAAACTTGAAAGTGAATTGACTCGAAATCGAACTCGACCCGAAATCTAGTGAACCCGATTCGGACCCGAACCAAAATGACCCGATCCGAAACCAAACCGACCCGAAATATAATTGATCCGTTTAAGACCCGAACCCAAAATGACCCGAATCAATTCAACTCGAATAAAAGTGACGTGAACCCGAACAGTACTAATTTGAGTTTGACCCAACCCACATTAGATGGGTCTTTGTAATTTTTTTTTGGCGGGTCTCTCAAGATGGACTTTTGTGCTTGTAGTGGTACAATTTTGATCGACCCTAAATCCTATTCAAGTTTATCCATACTAAGGGATGGTGGTAGACTCGATAGTATTCTATATGGTTCTCTAAACCATACTCGAAACCATCCTGAAGCAACATTGACCCAACCGAACCAAAAATGACCCAAATTAACTTCATCCAAAGTTGACCCAATCTGAAATTAACTCGAACCGAATCCGAACTCGACCCGAAGTTGAACCGAACCGAAGTTGTCCCTAACTAAAACCGAACCCGACCCGAATGAGATCCACCCGAAGTTGACCCAAACCGTAGTTGACTCGAACCGAAACCGAACCCAACCTCGAATGAGATCAACCCTAATCAAACTTAACCGAAACGAATGATCGATTGTCGAGTCTAAATGTGATTCAACATGAGGACAATCGTACATTGTAACCAAACATTATAGTCATTGAATTTTTCAAGTGAGTTTTCATAAAAAATACTAAACTTCGAATGGGTTGTTTATGCATGCGGTTATTGCTTATTGGTTGGATTATTAATACATTACCTAAGGAGGGTGAATATGAGGCTCAACCCCGGGTTCATTAATTGCGAGTCTTGCTTGGGGACAAGCAAGAGCTAAGCATGGGAGAGTTGTTGAACCTCATATTTGCCACTTTTTACGACAATATTTCACCCAATTCCATGATAATTTCTAGGATACATGTTTGGTTTTGGGTTGGTTTTTGCTCATTTCCTCTTAATCTTCACTCGAACTCATAAATCTCTTAATTATGGGTATTTGAGCTTAAATGTAATACCTGTGATTTTAACAAAAGCAGCTTATAAAGCACGAAATTATTGAGTATTATTCCGCGAATCTAGGGGGTGAGTGACTAATTTTATTTATAGTCGGGCATATTATGCTTAGTGCTCCTTTGAGAGCCGCTGTCGAATAAATTAAATCAAGGGAATTGCCTCCCTTCTTATTTGAGTTGAACCTTTTGCAGTTAGGCGAGTGTCGTAATCGATATATCAAAATATGTTAGGAGTCGAAGCACAAGAGGACGGAAGAGGAAGGGATAAGGGAAATTGAATGAGGGTCCAATAGAAAGAAGAGGCATCCTTTGTCTAACGGTGGTGAGATAGGATGCTAAAAATAAAAGAAAAGAGGGACCGAGGGGAGGGGGCACGGGAAAACAAAGGAAAAGAAGCAGAGCAAAGGAAGAGAGAGAGAGAGAGAGAGAGAGAGCACTACTAGAAAAAGGGTTTTAACGATGAATAAATTGTTCGTTAAAAGTACATTTTATCGTCGTTAAAAGTGATTAACGACCAAAAAATTTTCGTCGTCGATCGTCGTTAGTGGTTCCCTCGTTAATACTTTTAACGATGACTTTAAAATTTTTATCGTCACTTAAAATAACGATGAAACAAGATGTCATCGTAATTAGTTGATTGAATAACGATGAACTACATATCATTAACAACAAAATTTTTTTGTCGTAGATTTAAAAGAACCATAAATACAAAAATTAAAATCATTATCATTAACAACCAATTTGGTTCATCGTTATTTCTTTAACGATTAACATTTTCATCGTTAATAGTATTATGGATAACCTAAATATATAAGTTTGCCAATTATCTTTAAAATAATGTAATAAACTATTGATCACTAATGTATAGTAACAACAAACTCGAATTGATATGTATTAAATCTTTTGAATACCACTCGGTCCGCGAATACACAATATAAAACATAACCTAATACCAAAAGCATCCTAAAACACATAATCTGAAAAACAATCGAGGAAACTATAAGTTCTCATAGTAATTGATATCCGAGTACAAGCAATATTAACCAAAAAACTATAAAAAAAAAAAATGAAGTCCTCCAAATGATTTAGAAAGTATAAATCTTCATCAACTACTCACAAAAAGGTAAGGAAGTGTTGGAACTTGAATGAGGAGTCCACATCTCCAAACAAGTCCACATTTGCAAAAAATAGAGAATTATTAAAACTTTTACAAAATTGCAAAAGTATTCAACTTCTTATCAAACAAACATATGTAACTCAAACAAACCAACATACAAGGTGCCGTAAATGACGATCTATCGGACCACGACATACAAGATTTCATTCCTCCCCGATCCGGTGGAATTAATCATCTTCTTGCAATATGTTAAAAGCAAATAAAATTAAATCATTTCCCAAAACAAGCATGTCAATACAAGATTTAGAGCAAATGGTCGTTGTAGATAGCCGTAGATGGTCGCTCTTGGTCAGCTGCAGATAGTCGCTCATCTGCAGCCTGGCTGCAGAAGAGCCGATAGCGAGCCATCTCGCTGCAGATAGCTGCTGGCTGCAGCTGCCTTCTGCTGGTTGCAGCAGACCATCTCGTCGTAGATAAGTATTTCTCCCATGCAGTATTAGTTAGAGTTCTTGAAGAATTAGTTAGAGTTCACTTGTGTGGAATGTATGGATTCTATGCAGATTTGCCTAAGAGGAAAAAATCCATAGGCTCAACCCACCAAGTAGAATCAAGAATTTAGGAAGGGAAAACAGATGAGAAAACTAAAACGAATTCGCTCCAACTAGAACTTGAAATTTCGTGTCTCGGTGGCCCGGTAAACACCTAGTACGTGAAAATCCTTATTTTCTCAATTCCCAACAAGTAGCCTCCTAAAGGTCACATCCCAAGAAGTCCTATGAAAAAGCTTGCACGGAAATCTTCAAAAGGTACGATTAGAAGAACACAAAAAAGACGAGTAAATGAGGATGTCCAAATACGAGATCGTACGTTAGAAGCCTAATTTCTAGTAGTGAACGTACTGCTCAAACTTCAGATTGGGCAAGGGCAAGGCTTCGGTGTGTGGGATGATATGAACACTAACATCACCCCGCCACCTGAGATTTAAGGATATCTCGTTTCTACAACTACAGCTTCTGCGCTCTACCAACCGAGCTAAGGTCGATCCCGGTGCCATGGTGGTAGGAAATCAATAGATATTCTAATATTCTTCCATTTAGAAGCCTTACATTCTATTTTAGTCTAGATGTTTTCAATAAAATACCAAGGAATGCTAAATCTTTAACTACTCGGACACACGCCACTCGCAGGAATCAACGAAAAATCACACGGACTAAAATCCGACCTCGTCGGATTCGAACCAAGCAACCTAAGGATTCTATGTCCGAACAATCGCAGATCCTCCGCTCTACCAACCGAGCTAAGGTGTGAACAACTATAGAGTTTTAATTTCTAAACAACAAACTGTCTATGCATATTTTTCCCTCCCAGTTATTTTCCAAAATATAATAATGAGATGTGTATAAGATCCCCAATTTCACTAATTATGTAAGCAAAAAAATAACCTCTAGGAGTAGACATTTAGTTTCAATTGTGCATCTTGCTACAAAAAGGAGCTTTCTTCACATCTTATTCTCTCCTTTTCTTCATCAAAGGCTCCCATTTCTACCGATCCGTAACCAATCGAGGCATACCCGGAGTGTTAGGAAATAAATCAAACCCATACGTAAACAACTAAGAGCATGATACATATAGCTGTAGTCTATAGAAACGATGTAAGAACTTACAAGGAGAAAGTATATGACAAATCAAGGATATTAAAAAATGACAAAGAGAAACTCCTTTGTAGAAACAACAACCATATCATCCAATAGAACACACCATTCCGACCGAGGTGAGATAGGTGGATGCATCCCATGTTTAAGTGTAGGAGTTGTACACCTCTGGAGTGTCTTAAAACACAAATGCTCCTCTCCAAAGCACTGTTCAATTGCCTCACCTTATACCATAACACGAAGCCACCCATTCACGAGTGTTAGGTGGTTGAGTCAAAAGCGTAAGATTGGAGCAAATTCGATCCCAATTTTGCAAAATAAGTGCAGAAAGTTAAGGTTTAGCATTCAAAATTTGACCAAATAATTAATCAATGAAAATCGAAATTGAAAGCCCAATAATATGACTAACCATCCCAAAATGAAAAGCCCAAATTAATTTGCATCAACTTGAATGAAGTGCAAATTGAAAGCTCTAAAACATGATAAATTATGTAGCAATCAATATCCCTAAAACAATTTACCTTAAACGCAACCAAAAATATCGAATTTTGCATACAAGGGCCAAAAAGTTTAGGGTTTTAGGCAGCACCTATTCTCGGATCCAACGTCGGCTAGGCAAGGGTAGGCAATGGCCAAGCAGCGTAGAGTTTGCAGTGAGACAGGCGGTCTCGGAGTTTGCAGTAGACACGTGGCCGGTAAATAGAGACCGAGTTTGAGAGTAGTGCGAGAGGGTAAGAGCGAGAGAGGGATGGGTTTCGCTGGGAACAAACTTGCTCGCCGACGATTGAGTGTCAAAAAGAGACAGATGTCGGTAGTGCAAGTCGACTACCGGCGATTGAGGGCAGAGGGCGATGGCGCACGGTGGCCAGCGATCGAGACTCAACGTGAGTAGGGCGAGCGGTTAAGAGTAGAGAGGGTATGAGCAAATGAACTGGAACGAAGAACAAAATGTGCTATGAGGGCTTTTTTTTCTTTTACTTCATCGAGTTTTTACTTGAACAGTAAAATGTTCGTCATTTTTCCCCTAATAATTTAGGAAAATTTTAACTTTTTAATTTAATTTTTCCCTCATAATTTTATCTTAGGAGGGAAATTTTAATTTAATTTTTTCTAAATTTATCTTAGAAAAAAATACTAATAATTAAGTTTTTGAGTCTTAATAGTATTAACGACCAACATATTAAAAGTAATAACGACCAATTTTTTTGTTCGTTGTGTAATAATAGTTATTTGATAAAATTAAACGACGAAAAATTAATTCCATCATTATTAGTAACTTTTAACGACCAATTGTATGATTCGTCGTTAAAATGTCTTCATTAGAAGCCTAATTTCTAGTAGTGAAGAGAGGAGGCGAGTGGTGCGAGGGCCAAGGAGACCGAGGGGCCGGCGAACACTGCGGAACCGAAGGCGGAAGCCGGCGACGCGAGTAGGCGAGTGAGCCAAGGAAGAGAGCGAGGGACTCGGACAGAGCCGGAGGCAAAAGAAGGACCCAAGTAGAGACAGACGTGAGAGATTCCAAGAGGCCGGGACTGGGAAAAGCAGCGGCGACAAGGGAGAAGGACCGGCGGTGAGCACGCGAGGGCCCGACCAAGGGAAGTGGGGACCAAAACGGCGAACCGGAAGCGGGGAAGCGAGAGACCGAGAGAGACCGAACAAGACCCAGCAGGGAGAGGGACCGAGACCAGAAAGGCGGAAGTAAGGAAGCCCGAAATCAACCCCAAAACCCGAGAATTCCGGTGGGTAGTCGTATACTCTAAACTATTAGTTATTGCGAAACCCAAATGGATTTATTGTGATTATTGAATTTTTTGCGAATATTGAATGTTTATACTATTTAACGAGTTTAGTAGACGTAAAAAGTTGAATTAGGAGCCTTGAAGGGATTTGGTAGTTGTTTAGGCCTGAATTGGAAACCGGGAATTCGGACGGAGTTAGGTTGCTTGGGTATAGTAAGTAGTATCGAGATTCGAGTTAGTTGAGGATGAGCACGTTGTGGTTTGGGTACAAATTATGAATTAACATTTCGAATAAGCCCTTAGATATTTAATGAATTTGCGGCATTACAAAATGATTGCTAGTATTGGTAAATAATGAATGAAGTATAAAGGGGAGTATGAATTCATATTGATTAATACACGCTTGAGGCATGGGAGTGAGAAGTTGGTGACTACAAGGTTAATTGAGTTCAAAATGTGTGTAAATCCTCGAGATTGAACTAAAGATAAAGGTAAGCAAAGCTAGCGGAAATTAAATGATGAAAGGGCGATTAAGAGCTATATAACCGAGGATGGGCGAACAAGAGTTGATTAATAAGGTAGAGATATTAAATGGGATTTTGAGGTAGGGAAATGGCAAGTTGGGGACGGTGAGGTTAAACTAAGTCGAAGGCATATCTAAAGTCCTTGAGAATGAATTGAACTAAAAGATAAATGGAGCTAAAGGAAACTTGGTAAAGTAAGTTTAAGAGTTATATGGTCGAGTGTGGGCAAAAGGAGTTGATTATAAAATAGAGACATAAAATGAGGAATTGGGGTAAAGGCAATGAGTTGTGAGAAGTTGGGACGTTGAACTAGGTGGTATCTACTTGTGGTTATTGTGGCTCGTAAAAGGAATTAATCATACTAAATTAGTGGATTGAGAAAGGTATAGTTGGAAAGGAGTTGAGAATGACTATCTATGTTGAATTATAGCTATTTATACAAGTGATGGTGTTAAACGATGTTCAAAAGTAATTTTGAAAGGAGTTTTGTATTTTACGCGAAATGATCCTTGAATGCAACTTCTTGTGAACCGCCTTTCAAACATGATTATGTTTTAAAAGAAGCAAATCTGATTGAGAAATTGAATTTGGAAGGATGGCGCGTGGTGCTATGCCTTCCATTGTGTTAAACCAATTTAAGAAAGTTGTTTGAAGTAGATGTGATGAATGATTATGTGCAAACATTTTGAATCGACTTGGCTAGGATCGTTTAGCATACCGAAGGGTTCGAACCGGGGTCCTTATTCGTGAGGATGCCCAGTTAGAAACTTCGAGGGAAGGGTTCTAACAGGGGTCATGCGATGGTAGGATGCCCGATCCGAGACTTCCTAGAAGATAGGTCCCGGAGCCTTTGTTCAGTGGTCGCGCCCTAGAAATTGTGAAGTGCTAGTTCGAATCCATGAAAGCCCGGAAAGTTGATTCGGTTCCAAAAGAATTGTTCATGAATGTGAAATCGTGCTTTTAAATGATTGAAAAGTTATAATCTTTACTTTGCAAGAGATATCATTGAAAGTTTCTAGATTTGTATTATGTTACTATGTTTTCACCAATTTCATTATTATGAGTAGTATGTGTAAAGAATTTCCATTTTAAGGGTATAAGACTTTCCGGTGAGCCCGTGGTTTGCTCACCCCCATAAATTTCCCCCTTTTTCCCTCCCTAGTGTTACAAGTGCACTTTCAAAAAGGTATGATCTATACTTAGCATATTCCGGACTCTTGTCGACTGTGGATTGCCGATTGCTCGAAGTAACTTAAGTGGTTGACTTGCATTTCTTATGTTTCTAAGTATTGTACTTGTAATTTAGTTCATATAGTTGTACTCGATGAACCATATACCATTTAGATTGTTTTAAGTTTAATTACATGATTGGTTGGACTCCGGCGTGTGGCCGTTGAGTTGTATATTCGGAGCGCGTATCTCGTCGAGTTATGTTATGATTTTTGTGTAGGGTTTCAAGGCTTTAAACCTAAGGGATAGTCCATAATACAAACATAACTCTGCCGAAATTGTTAAGAAATCTCAAATTCTTTTGGAAAACCACCTTTATTACCTCTAAGTTGGAATTAGAAAGCCGAACCGACACTTGATAGAGCCTTGGGGGTTCCCGTAAAGAACTCCGGTGATGTAATACTCCTAGGGGGTTTTTGGGGTGTTACATTAAATAAGGAAGACTTGAGGTGAATTTGATGAAAGATGATGAAGAAGAGGGTTCAAGTCTAAAAGGAAGCAAGAAAATTGCCTAAAAACCCGCCAAGTCAAGTCGCGTAGGCACGATTGCAGAGGTGCACAACAATGTAGAGCTTCAAGCATAAGGAAGAAACCAGGGAAATATTGCATGGGCACTAGTGTAGAGGTGCACAATCGTGTGACAAACTACAAAAATTTGATGTCGTGCATGGGTACCCATGTAGGATTGGACGGGTACCGTGCAGTAACATGCAAAAATCGGCAGAAAGTGCAGCAATTGTGCACGACCAAGTGTGCAATAGCCGCACGGCCGTGCGAAAATCCTACACGGCTGTACGACCCTGTTTGGGCGACTTTTTAGGCGATTTTTGTTTATTTTTTCTGCAGTTCTTTTGTCCATTGATTTTTAGGGTTTCTAGGTTAGTTTTTAGCATTTAAATTCCTTTAGATTGAAGATTAAGATTTTGAGTTTTGAAGATTAATTTGAATTCAAGCATTTCGATTTCTATTCGGTAATTCTTAATATCTCTCTTTATGTTTTCTTTTCGCGATTTTTCAATAGTTTTCCTATCTGTCTTCCTCAAAATTTGTGAGTTGCTTAATATGATGATTAGAGGCTACATTTCCCCACTTAGATTGTTCGATTGAGTTGTTCTATAATTGTTAGTTTAGAATTCACTTCGCTCACCATTTATTCGATGAAAGCCTTGAAAGAGGAAGCATCCATTTTTATTTGGTTTTGCAAACATTGAAAGATGGAACCTTTACCTAGAGTGACGTTGTGAACGATTAGAACTTCGATATGAAAATAATTAAGGCTTTAAATCGGGGATTTTAAGAAGCATATCTTGTAATTTTGTTCTTTGTTAATCCTATGAAAATAGGCGATTAGAATGAACAAGATTAGTCTTTGACCTTCGAAAGTAGGCGGAGATAGGCTCAATTGGCATTTTACCCTTTTAAATTGCAAGCATAGACAAGTACCAAGGGGAATTTGATTGTGATTTCGGGCATGATAGTGAGATTAACCCTAATCTAAGACTTTCTATCATTCGATTTTCATATTATTATTTTAGTGATTAATTTAATTTGATCATCAAACTATCTTCGTCGAACTAAGTTTTGCTTAGATTAGAGTTTATAAATGGATTTTAATACTCAAAAGCGAGTTCCTTGTAGACACAACCCATACTCGTCATTTGCTAGCTATAATTACACCATGCGCTTACGGTAATTTTCTCAACAAGGGGCTTTCTGCTCGTTAGGCCAGCCTATACGAGGCTTGGGAAGGTATGTCCGGGAATACGAGGCTTCGCTAGGGTCCGGTTAGGGAATGATAATGGGCCTCGCTCGGGGTTGGGCCGGGGTTTGCTGATTCTTTGCTCGCAACCGCACCTCATGGCCTTTGAATTAGCCTTGAAGAATTCAGCGGATCATAATCTTTTGGAATTGGTCATTGCTACGGATGCTCGGTCAAGTTGTTGACATTTTAAATGATGCTTTTCGTCCTCCAAAATAACTTAGTAGCCTCGTGTAATCATTTTACTTTTATCTCGTATTGTTAAGGTTGATATGAGGTTGGTTAAGCCAACATATAAGTTGGCGACACCGGCTAGAAGAAGAGTGTTGTAATTAGGCCCTATTTAGTTGGGGAAACTGGAATGGAACTTGAATACTATGATTTTAAGTTCCTTTTTCAATTGTTTGGTTGAGGTATTTTGAAGGTGGAATTTGAAATTTATAGGTTTTAAATTCCCTTAAAACAAGGAATTTGAATCCCCCAAAATAGGACGGGGAGCAATTCTCTATCCCTTAGGTATCGGTTTATGATTAGTAAAAAAGAAAAATTAGCCTAATAATGAAAATTTTGCTACATAATAATAATAATAATAATAATAATAATAATAATAATAATAATAATAATAATAATAATAATAATAATAATACTACTACTACTACTACTACTACTACTACTATTGTTGTTATTGTTGTTGTTATTTTTGTTATTATTTTTATTGTTATTATTTTTGTTATTAGGTTGGGGTATTTTGTTTGTGTTATTGTTGTTGTTGTTATTATTATTATTATTGTTATTATTTTGTAGATAATTTTTTTGTCAGAAAATAGGTTTACTAAATATTGTAAAAAAATTTATTAATCTTTAAAAAAACTATAATAAGATAGTTGATTGAAAAATTTAAATAAATATAAGACACAATTATCAGCATATATGATAACGAGTTTCAACCTTTATTGAATCAAATGATGATGATGATGATGATGATGATGATGATAATAATAATAATAATAATAATAATAATAATAATAATAATAATAATTTTAATTTACAACGATATAAAATATTTTAAAAATAAAATAATTTTTATTTCATTCTTTAGTTAATAACCAAATAATAAAAATTATAACTTAATTACATTCATATTCTTTATCAAACATTTGAAAAAATATTTAAATTTCATATCTAATCCCTCAAATATTATTCCCTACTGCCATTCTATTTCACTTTTCCACACTTAATAGTTTTTCCAGTTTTTATTTCCCAAAACAAATCTATGTTTCATAAAAAAACAAAAAACAAACTACTGTGTGTAGTTGCGTAACCACAGCCGATGGTAATAAACACGTTGGCTAAACTTGATGCTGTTGGGGTCGCCGCGCTGTCAGAAGAACCTCACGATATTTTCACCTCTCTCTCTCTCTCTCTTAGATTCCAATGTAACAGCAGCCTCGCAACAGCCACCACCCATTCACCTCTCTCTCTCTCTCCCTTCTCTCTCACCAGAATAATTTGTCAACGTCGATGATCACCATTGATAATTTGTCAACTATGCCCATTAAACCCCAGCCTATACGTGGAGCCCAAAGACGTAGAAAATAGGTTAAAAAACCGTCCCTAATCTCTAATTAAGGAAGCAAAAACAGGGTACACCCCGGAATTCAACCCACAAAAGAGGGAGGGAAGAAGAGAAACAAAAAGACAAAAAACATTTGGGTTTCATTTCTCTGCCGCTACCATTGACTCTTCCCCTTCCTCCTAATCCCCTTGTTTCTCTCTCACTTGCGTTTCTTTTCTCCTTAGTTTGAAAAATAAAAGAAAATCATTTAAGGGGGCCTTCTTCACCATCTCCCTATCCGGATTCTGGAAAATCAGATAATGGATTCGGACTTTTGGACATCTCGCCTTGCCGCGGCAAAACGGCAGTTCAATCTCCAGCACCATCACCATCTCCATAGCTCCTCTCATCTGGGTTTGTCCCAAAGATTTCCTTTTTTTTGGGTGTTGGGGATGCTTTGTTTAGATCTGATTTCTCCGCCTATTGTGAATTTGAGTTTCTGGGGTTTTGATTTCGGTGGTTTTGTTGAAATGGGAACTTTTCAGATCGGTTGAACTTTGATGATTTCGAGGTGGAGGACGAGTTCCGACCCGATATCCCATGCCCGTATTGCCACCAAGATTTTGACATCGCCTCCCTATGCAACCACCTTGAAGATGAGCACTCTTCTGAGTCTAGAGCTACGGTATGTATTCTCTCTCCTTTTTATCGCCCCTTAGCTTTCAACATTTTGAATTTGTGGGGTGTTCGATTTTGGATCTGTTATTCTGAGCTTTCCCGAGGTTTTATCAGTTAAACTTGATTACATAGACTTCTCATCTTTTTAAAAAAATAAAATAAAATTTATTCATAGTTTACATTTGATGGATGACCTCTATTGGCCTAAGTAATTTGATTGGCTTTACCTCGGATTCAATCTTCTTATTTATTGACCTCCTGATGAAAAAGGTGATAATGATTTTGCTTGTCTGGAAATCTTTGTTCCTGAAATGAGTCGGAGCAGTAATTATTGAAAAATGCCAATGACAATAGAAAGATCTCTTGGCTATATATTGATTGTAGAATTGAGCATGCTTGTGCACCTATACACACTGATCAATACAGTCAGATTATTTGTTCCATTTTGAAGTTATGTTTTCTTTCCAGAAACCTAAAGGATTGCATTGAGGTTTGGTGTAATGACATGGAATGATGGAGTAGCTTGAACTACTTGTTTTCAGGCTAATGTTCCATTGCTTGCAGATGTGGGCATATTGTTGAGAGTGAAAATTGTCAAGTAGTTGGTAAACATTTTGATTTGAATTAACTTTATCTGGCAAATGACTGATTTACACACATTGAGGGCGCATAGGATGGATTGAACTCAAAACCACTGTTATACCTTGGGAGTTGGTTAAATACTGGGCATGGCGAAAGATTACTAATAAGTTCAGGTCTCCATATGAAAATTACTTGATAGTTGCTGGCTGCAGCCATTGAAGGTTGTCAACAGTGGTGGTTTTTTATTTTTTTTAATTTTTATGAGGCCTTTTATATGGGATGCTTTACCCAATTGCAGACATGTATCCAACAAATGTGTTTTGAAAGCCTAACAGCTAAGAAGAATCATACTACCTCTAAGGAATTGCAGGAGAAAAGGGATCCCAAGCCTAGTTGATGTTGATGAAGGTCAGGAAAGGTCCATTGAGTTAACAGGTGTATTTACTAAGTAGCATTTATTTCTGAGGTGCACTTATATCCATTGGGCTCACACTTATAAATGTGATTCAATGGATTTCTACTTTTAAGATGTGGTTTGGTTCGCATAGGCCTGCTGTCTGTCTATTAATCGGGAGTTTCACAAATTTGAAAGCAGCTTATTATGATAAGCTTCCCTCAACCTTTTGATCTGCCTTTTCCAATCCTTCATTTCTTGATTGAGGGCTTCTACATTTCACCCTGCTGCTTTTAGTTGGCCTTCCATTGTCTCCTATTTCCCGCTTGACTTTGTCTATCTAAACGCACTGAGCTTTGTTGTTGTCTTAAGTGGTTAAATGTTTAAAATGGCTTTCAAGATAAAATACCGACGGTGCTAGTTCTCAGTAATCCAGAAATTCAAAAATCATGCATAATATAGTTGATGGGACAGAACCTTTTTGAATTCCATGTTGCTCTCATAACAGATGTTTATGAATTTTCTATGGTAGTTGAAATGTCCCTTTGATGCTAGGCATATTGTCATATTCTTATACTGATGATTTTGTCTTATAGTTGTCATTTAAATAGATGTTTGACTCGATAAGCATATTGGTTAGTTTCTATCTTTCTTACAGAAAAAAGCATATTAGTTACTCTGGTTACCATCATTTTCTTGTGTCTACAACGAGAACTTATCTCTTGTTTGTTCCCTGTTTGCAGATCTGCCCAATTTGTTCTATTAAGGTTGCACGGGATATGCTGAATCACGTCACGCTGCAGCATGGGCATCTATTCAAGATATCCTGTTGATGAAACCTTTCTAGTGTTATCTCATATATCTTCTGCGCATCATGCTCATAAAATTGCTTGTGCAAGTATGGCATTCCATTAAAAGTTTTCTTTGACTTCAGATTACTTGCAGAGACGCCGAAGATTACGCAGGGTTGCTATTCCGAATAGCCAAGCGCTTTCCTTGCTTGGACGAGACCTTCGCGAAGCTCACCTGCAGGTGCTTCTAGGAGGTGGTGGATTTCGATCGAACAATATGCATACCACTAGTTCTGGCATGGATCCATTCCTCTCGTCCCTTGTATTGAACTTTCCTACATCTGAGATGGATGAAATCTCAAAGTCCATGACATCCAGCATGGAGGATACAACTATAAACAATAATACCTCTTCAACACGTTGTTGGAAACCAAGGTACTGAGGAAGCCCTCACTCTTTATTTTTCAAACTTGTTTTCTTAAAGTTTTCTTGTCGGGTTGCCTATAAAAGAAGGTAGTTGCTAGACAACGAGCTCTATTTTGATAGTAGGAGAAAGACACGAGATCTCTTTTAGCTTATCTAGCTATTAAACATCCTAACACCAAGGCTGGGCTTAATACTTCTTTAGCAATCAAAACACAAAGGAGGAGTCCACACTGCTGTTTGTAATGGGCTTGTTTACCAGCTTTTTTCAGCTTGCTCAAGATATTTTATGAAAGGGTCTGATCTTAGTGCTGTGTACTGTATTTTTTGACTCCGTTGCTTCGAAACAAAAGTATTTAGGGTAACATCTTTCTGACTGCATTTTCTATTCATTTTTAGTGAGAGAACCTTTAATACTAATAGTAGTTAAAAAAGACTTCATCGTAGGACTTCCTCGGAAGGACAACAAAACAATTTTGTTGGATAGATGATAAGGACTTCCTCCAGCCAGTATTCTGTCTACTGGAGACTAGCCAAGCTGGGTTTGCCCTAAAAGAGGAGAATCCTTTCCATGTAAACCAGTGCAAATCTTATACAGAAACCAGTGATCCACTTGATTAGGCTCTGTATTTGCTCTGTTGGAGGAAAGCATGCCACCAAAGGCTGTGTCTATGTTTGTCTCCCTCTGGCCTCAATCAACTAAGGGGCCCGGCAAATGCCTTGGGGAAGTGGGAGATAATAAATTACTTCATTCATCGTCTCCATTATTCTTCCCTGGTTTGGTAAAAGCTCATATTTGAGTTTTATCTGTAGCTTCCGGAGTTGTCCTTCCAGCATAGGCGTGTCACTGTCATTAGTTGCTACAACTACTTTTATGAGCTCTTCACCTTTATGTTCTTTAGACCCATAATGGTTTAACAAAACTTCAATACTATCAGGCTGTCATCAAGTTTACTCAAAGCCTTCTTTCGTTCTTTTTTCAAACGGTTCCTATATTTCATCTGATCTTAGCATTTGACATTTGAGGTCAAAATGACCCCTTTCTAGCCTGATTTTACAGCAACTCCCTTTACAAATTGGAAGTTTTGATATGGAAAAAAGCAATTATCAACAATGTGATGCCCGGGAGCTTGATCAGAATGGATAACTGGGTAGGTTACCTTAGATCTCAAAGACTTGAGTGTCTCAATTAGCCTTTTTTGGGCTCTTTTTTAACAGAAAGGTCACTGGAGACTGAAGACCATAATTCTAATTGACAATAGTCCTCATACATATACCGTCCTTGAAGTGCATGAAAAGCTATTGTTGCATCTCTCCCTGAATAAAATTGAATCTGGGCATGAAAATCATTTGAAGGCTTGAACTTACAAATTTTCTCCAAAGGACCACTATAGATGAGAATACCTTCATGTTATTGGCTATAATATATGCTGAATAATTGCATGAAGTGGGCATCTGGGTCATCATTATCCAGTTTGTTTATCACTAAGCTAAAGCATGAAAATATATTGGTCCACAGTAGCGTTAGGTTCTTGACTTGGAGATCACACAATTAAGCAAGGACAAACTCTTGCAGCAAAGGTCCTATCAGCAATAGGTTTCTAGCAGTAGCAGCACAAGATCCGGTAAAATTCCAGTATTTTCAGGAGGTTCTGCTGCAACTAGAGATGAAGTGTCAAAGATCTGGACCACTATTAGAAGATTTTCTGGAAGCTGTGGGTTATAGCAATTTGTGACAGTAGCAGCAGCAGAGTATGGAAATGATAAGACTCTGATAACTAACTGTAACTGATAGAGAACAGTATGCCCTAATACCTAACTGACAGAGATTACAGGAGAAAAGGCGGGAGGACATTGGAGTGGAAGAGTGGAGAAAAAGGAACAGAGGGAGAAATATAACTTGTGTGATACATCACACAATTATTGATATTCATTAAGGGTAGCAACCACCTGGGACATGCAATCTGTTTGTAAGACTCTAGGTTTGGAAAATAAGATAAAAACTTAACGAAATGTTGGGATAGTGTACAAAATGATATGCTGTGATGCGACTACCATGCTCAGAAAAGTGGCATCCTTGCTGGATTGGTCTAAAATTAAGAACCATGGAACTTTTCTTGGAGTGGACAGAGCAATGGTTAATATTTTGCTTTCAACTAAGCCTTAGCGGACCAGTGAAGAAGGAAAGTTAATGTTTTGAACCAAGGGCAGTGAAGGGGGGAAGAGAAGGCAGCAAACGTGAACTCTTTCGCTTCCCAAAATTACTTCACCTATTTTGAAGTGGCCTGGGTACCATCAAGCCGACCCTTGCTTTGTAGTGATGTGATAGATAGACACACATTATCATTGTTTACCTGTTCTAACATATAGATTTCGTTGCCTTTGTACTTTTATTGTGACAGTTTTGATTCATCATTAAGCTATGAAGAAAGGGAAAGGAGGATGCGGCAGGCAACTGGAAGAGCTGGTTTTGTACAAGATCTGCTTGTCTGCACCTTATTAGAAGACTAGCTGAAGCACCTACTTATGGCAATAATAAGGTAACTGAGCTTTCCTCTATCCCAGGAATCTCAAAGGGCTGTAATACGTTTCTGAAGAAACTGTTATGAGAAGCTTCTAGAATATGGCTTCGTTGTTGCATTTACGGTCCCCAATGGCTAGGTTGCGTTTGCTACTCAAGAAAGGCATGTGTTTAACTGTAAATTGTGGAAGTTAAAACCTTTTTTCTCTGGGTGGAAATCAGGGTTTGTACCTAGCCTTTGTTAATGTTCATCGGTTTCTTCATGATGCATTGCCCCTTAGGCACACCTTGTTTCTGATAGAACATAGAAAAGGGAAGGGAAAAGAAGTGGAAATACTTGTGCTTTGTACAATCTCTGATTAACTTTCTTGAAGACACTGTAGTTTCAATTACTATCTATTCTTCTTTACTAATTTAACTTTACTTTGAAATGGAAGCTGAGATACATGCTATTTTGTTTACTTGCATGTCATTTGGGTTATGATGTGCTTGCTCAATCTAAACTTTACTCAGAATGGAAGCTGAGATGGATGCTACCTTGTTAGTTGCACGTCATTGGGATATAATGTTATTGCTCAACCTAAACCCCAGACCCCGTATAGGTGGGAGGGACCCATATTGAGAGTTGTTATTGATGTTTTTGTTGGTCTCTCTGACTCAACCTCCCCTCCCCCTCTAAAATCTTTTGGTTTTTAGTGGGGAAGAAAATGAAAACAGACGGAACTTTCATGGAATGTGTTATAAATGGGAGATGCTAGTTCATACTGTCTGTCTCTAAATAATTATCATGTCTACGGGATTAAAATTTTTAAGGGTGTAGTATTTAATACACACTATTTTCTGTTGATTTTAGAAGAAAGAAGATTTTTACCAATAGTAGTAACCAAGCGAAATAAAAGAGAATTTTGGGATTTTGTATTTGGTACAAATCTGTAAGTGTCATTGCGTCCTATTTAGGGTTGAATTTAAACATCCTTGTTCTTTAGCAACGGAATAGTCCTTCCCATATCTAGCCATGAATTATTTGAAGTGTCCAATCCATCTCCTCTCACTCTTCCCTTAGACTGAATAGAGCTAGCCAAAGCTAATCCGAAATTATTACTGATTTAAACTAAACACAAAATTAAGGAGGTATGGATTGAAAAGGGTAGGGAGCTTTAACTCGTTTGCTTAAATAAGTGGACACAAAATTAAGGAGGTGTGGATTGAAAAGGGTAGGGAGTTTTAACTCGTTTACTTAAATAAATGGATATATTTAACCCATTCAATTAATTTTGTTATATTTGGGTTAAGGTTTTCTACTTGGAAAGTTACCTATTGGACATGTTTAATTAAGTGGGTTATGGCCCAGCATGTTTACCCATTTATTATTATTTTCGTGAGAATTGTGATAATTTGGGACTAAAAATTTGAAATTTTGGATATAGACAAATAGTGTTGGGATCTTAATAGGTCGTTGCATGGCCCATATTTATACTACATTTCCTAACGCTATCAGTCACATGTAATAAATAACCTACATGATCATTTAACCACTAAATCAAAATATATAAACTACTAAATCATTAGACCACTATTTCTTAAGTTTGGACAATGCCTCAAAATAAGCGGGTTAATGACATTCAAAACCCTTTCTGAAAAATAATGGCCCCTCGCTTCCCTTTACAAGTGGCGGAGCTTTGTTGTTGCATACCATTAGCAAAAATAATTGTTAAAATTTATATTTAAAAATCATAAAAATTCATAAAATTATTAAAGAGAACATCCATAAAAAATAATAATACTAATAAAATTTAAAAATACTTAAAAAGGAACATCCCTAAATATACGTCATTACTCTTTACTCTTTCTTTGTTTATAGGTGATTGAATATAAAATTATGAGGAAGATTTTATAATGATTGAATTTCTCGTTTTAATTTTCCCTGATCATGTTAGGATGATGTCGATGATGGTTTCAATTAGGCATCGGCAACGAGCTAGATCAAGGCAGGTTAGGGTCGGCTCATAAGGCAAGAGGGTTGTGAGGGTCGAGTAACATGTAAGAATAGGGTCAATGTCGAGTCATAGATCACATGGCCCCGAGTTGACCCGCTTCAGCAAAATAAGTACAAAGTGTCGCTCAATTATGCCATAATCATATTAAAACATGCCAAAATCATATGTGAAATTTGTTGATGCATCATTACCATATTCAGCTCATCATAATATTTTAGTTACGCAAAAAGAAAAAAGATTTGGATCAAATTTGGAGGGGAGGGAGGAAGAAGAGAAACTCTATCAAAATTCAACAACAAAATTATATTTGAGAGAAGTCTAAATCTTGACCCACTAATTAATTAAAACATACGTTAAGTACCTAAACTTCAAGGCAAACTTAGTAACAAACTTGAGAAAAGAGGAGAGAGAAAGATATGTGGAGGGGGTGATGTACAAGAGGAGAATTTGTGATAGGAGGGTTGGAGTTAAAAGGAAAAGAATAGAGCGAGAAGACAATTAGAGATCATGAAATTAGCATAATAAGCAACGATAAGTACTAGAACTACTTATCTTTAACTTGGGAAGGGGGAAAAACAAACTAGGCCCTTCAGGGTCGGTCCAAGGTCTGCCCAACATTGAGTTTATTTGGACAAACCCTTTATTGATCCATCCTTATTTTATACATATGCAAATCTTGACCCTACTTTGACCGGTCCGACTCGCTATCCCATTAGGGCTCAAGCCCATTGCCAGTCCTAGTTTTAAGCAAGATATTTTTTATTAACTTAAATTAATATATTATAGAATGGTTTTAGATTATGAAATTATTGATAGTTACAAATATTTGTCAATTATTAGATTTTAGTATTTGTAGATTGGACTAGTGAAGACCTAACAATAATATAAGATCAACTTTGCAAAAGAAGGATATATGTGAAATCTTATAATTATAAAATTTACTAATAAAGAGGAGATTTTACGTAACTTCTGAATGAGAACACAATTACACTATTTAATCCTACTCCTTTTTATTTTTAATTTTAGCATATGAACAATAATTTATTGTTCATACCAATTTTTTAATTAGACTCTCTCATAAAAGTGTTATTGTGAGATGAACTCTTGGAAGGTAGGGTTGTTAAAATCGGGATCCTAGTTAGAATCTATGTAATAAGGTTAGAATCGGAATCGTAAAATCGGATCAACAATCATATGATTCTAATGTCTATTTGTAATAGTCAAATTATTTTCATAAAAAATAAAATTCTTATAACACATTCATAAAGATTTATATAAATTCAATTCAATTTAATTATACTTTGTTGAAGATTGTTTGATACAAAAGAATACTCGTTGTTATGAATTCTCAAATATATTTATGTATGAGCCCTTTATGAAATTTATTTTAAATTGTGGATCGGATCCTAGTATTGTACAATAGTATTAAGATCCTACTATAAACAAAATCATGATCGTAAGATTCTAATGAGTTTAAGATTCAAACGGGAGTTAGATAGATGGAAATTTGGAATGTATAATCGTAGGATCATACAATTTGGATTGAGAGGTTAATAGCCATGTTTGAATGATATATTTTATAGGATTTAGGATTAATAGAGGATAAGTATACTTGTAACATAATTCTTTTGTTTAACGATCTTGTAATTGTATTCTAGTTGGTTTAGCTCAACTAGTTTATTCTCGTATATCTTATTCTCAATATAAATATACACCCAAACACCTCAATTGAAGTAAATTACCTCATAATTCTTCATGGTATCGGGGCCAAGAGGATAACCCTCAATTTGACTCTTGCTTCCGCCCAAGCTTCTTTTATATCCCCTCTCCCTCTTTCTCTCTTCTTTTTCTTCTACACCTCCTTTCCCATGGCAGGTAAAGATCCTTCACCTCCATGCACTCCTTTGTCACCTTCAACAACTACCGAGATCCCTTTGTCTTTCGCCACCCATATCTTCACCGTCTCCACCTCTATGATTACCATTTCACAACCTGATCTATAGCTCTTCACCTTATCGTTTACTACTATTGTTGTTGTTCCTAGTGTCCGTAGCTCACTGTCGTTCTTCATGTGGACACCCACACTAGTGACTCTCCTGTTTCTTGATCCTACCTCGACAATACTTACCCCGATTTTCTAGGAATTCAAGATCATCCTTTTTAAACCATTACACTACCCAACTATTACCTTTGAGTTTTCATGTCTTCTCCTAGCTTGTTGCTTCTCCCGCTTCATCCAAGATTTTTCTCAATTAATATCAAGCACTATGTGACAACTACTCTTACGAAAGTCGAGGATTTTCTTCTTTGGACAACTCAATTCATTGCTTTCCTTGTCATCCAATAGTTTCATGGCTTCCTTGATGGCTTAGTTTCATTCTTATGCTATATGTTCTTGACAATAATGGAGTGAAACAACCCAACCATCCAAACCCATCTTACAAGGTTTGGGTGTGCCTTGATCAACTCCTCTTATTTTGGTTATTTGCTATGATTTCTCTAGATTTTCTCACCGAGGTTCATAATATTATTCATTCCACTCGCAATTCGGGAATGCTTATCAAGTCATTTCAATCCAGAGAGTCTTACTCGAGGCATGGATCTTCATTGAATGCTCACAAAATTCTCTAAGGTAGAGACTAAAAGCATGAAGTATTATCTTCATGGGATTAAACAGATTGTAAATTCTCTCGCTTCTATTCAATCGCCGGTTCCCAACATCGATCTTATCCAATTAACTTTCAATGACCTCGACTTAGACTATCATTAATTTGGCACCACCCTCACATATGGGTCTAATGTTCTTACTTATAATGACATGAGTACAAAATTGTTCCACTAAGAGCAACGTCTAACGTTCTTGAAGTAGAAAAACACCACCGGTTTGTCAATATCCAGCCTTAGCAACTATTGTATTGTCTCGCTACCAATTCTAAGTTTAATGCTCATTACAACAACATTGGTCGTGGTCATGGTAATATCTACTAGCATAACAACAAGCTGCGAGAAAAACAATAAGAACAATAGAGAGGGGTGTGGTTGGAGCTTTAAAAAGACAGACTTATCTCAAACTCGAAGTATGCCTCGCAGTACGTGCATAAGTAATTTAGACGTATCAGGTTTTATTACTCCTATCCGACGTACTTCTAACCTTCTATCTCCAAGTAATTCCACTTAGCTAGGGATATTTGACTCTAACCCCACTAATCTTGTATGTCAAATTTGCTTTATCTCTCGGGCATTTTGCCATGCAGTTTCCTCGTTTACATCCTACTGTAGGCCCTACTCCTAACTCACTTGTTCTCGCGCTTATTACGATAACTAATGGTGATAGACGAGAGACCCGATATCTAGAATCAAGGGTGAAAGTTCACTTAGAGAGGCTAATCACCCTATGGGGATGAATAAGCCGATGAAATAAACTTGCAAAAATTTAAAGTTCTAAAACCGAGATCAACTCGTAAATAGAAATTGAGTCTAGACTTACTCAAATATAAGAAAGAAAGATGACAATTGTTTTACGTTGAAACCCTCTTGAGGCGTAAAACCATAAACTTTGCCAATCTAAGCACAAATTCAAAACTCTACTATTTGAATCCACAAATACAGAGTTACTAACTACCCAAATTTGCTCTATTAGACAAATTAGTTACAATTTTTCACAGCCCGTAAGATCTTTTATCTATCATAGCACTTCCAAATTGAGATACCTTTTACAACTTGGGACAACCGAGTTGAAGTAACCCTCTCAACTTAGTCAAGGGATAACTAAGAAAAATGTTTGGAATGAAAGAGAGATTACAAAACTTTCCTTTACAAGATTTACAACTCAAAAAGATATGAGAACACAAATAAGAGTTGTAAGCTAAAAGAGAGGATAAGTAAGTTAAGTTCTTAGTTCCAATAATCTTGTAAGTCTTGAATCAAGACTTTTATTTATAGGCCGCAATGAAGAGAGTTGTTGAGTCTTGGGCCGGAAGCATTGGGTCGGCTAGCTTCGCAACTGTATAGTCCGAGGACTCGATTTTGGAGTGTTGTTGATTTATCCATTGATGGTAGGTCCTAACTTTCAAAAGCAGCTTCTACCACCTGCAGATAACCGAAAGATAGAGTAGAAAATAACGTTAGACTCGTAAAAGAGAAGTTACCCAAAACAAAGAACAAACAGAGCTTGCCGACTTAGTCCGAGTTTGACCATGAAATCCGACTTTTGTGTCTGCAGTCATTCAAATAGTAAAGAAGACATTGTTATTGCTTTTATCTGCAATTAATTTGCTTTAATAATCCTGTAAAAATAAATTAGAGAATAATACCCAAAGTATAAAAATAGTTTGGTCCAAGATTAGATATGGATTAGTCTAAATAAAATATTTAATGACTAAATCTCCTTAATCTGTTACTTTGAAAATTTTCAAGTCCAATATTCACCATTTTCAAATTTCATGTATGACTTAACTCAAAAAATAAGCTTAGTAAATATGAGTTCAAAGAGTTATTTAGACATATTTTGGTGTTTGTCAAAATATTTAATTTTTGCATAATAAATATGGCCAATGTAGAATTAATATAAGTAATTGTAGTTCAATTTATAAAGTATGCTAGTTTAAAAGAAAAGTTATAAATGTGAAATTATTTAGGCAAACTTAATGTCCGAGTCATACCGAGTTGGTTTATTTCCCATAACCGAGTGGCTCAATTTGGCTTACTTTCGGTGACTAGGTTGGTTTCTACTTTTCTAATTAGAGCTGAGTCCTTAGACTTTAAGAGAGAATCTTCTAAGTACAAAGTCTTAGGTGAGGCATCTATATATTAGTCATCATCTTGTGAATTTTTTTAGAATACATCTTGATTACTCATAAGTTTATATGAATGACTTTAACTCAAAATTAATTAAATCATACCCGAGTCTTCCATCTTCCTTCTTTTGATGAACTCGCATTCATTCTAAACTAATAACTTAGTTAAATTCATCACGTAGTAGAAATCAAAGTGAATATTGAATATCAAAAAATTAGAACTTCATTCATTGAAACACACACACACACACACACACACACACACACACACACACACACACACACACACACACACACACACATACACACACACACACACACACACACACACACACAAATATATATATATATATATATATATATATATATATATATATATATATATATATATATAGAAGAAAAAAATTTACTCATAAAATAAAATTAGCTACTCCCCTAAACTAGTGAACTCCCTTAAGTTCACCGAAAAACTAAACATATTCTTCTCCCCTATGCATTTCATCAAAATAAACAAGGAGAGTAAGAGAATTGTTGGACAAAAAAAAATTAAGAGGGAGGAGGCCGAGAAGAAGATTCTCGGCTTGGAAGTCCGAGTTTGCTTGCGACGAATTATCTAAGGTTGTTCTTCTTTTTCTTGAACTTTTGAGCCCTCAACTTGAATAGGTTGAATAGGCTTTGGCGAAGACCGATGAGGTTGCCACTCAAATGTATCCACATCTTCCGAAGATTCATCGACGAATCGGGTGAAGGCTGGTTGAAGGTAATTTCATTACCTTCGAGCATCTCTTTGAGCTCGCTAATAAGAGGTTTACTCGATAAATCCGCTTCGAGCGATAGTTTAGATCTCGGGGAAGAAGAGGAATAAATCTCTAAAAGGTAGCCAAAGTTTCTTTGAACTCTTTGGCTAGGAAGGAGAAGTGAGAAGCAAGTTGCTCAAAGTTCAAACTTGAAGGACATGGCTCGGAATGTCCAAGTGTAAGCAAAAGAGGAGAGGGAGTAGGAGTAGGGGTCGAACAATCTAGGATGAGTGAGTCTAGATCCCGTGTGATGTTTCCTGGTATCCTGCACCAATCAACTCTTCCCTCTCGATTGAAATAGTGGGAGTGAAAAATTTAAGTTCAGTGGAGATCGAGTTTGTAATGGGAAAAACTCGAGAAAGCTTAGCTCCAAAGGGGAACGGAAGATTCTTTGTGTCCCTAGGGACCAAAGCGATTTGTTCAATGATGAAAGGGAAGAGATCCAAGTCATACCCATGTTGTCATAAATAACTTTAAGAACCTTGTTGTTTGGTTGTCCTTAAAAGGATAGAAGAAGATAACAATTCTCATAAGAAAGAAATATAGAAGTCTAGGTTCAAACTTCGATTGAGTGATGAAAAAGTTCTTTCGAACTTTGGCTTTAACTCGGAGTACCTAGAGTAAAAATTTTCTACTACATCGAAATTTTTGGGTGTTGCAGCTCGTAAACAAACATTCAATATTGAAAAGCCCGTGGAGAAGGGCAAGATTGATTACAATCTTTTTCCCTTGCACAAAAGGGACAAGAATGGAATAAGTGGAAGAGAGGTTCTGATAGAATTCAATGACTAAGTCCGGGTAGATATAATCACAAAAACAAAGAGGATCAAAGATTTTAGTGGAGTTCGGCTTGTGAACCCACAAAATCTGGGTGGACAAGAAAAATTTGTCGTCCAAACAAGTAATGTGGAGAAATAGAGGGGATTGGGATTCTCCCAGCTTTAAGAGAGGATCCAACTTTGGTTTCTAAGGTCTCCTTTTCAGGGGCCTTAGGCTTAGAGACTCGGGACAAGAAGACGAGAAGAAGTTCTTGACATTTTCTTAGTGGCCGAAACCGCCTCAACTTTTGGATTTCTCTTTATCATTCACTCGGTGCCATAGAGAGGAAAGAGAATGAAAAGAGTAGTAGTACAAGAGTAGAAAGAATAAAGAATAAGGCAAAGATTGAGAGATGAGACTAAGGTATAACTCTCTATCTCTTTATGATTTTGAATTCAAGTCATTCTCACTCTTTAAGAAGCTCATCTTTAAGTTTTCAATACTCGTATGACCTACTTAGAAAGCAGTTCTTGAGTAAAAAGTTAATTTTGGGTTTTGACCCACTCGGATGTAACTCAGGCAGTTGTCGAGAGTAAATAATTTCACAGGCGTAACTTATTCTTAGTTATGATTTATTATATTCGCTGGAAAAGAATTACTACATTAATTCATCTTTCTAAGTCGATTCATTAACCGAAATTATTTACCCGACCAATTGGATGCACTTTGTCTATGTAATTTTAATCTCTTATTAATCTAAAAGATAGACACAAAGTAGAATTAGAATCTATTGAATATTAGACTTAGAAAATTCCAATTATTCAAGTTAAGGATAATTAAGGACTTAATTACTCATAATTAATTTGTTATCCTTGCCTAATCTTGGACTAAGGTATTTTTATACTTTGAGTACCATTTTGGTTTGCTTTTTCAGAGTTGATTAAAGATTTTTAATCTCATTTTGAAAAGCAAAAGTAACCGACTTCGACCTTTAAACACCAAGTAAATAGAAAAGTACTCGTTTCAGGACACACTCGGACACCGTGTCGGGATTGTTAGTTTCCAAATTTGGTAAACTCTAACTTTGAGTGTAACGGTTGTTTCCACCTCATATTTCGATCACAACTAGTGGGTTGGACCACCTTTTGAACTAAGGACCAAAGCACGATGTTCATATCTACAATGGCTCCTTTTTTAGGGGCTCGGACTATTCATTACAACGCCTAGTAAAGCTTCCCGAGTCCGGATTTAGTCACAATGGCTACTCGCCTTGCCGAGTATAAATATAAGCCATCCTATAAGACTTAGAGAGCCGACGAACTAATTGCAAAATACTTATTCGGATCTTAGCTTTCAACTCTATACTTACGCTCTTATTTTCCGAGTTGAAAAGAAGAAGTCTTGTAATTACTCTTACTTCAATTCTTTATAACGTCCCTTGACTAAGTCGTAAGAGTTAACTCAACTTAGTTGTCTCTACCTATAAGGGTTATCTCGATTAGGAAGTAATAGAACGGATAAGAAAATTTACGTGTCTAGGAAAACTTGTATTGAATTGTCTAAGGGAGCAATTATATAAGAGTCGATCCTTGTATTTTGTGGATTCAAAATAGAGGATTTGACTTGGTGTCCGGATTGACACTATCCGTGGTTTTCCGTCCTATGAGGATTTCAACGTATTTTACGTGTTATGTATTTCGAATTCATTCTAGGCTCGGACAATTTTCTCGAGTTCATACTTTGAAGAAAATCTTTTTATTTCACAAAATTTCCTTTTCACCTTATTCACCTCCCCCTCTAGGGTGATTCGGATTCTCAAGAGCAAACCTTTAAGAGAGATAAAGAATTAAAACATGACTTAAGTGATTAAGAGAGTAGAGCTTAGAAGACCGAGTGAGCTTGAGAGAATTTTGAGTTAGCTCAAAAGTAGTCCGAGTTGGTTGAGAAAGACTCGTGAGTGTTCAAGAATAAGCGCAAAGTATGAAATGAATAAAAATTATTATTCCCACATAGTCGGATATACCCTAGAGGAGGGAGGAAGGTGAATAGGGTATTAAAAAATTAAAAATTGTCTAACCGAACTTTGTTCGGAGTGAAGTCAAATTATGAAAAGGAACAAACAAATAGAAATGCATGGAACAAATGCTTTGTTTGTTCACGATCTTGGCCCAAATTCAAATATCTCGGTTATTGATTGCCTAAGGTTTCCTTCCTTACGATTATCCTCTACTTCTCTTATTATCCGATCGTCACAAGAGCCCTTCACTTAACTCTTTAACTAGCCTTTTTATTACACTAACTCTCCAAGCCCTTCCTCACACTCCACGAAGTGTTATAATAACTCACAAAGACTCTTTGGTACAAATAGAATATGATTTGAGAATTGAGATTACAAGAAATTGATTGTAAGATCGGATTGAGAGTGTATTCTCTTGCCTTCTTCTTCCGGTCTCAAGCTTGGACATTTATACTTTGTTCTTCATGTAAGAGCATTGCTCTTTGAAAATGTTACCGTTGTAATTGATCTTTTGAGTCCGACTTGGTAAGAGGATCTTCATACCAATCTGACTTGCCTTTTATAAATTAATATTTGAAACCGATTGGAATAAGGCAAAGACAATATAATTAATAAGATTATTAAGATAATTACTAAACCCTAAGGCCCTATTTGATTCTAAGAAAATAGGTTGAAAAGAAAATTTAAATGGAAAAAAGTGATGAGGAAAAAAGTTAAGGGAAAATTAATTTTTTTCTTATGTTTGGTTCAAGGAAAAATAGAGGAAAAAAAAACTATAATCATTTTCTAACCTTTTACCCATCCACCACATTGTCATGAAGAGAAGAGAGAAAATATTCAATAGCATTGATTAATTGAGAGGAGAGAGAAAATTCTTAATGACATTACTTAATAGAATTCTCTCTATTTTCTCCATTTCTCTCTTTTTGTGAAATTTTTCTTCCATTTTCCTCAATTTTGAAAGGAAAATATCATTGATTAAATTGACAAAATTTTCCATGAGTTTTTCCGTCAAACTTTTTTTCTCTCCTTTTTCTTCAATTCAAACAAGGGAAAAAAATTCATTTTTCACTTTTTTTTTCTTCTAATTTTCTTATAATCAAATAGAGCCTAAAAACATGCCTTGAGATCCAAATTCAACTTATTTAAAAAGGGTCAAACAAAATAACATAGCATGTAAATATGAGGAGTCAGATACGGTGTCTGACTAATTGTGGAGTCCAAAATTATAAAATTTTAATACCTGCTTATATCTTATTTTGTTCATAATAATTACTAAATTAGAAATTTTAAGTTAATTATTTTACTTTCATCAGAGGTGTGGACAAATCCAAAAATAAGGAAAAAGACGGAAAATTGAAGAACGGTAGTCGACCATTTTTTAATCGGTCCAAACCGAGCCCGAAGGCCTTACACTCGTGCTGCCTCACGTGACCCGCATGCCTCAAGAGCCCCCTTCCATTCCCCTTCATTTCTCCTCTTTCGGGCTCCAACCAGACCGAAACCCTAAAGACCTCTTACCCCTTCTTTTCCTTCTTCGTTCTGCCTGCAAGTGAAACCCTAGCGCCCATCTTTCTCCTCTTTCACCAGTCGTCCTCTTCACCTCCTTCACCTAAAACCTAATCCTCACCTCTCTTCTAGAAACCCTAATCCTCACCTCGCTTCTCCTCTTCGATCTGTCTTCACCAGCCCATCCCCATCTTCTTCTTCTCTCCGAAATCCTGACTCACGAAGACCTCCAATCTCCCTCAAACTCCTTAACTTTCCTATCTGCTGCTAAACACCCACAAAGAAACCAAGACCACATCCAACTGTATCACTTCCTCTCTCCCTTCTCGACACGGCAGTGGCACAATCCAGACCTTCTCAGGCTCTATCCGTAATAGAGGAATTCGCTACGCAAAAGGGGAGACCTGAACAAAGGAGAGACCAAGAGGATAAAAGGGAGCAGCGAGATAGAGCAAAAAGGGTGCTAACGACGGGGCCGGACGGACGGTGGATGGTGATGGTTTGATAGGCCAGCCGGAAACCGCGAGTTAGGTCCAAGTTTTTCCTCTTTCTTCTTCAATTCTTAGTTTTTAGTTCTCGGATTTTAGGTTTAGTTTTTAATTTTCAGTACTTAATTCCAGATTTTAGTTTTTAGTTCTTAGAATTTCAATTTTAGCTTTTGATTTTCGGTCTTGGAATTTCTCAGATTTGCTTTTGGATTGTTGTCATTTGCTGAAACTGGACATTCGAGTATTCAAATATTGGGATGCGAATTTGTGGATTTTCGGGTTTGTGAATTGGTGGTGTTCGAATCTAGAGTAGCTGGTATTATTCTCGAATTCTTGCTCCTTAATTTTTGGTTTTGCACTTTCAGTTCTGATAGGTTGATTCTGATTTAGTTGCACTTGTTTAGTTTTCTGGTTTGTTTGGTCTGAATTAATTTTAAGTGTACTTAGTTTGCTGGTATTTACTATTTTCGAAATTGATGCTCTGATTTTCTGCTTATGGGATATTCAATTTAATCTCTCGGTAATTTGTTTTGAGTTAATATTAGTTTACGTTGTACGTATTAAGTCTCTGAATCGTTTTGTAACCTGATTTTAATTTATTCCATTTATGTGGTTCAACAAAATCACGTACTCCTAAAAATCACTCCAACAAAATGGCGCTGCTGCTAGGATGGCGTTAATTGAAATTAGATTACAAATCGCGTTTGTAAATTTTTGTTTTAGTTGTAGTTTAAATTTTCATATCATATTTTGGTTAGTGTCTTAGTTTTTTTATTCATTTTTTATTCTGATTTTTTTTTCATTTGGTTTTATCACTTAGTTTATATTATTTGGAGTTAGTTTATATTATTTTTTATCTAGTTTTAGTTCTAATTTAGTTTTAGTGTTAGTCGTATTATATCTTAGTTTAAATTTATCTTCATTTTTGTTTTTGCTTTAGTTGTTTCATTTCTAAAAAAATTAGAAAAGCAAACAGACCAAAAATATTTTGTGGGGTGTAGGAACAACGACCCTCGTGTGCCGCGGGCCTCCTTAAGGAGGTGGGACCATATTCAAACCGAACTTCCCCATGAGTGGCGGGGTTTCTCTTTTTGAAAATGAAAATGATTTTTGAATGATGATAATTTTAGAAATGGGGATGTATCTCTTATTAAGATTTTCGATTTTAATAATCTAACTTAAAATAAATTAAGCAAAGATGATTTTAGGAATTATTTTTAAAAGCGTTATTTCAAAACTAAAAAAACAAGAATGAATTTATTCTCGTCGTAAAGCTTTTGGGCCAAATCGGTGTAAAAACACCGGCTTGGAGTGAAGCTTTACTCGATGACCGTCCTATGTCCGCAAGAGCCGACATTGTACGGTCGCTCGCGTCGGCCATGGGTTGTGAGTGAGGTGGTCGAGTCTTGGTCCATGGCTTAGCTATCGGAAAATAAAAATTCTTTTTTTTGTTATTTTTGTCGAAATGCCGAGGAGAAAATTAAAAGGAAATAAAAAAGAAAATAGAGTCGTCGGTTAGTTTTAGGAATAAAAACTAACAAAAATAAAAAATACTCTTCCAATCTTAATATGGCCAAACTAAGCTCGAAAAAGATTTGAAAAATGACTCCATAGGTCGAGAACAGAGAATTCGGATTAAGGGGCAAAGGTTAGGTATAAATCCTTTCGTTCCGCTTGTCAATAGATGACCTTTACTAATTTGAGAAGTGAGTTTAAGAAATGTGTTAAAAGGCAAGCACACAATATATTAAATGCGTAATTTAAATCAACCAAGGAATAGAAAGCGTTAATAGCGATACACGAAAACAAGTGAATAAAAGAAATAAAGGAAAAGCGAAAGAAAAAAAAGAAAAGATTACATCGGGCGGGGAGGAATTAAAAACAACTACATTCTTTCTCCGAATACCGAAAGAAATAAATTATGCAAATTAAATAAATTGTAATAGTTGAAGGTCGATTTGACTCCTTTAGGTTGTCCCACTCGCCGATCCGGGTCTCAAACCGGATCCGGAAGCGTGACGGTGGTAAATTAGAAGTGGGTTTTTGTGAATTTTTGTGAAGGAGGAAAGATGCATATAATCGATGAAGGATTAGGGATCGAATGTTGGAAATGTAGTAGGGATTAGTTGAAAGAAAACCAAGAGATCGGAATACGTGAATCATTCGAGTAGCTCTTAGTCAAATTTCATTAGAGTTTTAGCAACATAACGCATAGGAATTGGCCTCTTCAAAATGAGAGCCAAGCTCTCTATTTATAGGAAAATATTAGGTCACAAAATGACCTAGGGTTTAGCTTAAACTGTCATCAATTCAAGCGAAGAAACCGACTAGCAAAATCACAAAAACCGAACCAAATCCATCCCGAATCGGGATCTCGAGAATAGTCTCTGAGATACACGGCGGTGGTCAAGAAATGATGTCGTATGGTCTCGGCCTCCTTCCATATTGCAGTGGAACTTTGGAGCAAAACGCGAGCATTTGGAGGAAAAATCCTCAAACGCAAAGGTCTTGGCCAAGAACGACGTCGTTTTGTGAAAGTGAGCTTCGTGTCTCGGTTCGACGCTTGGAGCGAAACGCAACGTTTTAGCAATGTTTGCCATGAAGCGCAGCGCGGTCAATGCGACATCGTACAAACGAAATTGGCTCCATGTCTCGGTTGGATGCTCGAAGATGAAATGCGCTGTTTTGAGTGCAACCTTTATGGGTGCTTGGATCGGCCAAAAGAAATGGGTTTTTGGACCGACCCAAAGTAAATAAGGTTTATTTTTTTGTGCGAAAGGGTTTTTGTGGTTCACTGGTTTTTGTCACACCAATCGGACTTGACCATGATCCGAATTCGCAAACGAGTGCGGGATTTTATCACCGGGATGACAAACTAAAAAAAAAAAAAAAAGAAATAAGGATGACATGTTTTAGGTGTCTATAGTTAACCCCCACTTTGATCGAGTTTGAAAGACGAAGTGTCAAAGAAGACAATAAATGATACTTATCTCACTATTGGGCATTGCTTCGAAAGTTGATTGATTTGTAGTGTCCGGAATTGGTCGTCGTCGAACCCGAACTTTGAGACAAGGCCTAGACTTGATCGCGATGCATGCGTTACGAAGTCCGGTAAGAGGATCCTAAGCTTGGCTTGATCGAGTCCCGAAGCTCGGTGAATTTCTGCTAAAGCCTTGATCGTTTCTTGATCTAAAGCTTAGCTTAATAATGTGTTGTACTAACATACTTGTTAGTAGGTAATTTGTATTTACAAAAGTTCGATATTTCACCGAATAATTCGATCATTGAAAATCGATTTGATAAAGTTGACATAGTGGGTCAAAAGTCCCACTTGCATGCACATGGTTGCCGTAACCCATTGGCCATGCACGATTGGACCTCACCAGCCTAGCCACCAACTAGACTCGCAAGCTACTCGTCGAGGGGACGCCGGTCAAGCCTCGTGGCCGGCACCGGCTAGCCTTTGGGCGGGTCTTGTCCCGGCGTGCTTTGGGCGAGTCTTATCCCAACATGCTCTTAGATTTACTTCTTGGTTTCCTCTTACTTTTTGCATTTTGTCTTGGGTGTTTGTCATGCTTTGGCCGAGTTTGCCTATAAAAGTAGGAGTTAGTGTGTTCATTTTGCACACTTCTCTTACTCCTCTCTTTGCTTCTTCTTGCTTGCTTTAACTTGCTATAGTTTTCTTCTTCTTGTCTTGAGAAAACTAGTGTGGTTTTCAAATACAACTTCTCAAAATATGTAGAAGAAGAGCTCATCCTGTTAGGAGGACAAGAGTTGAGAGCTCTAGTTACCTCTTGGTGGAAGCCGAAAGCCATGTCTCTTCGCTTACTATTTCTCCTTCGGTAAGCTTATTGGCTTGAGTTTCTTTTTGTGCACATTTGGAATGTTACTTCTACTAAAATCTTGTTGGATTTTCCTTTTATAGAGGGCACTATTCGGAGCACTAGGGCTATCCGAAAATTCATGGAGATGTTTAAGGAGAGGAACTACCCCTAGGAGAACATCATGAACAATGCCTTGTTTGGTTCCTTCTATATTGCTTTAAACCATTTATGTGACTAGAAAGAGCGTGACTCTACCCGGGCCATTAGCGAACATTTTTGGGATACTACCAAGCACATTTCATCTTCCTTTTAGGGAGATGACCATAACTCCTCTTGACTTTGCTATTCTCTCGGGTTTGGGCTTCTCGGGGAATCTTTGTCTATAATTGGGACTTGTATAAAAACCGTGACTATTTACATTCTCCTTTTTGAGGCATTTGAAAATGTTGAGTTTTGGGCTTAACATACTCTGCAACAAGTAAGTCCGGGTAGTGCTAGCCCTCATGCTAAGCATATCCATCTTCTCGGACCAAGCTTCCAAGGTGTATGTTCACTATTTGGTGAACTTAGCGGACCTAGAGAAGGTTAAGGACCTTAATTGGGGTTAAGGACCTTAATTAGGGTGTGCCCGCTTATACTTGTCTCATAAAGGGTTTACGCTCTAGGATGAGGGATATAAAAAGGCTAAGAGAGATTTGATAAACTATCTCGCCATTATGTGGCTTGTGGAAGATTATCGAGTTATGCTTTGCTTCATCCCTTAATTCTTCAAAATACTTTATCTTGCATGGATAAAGGTCTCATTTGTCTTACAAAATTACAACCGTGGCTATACAAATACTTTTCTCATCTTTTGCCCAGCTTCAAGGAATCATCCTTCATTCCCGGCCTCGGTATCATAAGCCAAAGTTCACCTTCGACGACCTAAAGCACATGATCTTGACTTCTTGAGGTCCACCCTCAACCGCAAGACTTTGGTATGTCATTTCCAAGCTCTAAAATTTTAGCTAAAACAACCCGAGAAAATTTTCCTTCTTACGTGTCTAAACTGCTTGTCCTAGCCCACGACCTATGGTGGGTCCGTGGGCACGCTATGGTGGCGGCGCCGGCTAAAAAGCATGGCGTTTGCTACACAATTCAGCTCCATCAAAGCTTAGGTGTAGCACGAGAATTGGGCGAGAGGAGGATTTTGCTTGAGGGTCCCTTTGGATTTTGTTGGTATCTTGGCGAGCGGGTCACACCACAAATCCGTTACAACATGTGGCCTCCTTTCGTTCCCCAAGATCCACCACAAATTATGTTTTACTTCCGCTCCATTACTCAAGAGGAGCAGGAAGATGGTATCGCTATACGTAGTTTTTGAACATGCATTCATCATATGCTCAACATTTGGGGCGAATTATGACCCGATTGGTGAGTCTTTATCTCCCTCTTTTATGTAGTTGAATTTCTTATGTGAAAATTAACATTATCTTTTATAACTTCTCCCGTAGGACATATATATCCCAAGCCTTGATGTTGATGTGTCGCAATCCTAAGAGTCCCCATGCTATGTTAGGATTCCATAAATTCCCGAGGACGAGTGTGTGGGGAATCTTCTCCCGAAGAATTGGAAAGGGGTAAGAGTATTATTCTCTTTTATTTTTAGTTGTATGCTAAAATTGTCTTGCTAGCACAATGAATTTTGTAGTATGACCAAGAGTAATATTGAATTATGTCTATCAACCTCCGATCTGCCTTCAAAGCTTTTAAGGATTTGTTTACTAGAAAGACTTTCCGGACATTCCAGGTGAGTCTTGGTTAGTGGAAGTGCTAACTCATTGAGCTTTTAGTAAATGTGCTAAGCTGTACCATTATTTTTGTTTGTAGGTCACCGATCTAGACTTCTCCATCGGGAGGTTTCCTTGGTGGTCTTGGGACTCAAGCACGCCCTCTATTCGAAGAAATGCCATCTAGCAAGCACGACTAGAGCGGGTACTTCCCGTCGTTCTTCACAACATTCGCATCATCGTGGTGCTTCGAAGTGGGGCCTAGTACATTTGTACCGGGCCTAGCTTCTCCGAGGACTATATGAATATCTTGCCTCTTTAAGCACTTGACCCTCATGGAAACCCATTTGATTTCCACCATATGTCATATAAGAGGTCTTTTCATGAAGCTTCTCAATCCACTTGGGAATATGGGGCTAGCTCCTCAAGTGCTCGGTGGGTACAGACGGGTTTTCACTTAAATCCTAGAGGATTTTGGTAACTACATCTTCGATGGTGCCTCCGACGATGAAGATTGATCGTCACCTCCTTGTAGGGTGCTTTTCTTAATGTTTAATGTTTTGTAATATTTTGACTCTATGCAATGGAATGAATGCAAAGACTCAATTCTAAAATGCTTTCTTTTACTTATATGATGCGGAAAATTCTAGGACAAATTGTAAAGACAAATCAAAAAAATTGCACTAGCCCCCATTCCCCCAAAAGAAAATAATAAAATCGGGAATGGTAAGTGCATGGTCCAAAAATATTAGGGCTTGACCGAAATGGGCCAGGAGCGAGAAAACTAGAATTAGGCTCGAGGAGTGGTCGGACCGAAAAGTAAATTAGGCCAGGCTGGTGCGGCCGGTGCCGGCCAACCCATGGCCTGGTGTCTCTAGCGGACTCTTCGTGGTGTGATGTGGAAGGAATCTAGTCCCGGAATTCGCTATAAAAGGGGCCCGGCCGTCGGTTATCGAAAATTACACCTACAAACTCTTCTTTACGCAACTCTTTTAGAAAAACAATTCCCAAGAAATTCCTTAGTGCCTTTAATTCCTTGTGCCTTTCAAAGATGAATTTCATGATCGAACTATCCTGTTGGATGCATGAAATGGCCGATTTGACAAAGTAGGGTTGTCCCTCTATGGATCGAATAATCTTTTAGCATCGAGCGGTGAAAGTCTACCGAACTCTCTTAAGGGTTACGATTGCCTTTTGGAATCCATTATACCACGTCTTTAGGTTTGGGGATAGAGAATTATGTCCCCTTCCCGAAGAATTTGATGTCATCCTAGGCATCCACTGTCGGACCAAACCCGTGATTCCCACACCCTTTACTAATATGTATGAAACGTACAAGCGTCTACTGAAGCTAAATAATAGGAATATAAGTTGGATTCTTATTAGGGACGATGTGCATTTAATGAATATGTTGTCGTACTAACGTCCATTGCATTCTTCGGCACACACACATATTTAAAGACATCGATTTAAAGACATCGAGCCATAATCGGTTGCCTAATAGGAGACTTCCTATCGGTGGGAGGCCATAGGGACATGGCACCTGCCGCTTGCTTGAACTTTACCGAGCAATTGGAGGATCACCGCTCCCTAACTTCGTTGATTGTCGCCGAAACTATTATAGAGTCGGATCGGGTTGAAGCAAATCCGGATGAGGACTTTGCTACGGATAAGCGTAAATTGATTTCCGGGGACCAGCTAGTTAAGGCTAGGTAGGCGGCGCCAACCAAGAAGTTACGATCCGGCACCTGCGAGGATGAAAAGTCTCTTGCGTCGCCCGAAGTCTCCATTTTTTAATTTTGATTTTGCTCTTTTTTATTTTGATTTTGCTCTTGTTGGGTCGTGAATAATGACAAATTCGATTGTGTAGGACCCTAATAATTTTATTATTTGTTGTGTGCGGATCTAGTTGGTGGAACATCTTATGTTGGTGTAGGCACCAAGCAAAAGCGGATCAATACCTAACTACACAGTTTTGTCGGCAGCCGATAGCTAAGTGTATTTACCGATCATGCAACCTCTTGGTGGGAAGCCTGGTTGAGAGGTGGGCACTCCATCAAGTAGTATATTGAACACTAGAAAGTGTTCCAGTTTAGGAAACATACTTGAGCAACAACCTTCCGTACATTTACTCGGGTTTGAAAATCGGTACATACTATTTCCCTGACCGTGTAACGCATAAAATGGGACGGATCCAAGAGATCCCTTACTTAGACTACATATTGCCTACCTCTTTTGAACTGTTTGCGGGTTTTGGCGAGTCAAGGCGAGTTCGACATGGCTTAATTACTTGGATGAACCTACCGATATTGTTGAAACTTGCGGATAAACAAACTATTATGGTTTATAAATTTTATCCGGAATGGATAAAAGAGGTTGACCCCAAACGTCGCAAGGCACTTAGGATTTGAGAACGGAACCCTAGGAGGAGCTGTCCTCGCTGCAACGACTACTTCAAATTCGGGAAGTGAACCCATAGATAAATGAACGTGCCCGTAGGAGGTAAGTTGAAGCTAAAGAAGTTGAGGAATGGAGGGCCCGCAAAATTGAAGAACCGAAGAAACAAATCTAGGAGGATGAAGTTGACTCTAGCGATCCAATAGGGAAAAAGTAAAGATTGACTAGGGATGAAATTAGGAAGAATTTAGGAAGAAACAGAAATTAGGGAATTTTAGTTTTGCCTCTTTAGAACAATTTATTGTTCAAGTAGTATGCTTGTTTTGTTTCCCTTTTTATTTAGCTATGTATTTAGGTAAGTAGTAGGCTTACCTTTTATTAATAAAGTAAAAAGTATGTTTTATACTCACTTTTATATTTCATTTATTTTCTCGCTCACTTAGAGGAAGAAATGAAAATTTGGATCACCCTTAAAATAACAATTAAGAACAACATACTTCCCTTAAAGAAATTACTTAATTGGACCATCCGATTGGATAGTAAAAATAAAATAACAAAATATGGTTAGAAGGATTGCTCGGCTTGGCCATCCCGTCGTTGTCCATACGAGTGGTTGGCTTTAGCTAAGGCGTGACTCGGTTAGGCTAGACTTAGCTAATTACAGGAACTATTTAGTGTCACGCTAGACATAGTATTTCTTTAACTAATACAAGTTTATATATTGAAAAATTTCTTCACCATCCAAGTCGGTCAATTTAACTACTCCTCCTGGCGATATTTGACTAAGTATGAATGGGCCTTGTCGGTTGGGCCTAAATTTTCCTCGAGGATCCCGAATTGGTGCTCTAATCTCCTTAAGAACCAAATCTCCAATCTGCATATTACGAGGCTTCACCTTCTTGTTAAATTGCCTTGATATACATGCTTGGTATATTTGGACAATATGTAAAGCATTTAAACGTCTTTCATCTAGTAACACTAACTCCTCGTAGCATGCCTTAGCCTACTCCGCTCAGGAATCTAACTTTCTATAATGATCCGCAATGAAGGAATGACGATTTCTATTGGAAGGACTACTTCTATACTATAGACTAGGGCGTAGGGTGTTGCTCCCGTTGAGGTTCTAATGGAGGTCCGGTAGCCCCATAAAGTGTAGGGTAACTTGTTAGACCAATTCTCATTGCTTGGCAGCCATTTTCTCTACTATTTTACGGATATTCTTATTGGCAACCTCGACTACTTCGTTGGTCCGAGGGCGATAGGGAGAAGACCTATGGTGTTTGATTTTGTATTTGTCCAATAAGTCTACTATACTTCTTTCTTGAAGTGACTACCATGGTCACTAATCGGTTCATGTGGGACCCCATATCGACAGATAATGTTACAAGTGATGAACTTTGCCACGTGCTTTGATGTTAGGGTTGCATAGGAGGCTACTTCAACCCACTAGGTAAAGTAGTCAATTGTTATTAACACAAATTCGTGACCACCCATTCCTTTAGGATCGCTTTGTCAATGACATTAATGCCCCACACCGAAAATAGCCGGTCGATGTAAGTGTCGTTAGAAAAGATGACAGTTGGTGCTACAAGTTTGCATACACTTGACATTTGTAACATCTCTTAACAAATATATGACAATCCACTGCTGTAGACACCAAAAAGTGTCGTCCTTTTCTCTGTTTTTTATTTGTTGGCCTAATGATGAAATCCCGAGTCCTGTTTGAGGATTTGGATCTCGGATCGTGTTGGATTGGGGCGACGAAGCGGGTAAACCACAAAGAACCCCAACAAGCACATAAATAGCCTTACGCCTTAGGTCGATCCATAAATCCCTTTTTCTTTTGGACGATCCAAAACCGGGCCAAGCCTCTAGAGACAACGGAGTCCAGGTGCCGCGTACTGGGAATTCTAGGCTCGGAACACTACGTTTTACTTTGTCCAATCGGACAACGAGATGAAGACCTCAAGACGACGTTAGACGCTGCATTTCATGATCACAAGCATCAAAATGTTGCGTTTTGGCTCCAAGACAGTCCACCCAAGACTAGGAGCACGCATTCCACATCAAAAATGAAACTTGCCAAAATCGGAAACCCGCCAAAAATGAAAATTTTCCATTTTTGGAAAGCTCATGTGGCTGCGCGGCCTTCTAAAAGGTTAAGTGGAACGCTTCGTTTTGACTCGGAAACTCCCTTGGAAGCATGTTAGGGCATGAAACCATAGGCAACCTCTTGTGGCCGGAGCCCGCCTCCCGTTTCTATCCTGTTTTATCCCTTCTTTATCTCGGTTCTATCTCGGTTCAATCTTAAGAAATTCTCGCTTAGTTTTGTACCGTATTCGACCGACTGACCGAGCTCAAACCTAGGTCTTTTCTTAACATAACCTCTCCCTATAAATAGAGAGCCTTGGCTCTCATTCTCCCAATGGCTCATCCCTTATCGTTATGCTGCTGAAACCAGATTAAGAGCTACCGAATACTCCCGTTGGTATTCGATATCTTTTCAACCTACTTCCATCATACTCCATACATCCAATTCCCAAACTCCATGATTCATCTTTCTACCTACTCACCTCTACAAAATACTCACAAAAAGCCCCTTTAAATCACAACTGTCGCATCACCGGAACCGGATCTCGAGATCCAGATTAGCGAGTGGGACAACTTGAGGGCATAGATCCAATTTTCAAAATGGTTTTTTTTTTTTTTTTGCTTTTTTTAATTGCTTTTCATATTGTGGACAAGTGATGTATCACTTTTAATTCCTCTTCGCCCGATGTAATCTTTTAGATTTCCGCTTTTCTTTCTTTTTTCGCTTTGACTTTCTTTCCCGCTTTCTTTACTTTTGCTTTTATCACTTTCTTTCATTATGTTTGGTTGCTTTTAAGTCTCGTCGAGTGTTGCTTGTTTTACATTATTTTAATTCACTACTCGAACTAGTAATGGCCGTCTTCGGACGGCCGGAACAAAAGGCCCTATCCCTATGTTTTGTACCCTCGCCCCGAATCCGATTCTCGGTTCAAAGACCGATGGAGTCATTTTTAGCCTATTTTAGTCTTAGTTTTCCTATACTAATATTGGAAAAGAAAATTCTTTACCTTTATGTTTTTGTTAATTTTCTCTCTTAAAAACCGATCGGCAACTCCCTTTTATTTATTTCTTCTAAATTTACATCCCAACTATTTTTGAGTGTAGGATAAGAAAACATGTTATGGATTTGCCACCTAGGGGAGAGGCTGAGGCTGGTCTCCTCAACCGTGGCCTCGGCCGGCGTCGGCCACCACCGGGTGCGGCCGTTGCTCGCACCATGTGGTCGATAGGCTGGACTTCGGTCCGGATCGGTGTTTTCATACCAATCTGGCCCTAAAGCCTCGGGATAGATTTAGAACCCTAATTTTATTTATCTTTTGGCTAAGAAATAATATCCCAGGACTTCTCAAAATAATTAATAAAATAAAATAATTAATAAAACCGCCATTCAACTTTTCTTAATTCGCTTTAAAATAGATTTAATAAAATTCGGAAATCTTAATTAAAGGTTCATCCCCACATTCCAAAATCAACTTTCTAAAACCATCATCAAAATCAATCTTTAAAAAGAGACCCGACACAAGTGGGGAAGCTTAGCGAGCCCTGGTCGGTCGAGGTTCTTACAGATGGCGACTCCGTTGAGGATAAATCATTTATTAAGAGGGCGAAACTTGAAAATTTGAGTAGTGAGTTTTAATGATGTGCTTGCATTAGACATCCTTCATTTAGAAACTTTTGAACTAGTTTAAATATTGTTTTGGACCACTAGGAAAACTTTATTGTACCCCTGTTTATCCTTTCTCGGAGAGAGGCTCCCATTGGTTCATGTAGGTGGGCCCAACTAGGATTGATTACCCGAGAAAATGGTACCTCCTCCCTCGTAGCATGCCATCTTGGGCTAAACTCTTTGGTTCACCAAGAGGCACCATAATTCTGGTTGGTATCCTTATCCGTGCAACCCATGGGGGACCAAATTTCGGACTACGTATCATCATGTATCCAAACTCTTGAACTCTTTGACCATAGACCCTTTTGAAGACTCGGACTACGTTCTATATATTTACGAGTCATGCAAAAGAATCGGGTATAACGATGTCATTCATATAGTGTTTTGATTCCAAGGCATTCTCTGTGTCTTAGAAACTTACTTGAGTGAAATAGTATCTTTTCTATGCGATTCGGCCTTCACTTATCTCTTTAATCGCTTTTCGAGTTAGCGACTCGAAATCTTGTTCTTTATTCCGAGTACATTCTCTCTCAGAATCGACTTATGATTATTTACTCTATTGTTTGCAAAGTCGGCATTTATAGTTCTTTTCGTGCTTAGTCTACATCAAGTATTTCCCACTCGATATTTGTTGATAAAACTTGATTCCTTGCTTAGGACTAAGTCTTATGGAATTCCGAGTTTCATGGATATTAGACTCAGAAAGTTCCATTTCTTTTCGACTCGAATAATCGCTTGTTAATTATCATAATTATTTTTATTATCCGTGTCTAACCTTGGACCAAAGTATTTTATACTTTGAGAACCGAAGGTGTTTTACTTTTGTAGGTTATTCAATCGAGGATATCTTTTCAAATTACAAAAGTAGCGAAGCCTGAACATCAAATCACCGGCGAGATATAGCTTTTCACCATCCCTGCTCTAGTCCCGAGAAGATTGTGTCGGAAGGCATGCGCTTCCATATCCGGAAAATCGAAGGTCAAGCTTAACGATGGTTTTCACCACACTTTTCAAGACACTAACCGATGGTTTTGGGACTTCCAAGAGAGTTAAACCGTTGTCCAACGACCATATTTTCAACGGATACTTTCGAGTGACTCGGAAAGCCCTTATCAACGGTCACGAGAGGACTCTCGGTCGGCGAGATGAAGATAAAGGCTACTCTACCGGTTATCTATAAATAGAAGCCACTTCACAAGACTTGAAGATAGCGGGATATATCGTCGATACTCCAACTTGAACAAAGTTATTGCATTTACTTTCAATCTTCAACTTACGACTCCCACTCTGTAATTCATTACTTTACGAGTTGTAAGGTCTTGTACTCGATTACAAACACTTCTTACATTCTTTGTAAGGTCCCTTGACTAAGGCTGTAAGGGTTATCTCGGCTTAGTTGTCCCTAGGCTGTAAGGGTTATCTCGGCTAGGAAGTACTAGATCGAGATAAGGGAACTTCGAGTCTAGGAAAACTTGTATAGAGTTGTCCAAGGGAGCAACTCGGGTTACATCAAGTTCACGGTATTTTGTGGACTCAAAATAGTGGATTTGACTTCGTGTACTGGATTGACACGGGCCGTGGTTTTCGCCCCGGGAGGGTTTCCACGTAAATTCTCCGTGTTCTAGTTACGAGTTCATTCTAGACTCGAGACAACGACTGTCGAACGTGTTTATTCCGATTCATTACATTACGAGTCCAAATTTTCTTTTCTCGAAGCTGTCTTTGATTCTACTCTGTCAAAAGGGTGCTGTGCTTTCACAAAGATTTTTCATCACCCTATTCACCCCCTCTAGGGTGACTCGAGACTCTCCCAGAGCAAACCTTCGATTGGTATCGAGCCTAGCCTTTCGGAAAGGATCTAACAGTCCAAAGGTTTAAAGATCGGATGGCTCGAGACACCGGAGAGTTCGACGAAGGTAGATCTTCCAACGAGGCCACCAAAATTCAAAGGTTCAAATTTCGGTCACTTGGAAGAAGGCGATGGAATGTTTTCTTATGGATCACGACGAAGAAGTATGGGAAATCATACAACAAGGGAACTACATCCCAACGAAGACGGATGAATTCGGAATTCTTCCAAAGACAAAGGCCGAGTTCACGCCAGCGAAGCGGAGAAGTTCGAAAGAACTTCAAAGCCATGAACATCCTCATGTGCGCCATAAGCTCGGAAGAATATAATCGAGTCTCTGCTGCGACTCGCTAAAGAAGTGTGGGACACTGCGGTCGGCACCTACGAAGGTACAAGTCGGGTGAGACAAGCGAAGATCGGCCGAGTATCTTCACAAATATGAGCTTTTTAAAATGGAGGCGGAAGAAAACATTACTCGGATGTTCATACGATTCACTGAGATCACCAACAATCTCAAATCTTTGGGAAAGAAAATCTCCCATGAAGAAATGTGCTTGGAAAATTCTCGAAGCCTACCCAAGAAACGATGGGGTCCGAAGGTAGCTGCCATAGAAGAGGCTCGGAACCTCTCAATCTTGAAGCCGGACGAGCTCATAGGAAAGCTTCGACCCATGAGATACATCCGGAAGAAGAAGATGCTTGAGGGTACTTCCAAAAAGAACATCGCTCTTAAAGCCTCGGAATCCAAAGAAGCAAGTCCAAGCTCCTCGACTCGGAAGATGATCCCATGGCACTCATTGCAAGAGGCTTCGAGAGAATGATGAAGCACAAAAGATGGGATAAAAGGCCAAAAGAAGAATACTACAAAAAGGACAAGAGAGACGAGAAAAGGTAAGTTTTCTTCACCCACAAAGTTATCCTTGTCTAAAAATTCGGATGTTTTGAATGTGGCGGCAAAGACCACATAGTCAAGGACTGTCCAAAACGAAGAAGGGATAGGAAGAAGAAAAAGGCCATGATGGCAACGTGGAGTGATGAGGATTCATCCGAAGAGGACGAAGACTCGGATGACTCAAAATGTCCGATGGCGAGTCATCGACTCGAAACCGAAAAGGAGTCGATTCGGACACGGACTCGAACAATGAGGAAGCTGATCCTGAAGAGGTAATAAACTATTTCCTCAAATTCTCCAAAGTTGATTTAGCTAAATACATCTTTACTTTGGAAGAAAAGTCCAATTCGATTCTTCTCATTTCAAGGAACAACTTGAGTCAATTACTTCGAGAGTACCTTTTTAAAAAATGAATTGGAAAAGCGAGATCGACACTCGAGAGAACTCAAGACAAGTGCTCATACTAATGAGGCCGAGTCCGAGTTACTCGAGAAAAGAAAATGAGCAAGCGAAACGAAGCTCATTGAGTCTCAAAATCTGGTTTTGAAGTTTTCTCGAGGACGGAAGAAGCTTGATATGCTCTTAGGATCACAATGTGTCTCATTTCGGAAAGAAGGTCTTGGTTTCAACAAAGAGGAAGAATCTAATTCTTACTCGGATTTGTTCAAAAAGATTCCGAAGCTGTTAAGTTCAAGAAGGCTGAGCATGGTCCCATTCATAAAAATGAAAGGAGGACTAAACCCGGACCTATCCACAAAAAGAAACCATTTTCTCCTGTTTCAAAAGGAAAGGTTTTTAACAGGAAAGAGACACGGACTCGGTTCTCGAAAAGAAGAAGACTCGAGAATCGGACTAAACCCAAAGTCATTCAAATCGGGTTCAGAAGCACCTTCTTCCTCGAAAAGAACCACGATAAGAAATGTTACTTGGGTTCATTAGAGGAAGTGAGAAGGGTTAGATTTTCTCTGTTTTGCGAGTCACTCGGAAAAGATCAAAGGACACTGGTACTGGACAGCGGATGTTCTCGACATATGTCGGGTGACCAAGGACTCTTTTACGAGCTGGAGTCATATAAAGGAGGAAAGGTGACCTTTGGTGATGACGACAAGGGCAAGATAGTGGGCATTGGGAAGATTGGTAATGGAAACAATCTGGTGAGCCCAGTCTACACGGTCAAATGACTAAAATACAACCTACTTAGCATCTCCCGACTTTGTGACAAAGGTCAAGAGGTAAGATTCACTCAATCCAAGTGCTACATCACGGATGAGACCAACAAAGAGATAAAGCTCTCGGGTAAGAGATCGGGTAATACCTACATCATCCCTCTTTCCGACCCAAGTCGGAACTTATCATGTTTAAAAGCATATCTTCAAGATGATTCCTGGATTTGGCATCGTAGATTAGGTCATATTAGCATGCATACTATCAAAAAGCTTGCATCTCTTGGTCCGGTTAGAGGATTACCTAAGCTGTGCTTTTGAGAAGGATAAAGTATGTGGAGCATGCACCAAAGGGAAACAAGTCGAGATCCTCATTCAAATCTCTGAAGACAGTTTCCACATCCAACGTGCTTGAATTACTACACATGGACTTATGTGGTGAAATCCTGTAAAGAGTCTCGGAGGTAAATCTTACATACTTGTTATTATTGATGATTTTTCAAGATTTACCGGGTGTGTTTTCGAAGCATAAGAATGAGGCCTTCGAGGAGTTCAGCAAGCTCCGTAGAAAGATTCAAGTTGAGTCTCGGACTCAGATTCAAAAGATTCGAACCGACCATGGAAGGGAGTTCGACTACTCGGAATTCTCGAGTTTTGTGACAAGAATGGAATTTCTCACAACTTCTCGGCACCCAGAACTCCTCAACGAGAATGGAGTAGTTGAGAGAAAGAACAGAACCCTTGAAGAAATAGCAAGGACGAAGATGATTGAACACAACTTGCCTTACTATTACTGGGCGGAGGCGGTAAACACGGCCAACTACACTCTCAATCGATGCCTCATCGGACCCATTCCGAAGAAAACACCATATGAGCTCTACAAAGGAAGGAAGCCAAATATTTCCTATTTCGAGATCTTTCGGATGTAAGTGCTTTTTCCACAACAACGGTAAGGATCATCGACCAAGTTTGATGCTCGGTCGAGACGAAGGAATTTTTCTAGGTTACTCTACTCATAGCAAAGCTTATCGTATATTCAACAAGAGAACTAACAAAGTGGAAGAAAGTATCCACGTAGTGTTTGATGAGCTTGAACAGGGAAAACCAAGTGAATCTTCATACTCGGAGCTGAAGCTCGAAAGGATGATGACGAAGATGAGTCTATAAAGACTCGGAAGGAGACCACTCGAACGAGGAAGCTCGAGAATGAGACAACTCCGGAGGTAGCTCCGAACGAGCAAGTCAATGAAGAGGATCACACGGAACAAGTTTCGAAGATCAATCAACTCAACCATCAAACCTGGTGAATCAAAGAAGCTGGTAAAGCATTCAAATTTACTTCCGAGGCATCCCCAAGAAAACATTATTTCCGATATCAACAAGTGGAGTAAGAACTCGCTCTTCTCTTCATAATCTATGTGCATTCACTGCATTCATTTCTCTGGTCGAACCCAAAATGCACTAGAGGCCCTTAATGAACCCGAATGGGTAGAGGCCATGCAAGAAGAGCTAAATCAATTCGAGAGAAACCAAGTCCGGACTCGACCAATCGACCCTCCGACCACCCGAGTTATAGGAACCAAATGGGTTTTCAAAAACAAAGCTGGATGAGGGTGGAATAGTTGTCAGAAACAAGGCTAGACTTGTAGCTCGAGGTTACAATCAAGAAGAAGGAATTGATTGTGGGGAAACCTTTGCACCGAGTAGCAGAATTGAAGCCATTAGAATACTATTGGCATTTGCATCCTGCATGCATATTAAATTATATCAAATGGATGTTAAGTGTGCCTTTCTCAATGGTTTTATTGAAGAAGAGGTCTATGTCGAGCGACCTCCTGGTTTTGAAAACTCGGAATTTCCAAATCATGTTTTCAAACTTCAAAAGGCTCTCTATGGTCTTAAACAAGCCCCTAGAGCTTGGTATGAAAGACTGAGCAGACTTCCGGTTCAAAATGATTTCAAGAGAGGTCGGATCGACAAGACTCTATTCATAAAGACCAAAGGGAAAGATTTTCTCATTGTTCAAATATATGTTGATGATATTATTTTCGGTGCTACTAATGAATTTACGTGTCGAGAATTTTACGAGTTGATGAGCCAAGAGTTCCAAATGAGCATGATGGGAGAACTCAATTTCTTCCTTGGGCTGCAAATCAAACAAAACAAAGATGGAATCTTTGTCCATCAATCAAAGTACACCAAGGAACTGCTGAAGAAATACAAACTTCAAGATGCAAAGCACGCATCTACTCCTATGAGCAGCGAGTATAAAACTTGACTTAGATGAGACAGGTAAAGCGATGAGATCGAAACTCTATCGAAGTATGATTGGATCTCTGCTGTATCTTACTCGAGCGGACCGGACATAATGTTCGGTGTTTGCTTATGTGCACGATTTCAAGCTAATCCAAAAGAATCACATCTCACTGCGGTGAAGAGAATATTCGAGATATCTTGCGAGGCACTCGGAATCTAGGACTCGTGGTACTCCGGAGACTCGAGCCGAGTCGGCTGGGTACTCGGACGCGGACTACGCAGGATACAAAGTAGATCGAAAGAGCACATCCGGAGCTTGCCGGTTTCAGGTCAATCCCTAATATCCTGGCACTCAAAGAAGCAAAACTTCGGTAGCTCTATCAACTGCGGAAGCTGAATATATTGCCAGCTGGAGCTTGTTGCGCTCGGATTCTCTGGATACGACAACACTTGAAGGATCTCGGATTATCTCTCAACTCAGTCCCAATCAAGTGTGACAATCAAAGCGCAGTCAGTATCACTAAGAATCCTGTCCGAGCACTCAAAAACAAAGCATATTGAAGTCGGTATCATTTCTTACGCGATCACTCGGAAAAGGGTGATATTTTACTTGAATTCATTCCGACTAATCTTCAATTAGCTGATATCTTTACTAAGCCACTTGGTGAAGATCAATTACGTTTTATTCGGAATGAGCTTGGCATGCTAAATGCTTAGTTTCGTGTTATGATTCTTGCATTTTTCACGTGCTATGTGCTTTAGTTGTCAATAACCATTGGCTCGGTTGATCATGTGATACTTGGGCTGATAGTTATTTACGTGTTTCGAGTCACTCGAAACTTTTACGAGTCAAACTCGGTCGTAGAGAAAAATTTGGACATCAAATTTTACGAAGCTATCTCTAGAACAGTGGAGAGTTTCGGATTATATTTTCAAACTCTTTCTCTCTCTCTTTTCGAGCGCTGTGATCGAGATCTTAACCGCAGATTTCAAACCGTTGTTATCTCAACCGTTGAAGCGAAGCTGTCACACCGGGCATTAATGATCGATGGACGTGTAAAACGGAACGGAGCCACTTAACGGATAGTGAACGGGCGCGCGTATTCTCTATAAATAGCGTCTATTCATCTTTCTCTAGGTATTCTCAAACTCCTTCCCTCTCAAACGAAAACCCTCTCGCGGAAAGTTGGCTACGTGAACGGTGTTTCTTTGATCGTCCGCAAGTGTTGAAGAAGCTCTCTCTCTCTCTCTCTCGTAAGTTTTCGATTGCTCTCTTCTCATTTTCGTTTTCTTCTCTTCTACACCTCCTTCTCTTTCCTCTTCTCTCGAAAAGTTTCATCTTTTCTTCTCTCAAAATGCCTAAGAGAGGAAACCACCCCGACTTTCGAGGTTTCTTCATCCTCAAAGAAACCTCGCTCCAACAAGTCGAAAGCTCAACCCCTCTAAACCCATTGTCACCCGAGCATCTTGCGTCTGGACGACAAATTCTTCCCAACAACCAAATTCTCCTGGTTGTCCCATATTCAAACTACCGGAGTCTACCATTTCTTGTGTTTCAGTGAGTTCATCTATCCCGAACTCGTTTCGAGTTCTATACTCACCTCTCTCACTCGAAAATGTTCTAACCTCAAGGGTTCGGAACATTACCGTTCAGTATCAACACCTCTCTCCTTCACGGATCTGTTCAAAGTTTCTTCTCTCTTCTTGAACAGCAACCCGATCCCCTTCATCTGAAGTCGCCGACGACTTCTTTGAAAAGTTCGCCAAAGAATTCCACGGGTCCAGAAAGAACTTTTACGTGACTCGGTTGAAATCGAAGCCGAGGCTTACGTGTTTCCTGCTGATGAGAACCTTCTTCTCACGGCATTCTAGCAAGGAGAACCCCAACTCCAAGCACCTCAAAGCTCTCTTCGATATCACTGGAGGGATACGAAGTCGACCTCTTCCCCTCCATCATTGAAGCAAATGGCCGCTGTGCCGGCTCGACTCCAAACCAAGAAGAACACCTCCCTTCCTTTCGGTGCTCTTCTCACCCTTGTCTTCAAACAATTTCAAGTTCCTCTTCCCTCCGACCCTAACGCGGTGTACGAGGCGGCCATTGTGGTCGGTAAAAGGAACTCCGAGGGTACGGATACCAGGAAACTAACCACGGTGTGCAGGTTTCACAACTCGGAGCTGAGGCCTCCTTCTCCACCTCGGACTCGAAATCAACCCCTCTCCCTCTTCCCTCTTCACCTGGTGGTGCCTCCACCTCCGAGTGCTTCCAAATCTCTCTCCGCCCTCTTGTCTCCTGTCTTCTTGGACAAGATCGCCTCGGTGTCTTCGATTTCGGAGACATGCTCGGAGGTTTCAAGTCTGTCCTTCGAGGTCGACCATCAACCAAAAGACCAGGTCGAGTCCCAGATCCGAGAGCGACGAGTCTCTCGTTCTTGAGATGAGAGAGCTGGTTAAGGAGCGAGAAGGAGCTAGCTGAGCTCCTCGAGAGAGACGGTCCAAGGCGGCTTAGGACCCGGAAGACTCGGACCCATCCGAGACGTCTTCGAGCCCGAGCCGACCTCCTCGGAGAGCGAGGAAGCCGAGGAAGCGAGAGGAAGAAGCGGCAGATGCGGCGGAGGACGCCGAGGAACCTGCGGTGAGGCGGCTCCTTCGGGCCAAGGGAAGAAGAGGCCGTGGCAGCTCGCTGAGGACAACCTGCTCCCAAGTTCAAGTTCTTTGTACTCGGCTCGAGACGGCGATCCGAGTGGGTCGAAGATTTCGCTCCTCCGGCGAGTCGGCCGGAGCGGCCCCCTCCAGCCCCAGAGGTCCCAAGGGAAGAACCCCTCGATCCACTTTCTCCGGGTCGACCACTCGGAGCGAGCCCCTGCGGATGTTCCGGTTCTCCCTTCGCCGCGCTCAAGCACATCGTCGAGGTCTTATCGGCGCGGCGCACCTCCGCCTCCACTCGAAATCCCCTCCCTCCTAGTTGGAGCCATGCACCGAGTCGCGATTCCTCGGTGCCTCCGGAATTTACGCTTTTCAAAATTTTATTTTGTCCGGACAATTTCTGTGTATTATTTGTACTTTTCTCCCTTCTTTTTGTTTCTTGTTTTTGTTGAAAGGCAAGGGGAGAAATGTAGTCGAAGCTGGTTGTCTTGTCTAGGGGAGTTCTTTTCGCCCCTGTAATATAATTTTTTTACTGAATGCATTTCATTATTAATTTCGAGTTCTTTCTTTTACGAGTCAATAAGTTCAAGCATACTTTATTTTGCTTCGATATATTGTATATTGCTCCGGTCAATATGTCTTACTTTTATTCGAGAATCAACCTATTTCCATCTAACAAAGTTTACGTTTAAGTATGGAATGCCTTTCATCAAAAGGGGAGATTGAAGACTCGGACTACGTTACATATATTTCGAGTCATGCAAAAAGAATCGGGTATAACGATGTCATTCATATAGTGTTTTGATTCCAAGGCATTCTCTGTGTCTTAGAAACTTACTTGAGTGAAATAGTATCTTTTCTATGCGATTCGGCCTTCACTTATCTCTTTAATCGCTTTTCGGTTAGCGACTCGAAATCTTGTTCTTTATTACGAGTACATTCTCTCTCGAGAATCGACTTATGATTATTTACTCTATTGTTTGCAAAGTCGGCATTTATAGTTCTTTTCGTGCTTAGTCTACATCAAGTATTTCCCACTCGATATTTGTTGATAAAACTTGATTCCTTGCTTAGGACTAAGTCTTATGGAATTCCGAGTTTCATGGATATTAGACTCGGAAAGTTCCATTTCTTTTCGACTCGGATAATCGCTTGTTAATTATCATAATTATTTTTATTATACGTGTCTAACCTTGGACCAAAGTATTTTATACTTTGAGAACCGAAGGTGTTTTACTTTTGTAGGTTATTCAATCGAGGATATCTTTTCAAATTACAAAAGTAGCCGAGCTTGAACATCAAATCACCAGCGAGATATAGCTTTTCACCATCCCTGCTCTAGTCCCGAGAAGATTGTGTCGGAAGGCATGCGCTTCCATATCCGGAAAATCGAAGGTCAAGCTTAACGATGGTTTTCACCACACTTTTCAAGACACAACCGATGGTTTTGGGACTTCCAAGAGAGTTAAACCGTTGTCCAGCGACCATATTTTCAACGGATACTTTACGAGTGACTCGGAAAGCCCTTATCAACGGTCACGAGAGGACTCTCGGTCGGCGAGATGAAGATAAAGGCTACTCTACCTGGTTATCTATAAATAGAAGCCACTTCACAAGACTTGAAGATAGCGGGATATACTGTCAATACTCCAACTTGAACAAAGTTATTGCATTTACTTTCAATCTTCAACTTACGACTCCCACTCTGTAATTCATTACTTTACGAGTTGTAAGGTCTTGTACTCGATTACAAACACTTCTTACATTCTTTGTAAGGTCCCTTGACTAAGTTGTAAGGGTTATCTCGGCTTAGTTGTCCCTAGCTGTAAGGGTTATCTCGGCTAGGAAGTACTAGATCGAGATAAGGGAACTTCGAGTCTAGGAAAACTTGTATAGAGTTGTCCGAGGGAGCAACTCGGGTTACTGTCAAGTTCACGGTATTTTGTGGACTCAAAATAGTGGATTTGACTTCGTGTCTGGATTGACACGGGCCGTGGTTTTCTGCCCCGGGAGGGTTTCCACGTAAATTCTCCGTGTTCTAGTTACGAGTTCATTCTAGACTCGGACAGACACTGCTGAACGTGTTTATTCCGATTCATTACATTACGAGTCCAAATTTTCTTTTCTCGAAACTGTCTTTGATTCTACTATGTCAAAAGGGTCTGTGCTTTCACAAAGATTTTTCATCACCCTATTCACCCCCTCTAGGGTGACTCGAGACTCTCCCGAGCAAACCTTCACCTTTGACTATTAGGTCACCTTGCCTTCATTTGGTTGGTTGGATGAGTGTGTTTGTTGTTTTTAGATTTAATTTTCTGCTTGTGAGCCTTGAGGGATGAAGGTTTGCTCTGGGAGAGGCTAAGTCACCCTAGGATTTTGGGGGGGTGAATAGGGTGATGATGAAATTTGCTTGAAATTTAAAATAGATATGAATCCGAGGTGACCGAGAGTCAAGGATGAACTCGGAAAAGTACTAACTCGGAATTTAGTGAAGAGTGAAGAAACAGATTAAGCGGAACTTTGAAATTGTCTCGAGTCTAGAATGCACTCGGAAAAGTAATGACTCGGAAAGTACGTGGAAACCCTCCTGGGGTAGAAAACCGCGGACCGTGCTAATCCAAGCACAAAGTCAAATCCACTATTTTGAGTCCACAAAATACGATGAGACTGACTCAACCCGAGTTGCTCCCTTAGACAACTCCTTACAAGTTTTTCCTAAACTCGAAATTCGCTTGTCCGATCTAGTATTTCCTAACTGAGATCACCCTTACGAGTTAGGGACAATCGAGCTGAGTTAACCTTTACTGACTCGATCAAGGGACCTTACTTAGAGAGTAAGAAAGAGAGTGTTTGTAATTGAGTACAAGACCTTACAACTCATAGAAGTATTAAATACGGAATTGGAGTTGTAAGTAGAAGATTGAGAATGAATACAATAATTGTTGCTCAAGTATGTATATTAACAATTGGTTCAGCAATCTTCAAGTCTTGAAAGTTGGCTTATATTTATAGATGACCAAGCGACTTAGTCGTTTTGTCCATCTTCCGACTGGAAGTCCTTTGTGATCTGTTGTAATGGATTTTCCGAGTCACTCGGAAAATATCCGTTGAGATATGAACGTTGGGCAACGGCTCTTGACTCCTTTGGAAGTCCCAAAACCACCTGGTGGTGTCTTGAAAAGTAAGGTAGAAACCACCGTTGAGCTTAGTGTTGCAGATTTCTAGTTTTGGAAACGAGACAACCTTGACACGATTGTGCGGGGCTAGGTCGAAGGTGGAAAAAGCCTTGTCTGCTGGTGATTTGACGTTTTGAAACTCGTTACTTTTGCAATTCAAAAATAGGATAGCCTCATTTGAATAACTTACAAAAGTAAATCAATTTGATTCTCAAAGTATAAAATACTTTGGTCCAAGATTAGACATAGATAATAACATAATTAAGATAATTAAGTGACTAATTATCCGAGTCGGAAAAGGAATGGAATTTTCTAAGTCTAATATCCATGATACTTAAATTCCATCTTAGCCGATCCAGTAAGATAAACAAGTCAAAATAAAAGATCATAATAAACAAACTTGATCTAGACTAAACATAGTTCAAACAAGGTATGCTCGACTTAGAATAGTGAATTAACAATATAATTCCTGAAACAAGAAGTCGGACTAGAGAAAGAACGTGTTTGAACATGCGATATATCCGAGCATTGATTGACTCGGAGATAAGTGTGAAGTGGTGAGTACAGGTATGCTTTACGAGTCGGTCGAGTCACGCATAAACATATATAATAGTTTCTATAACACTCGAGTAGATGGTATATCATTCGGAAAAGTTACTAAGGCACATGGAATGACTTGAAATCAAAACCCTATAAGAGATGAAGTCTTATACCCGATTCCTCGATGGAACTCGGAAAAGTGTAAGTATAAAGTCCGAGTCTTCAATCTCCCTCTTTTTGATGAAAGACATTCCACACTTAGACAAAAACTTTGTTAGTGATATAAATCTGATTTTGTAAACTTCCTCGATAAATAACTTAAGATTTCATAGCTATCGAGCAAGAAAAGAAAAAATCCGGATAGACAACAATTAATAATGAAATGCATTTACTTTATTAACGTCAAAGAAAATATTTACGAGAGGGTGAGAGAAACTCCCCTAAACAAGACAACAAAAATTTTCTATCTATTCTTCCCCTTGCCTTTCAAAGCAAAAACAAAAAAATGGGAAGAATACAACGAAAAGTACAAATTTGATGTCTAGAAAAAGAAAAAAAACATGAAATACTGTAAATAAAAGACTAAGAAACTAAGGAGGGGATGGATTAGTCGGGGTTAAGGAGGAAGGACGAGTGGTGCACCGGTGCTCGATAAGATCTTGACGATGTGCTTGAGCGCGGCGGAGAAAGTATAGGAATCTCCGGTATCGGCTCGGTTCGAGTGGTCGACCCGGAACTAGGTCGTCTAGAGACTCGTCCTCTTGGAACTCAACGACTCGGAGGGATGTGCTCAGGCGACTTCGTCGCTGTCCGTCCTTGGTCGCGAGGTTCTTCGACCCACTCGGACTGCTATCCGAGCCGATCACTTCGGTTGCGCTCAGAGCACCCGGACCCTCGATTGCTTGCTCCTTGTCCTTCTTGCTCTCCTTGCTCGGGAGGATCGGCCTCAGCCGCGAGCTCCTCTGCTTCTTCTCCTTCTTCTTCTTCCTTGCCTCTATCTCGAGGAGGACTTGGCGGGGCTCGAGGATTCCTCGAAGTGTCCGAGTTACCCGAGTCTCGAGCTGCCTTGGATCTTCTCTCCTGAAGGAGCTCGAGAAGTTCCCTTTGCTCTTTTACCGAGCCTTTATCTTAAGGAGCATGTCCTGCTTGCTCTCGAATTTGAGATTGGGCGGTTTTGGTTGATGGTCATGGACTGGAAAACAGTCTTGAATGACCGGAGAAGGTCCTTGAGTTCCAAGGACACAGAAGAGATTTTGTCCATGAAAGCAGTGGACAAAATGGAAGAAAGAGTTTTAGAAGTACCTGAGGTGGAGGCACCACCGAGTGGAGCGAGGAAGAGAAAGAGGCGTTTCGAGTCCGAGTCCGAGGCGGGGAGGGTGGCCTCGGCTCGAGCTTTGGATCCGGACACCAGGTTTGGTTTCCTGGTATTTGTACCCTGAGAAGTTCCTTTTTGCCAACTACAATGGCAGCCTCGAAACGGCGTTCGGATTCGAAAGAAGAGGAACTTCGAACTGTTTGAAAATAACGAGTGAGATGAGCACCGAAGGGAAGAGGGGTGTTCTTCTTGTTATGAGTCCGAGCCGGCACAGCTGCCATGTGCTCGATGATAGCGGGAAAGAGGTCTACTTCGTAGCCCTCTAGAATATCAAAAAGAGCTTTAAGATGCTTGGAGTTGGGGTTCTCCTTGCCGAAATGCTTTGTGAGAAGAAGGTTCTCATCAGCAAGAAACATAGAAGACGAGCTTCGACTTTAGTTGGGTCATAGAAAAGTTTTTGCGTGATCCAGGGAACTCTTTGGCGTACTTTTCAAAGAAGTCGTCGACGACCTCATTGAAAGGTATTGGATTGCTGTTCAAGAAAAGGGAAGATACTTTGAACAGGACGATGGAGGAGGGAAGTATTGATTCGAACAGGTGATGTTCGAACTCCGGAGGTTAGAATACCCTCGTAGCTGGAAAGATGAGTGTAGAACTCAAAGACAAGTTCAGGATAGATGAACTCGCTGAAACAAAGAAAGTTGTAGACCCGGTCGATTGTATGTGAGGCAACCACGAAAATTTTGTGGTTGGGAAGAATTTATCATCCAGTGCAAGGTGCTTGGTGACAAGAGGTTTTGAATTTGAGGGGCCTTTCCGGCTTTTTGTGCGGGGTTTCTTGGTGGCAGAGCCAAGAAAATCAGGGTGAGAACCTCTTTTCGGCATTTTGATGGAGAAAAGAGAGAGTAGATAAGCTTGAGAGAGAGGAGAAGAAAGGAGCTCGAAGAGAGTGAGAGAAAAAATAAAAGAGTAGAAGAAGAAAGAGTTTGTGAGCAACAGAGCTTACTTGAGATGTTCTTTATGAAGCTTGAGATCGCTGGGTGTCGCTTTAATCACGAGAACGTGTTCACGAAGATTTGATTTCGAGAGAGAGTGTATGCGAAGAGTAAAGTAATGAAATGAAGGAGTATAGGCGCTATTTATAAGAAAATAATTGGCCTTCGATATCCGTTTTGACTCGGCTCTTTCGGCGGTCACCTCGGACCGGTGTGACTGTTCTCTTCCTCAACGGTTAGAACTCCAGCGGTTTATCTTCCAACGGCTAGTTGTCCGATCACGACGCGCAAGAGAGAGAGAGAAAACTAAATATTTTGAAAATAAATTCCAAAATTCTCCACTTATCTAGAGATGATTTCGAAGTTTGATATCCATTTTTCTCAAAGTCTCGAGTCCGACTCGACTAAGTTTCTAAGTGACTCGAAACTAGAAATAGATAACAACTATCAGCTCGGTATCACTGGATCAACTGAACTAATGGTTGTTAAAGAATCATAAGCACATATCACATAATCATGCAATGAGATTTTCACATAGAAAACACATAATTATGCATTTAACATACCAAGCTCATTCCTGATGAAGCAAAACTGATCCTCACTAAGTGGCTTAGTAAAGATATCAGCTAATTGAAGATTGGTAGGAATGAATTCGAGTTCAATATCACCTTTCTCAGAATGGTCTCTTAAGAAATGATACCGACCTCAATGTGTTTCATCTTTGAGTGCTTGAACTGGATTTTTGGTGATGCTGATTGCACTTTGATTATCACACTTGATTGGAACCGATTTGAAAGAAAGTCCAAGATCTCTCAAATGTTGCTTTATCCATAAAATTTGAGCACGGCATGCTCTAGCTACAATATACTCAGCCTCGGCGATTGATAGAGCTACTCGAGTTTTGCTTCTTTGAGTGCCAAGATATTAAGGATTGACCTAGAAATTGGCAAGCTCCTGAGGTGCTTTTTCTATCAACTTTGTATCTAGCATAATCAGCATCCGAGTATCCAGTGAGAGTCGGTTCCGAGTCTCCGGAGTACCATAGACCTAAATTCCGAGTCCCTGCGAGATATCTAAATATTTTCTTCACCGTAGTGAGATGTGATTCTTTTGGATTAGCTTGGAATCTTGCTCATAGACAGACACTAAACATTATATCTGGCCTACTAGAAGTAAGATATAGTAAAGATCCAATCATACCTCTATAGAGCTTCGATCTATTGCTTTACCTTTTTCGATCCGAGTCTAATTTTATGCTACTTGCTCATAGGTGTTGCTGCATGCTTCACATCTTGAACTTTATACTTTTTCAGCAGCTCCTTGGTGTACTTTGATTGATGGACATAGATTTCATCTTTGTCTTGCTTGATTTGTAGACCAAGGAAGAAATTGAGTTCTCCTATCATACTCATTTGAAATTCCTGTCTCATTAACTCGGAAAAATCTCGACACGAGAATTTCATTAGTAGCTCCAAAAATTATGTCATCAACATATATTTGAGCGATAAGGAAGTCTTTCCCCCTTGGTTTTTATAAAGAGAGTCTTGTCAATATGACCTCTTCTAAAATCATTTTGAACCAAGAAATTGCTCGAGTCTTTCATACCAAGCTCCGGGAGCTTGTTTAAGACCATAAAGAGCTTTTCGAAGTTTGAAAACATGATTTGGAAATTCCGAGTTTTCAAATCCAGGGGCTGCTCAACATAGACTTCCTCTTCGATAAAACCATTAAGAAAAGCACATTTAACATCCATTTGATATAACTTGATATTCATGCTAGATGCAAATGCTAACAGGATTCCGATGGCTTCGATTCAGCAACAGTGCAAAGGTTTCCCCACAATCAATCCCTTCTTCCTGATTGTATCCTTGAGCCACAAGTCTAGCCTTGTTTTTGACTACCAACCCACCTCCATCCAGTTTGTTCTTGAAAACCCATTTGGTTCCTATGACTGGGTGGTCGGACGGTCGTTTGGTCGAGTCCGGACTGGGTTTCTTTCGAATTGATTGAGTTCCTCTTGCATGGCCTCTACCCATTCAGGTTCATTTAGGGCCTCTAGTGCATTTTTAGGTTCGAGTTAATGAAATGAATGCAGTGAATGCACATAGATTTTGAAGAGAGGAATGAGTTCTTACCCCACTTTTGATATCGGATAATATGTTTTCTAGTAGATGACTAGAAGCATACTTGAATGCTCTACTCGTTCTCCGGTTCACCGGATCTGTAGGCTGAATTGATTGATCTTTAGAAGTCTTTTCCGAGTGAACTTGTTCATCGGTTTGTCCTTCATCATTCCGAGCGGGGTTCTTGAGTTGTCTCATTCCGAGTCACTTCGTTACGAGTGACTTCATTCCGAGCTGGTTGGGTTTGATTCTCGATAGGCTCATTTTCATCACGATCATCATTTCTGCTGAGCTTTAGGTCCGAGAATGATGATTCACTCAGCTTTTCCTGTTCAATCTCATCAAACACAACGTGGATGCTTTCTTCCACTTTGTTAGTACTTTTATTGAAAATGCGATAAGCTTTGCTATGAGAAGAATAACCCGAGAAAAATACCTTCATCTCGACCGAGCATCAAACTTGGTCGAGTGATCCTTACCATTGTTGTGAACAAAACACTTACATCCAAAGGGTTTGAAGTGTGAGATATTGGGTTTCTTCAATTTGTAGAGCTCGTATAGTGTTTTCTTCGAGGATGGGTCCGATGAGGCATCGATTCAAGGTGTAGTTTGCGGTGTTTACAACCTCGGCCCAGAAATAGTAGGGTAGATTATGTTTAATCATTATTGTCCTAGCTATTTCTTTAAGAGTTCTGTTCTTTCTCTCCATTACTCCATTTTGTTGAGGAGTTCTTGGTACTGAGAAGTTGTGGGAGATACCATTCTTGTCACAAAACTCAGTAAATTCGGGTAGTCGAACTCCCTTCCATGGTCGGTTCGAATTCTCCGGATCCGAGTCCGAGACTCAACTTGGATTTTCCTGCAGAGCTTGCTGAACTCTTTGAATGCTTCATTTTTGTGCTTAAGAAAACACACCCGGGTAAATCGTGAGTAATCATCAACAATAACCAAGTACATATGATTTACCTCCAAGACTCTTAACAGGGATTTCACCACATAAGTTCATATGTAGCATTTCAAGCACCTTGGATGTAGAAGCTGTCTTCGGAGATTTGAAAGAAGATCTGACTTGTTTCCCTTTTGTGCATGCTTCACAAATTTTATCTTTCTTAAAAGCACAATTAGGCAATCCTCCGACTAAACCATGAGATGCCAGTTTCTTAATAGTATGCATGCTAACATGACCTAATCTACGATGCCATGTCCATGAGTCATCAAGAAGTGATGCTTTTAAACAAGATAAATTCGACTTGGGTTAGAAAGAAGAATAATGTAAGTGTTACCCGATCTCTTACCCGAGAGCTTGATCTCCTTGGTAGTATCATCGGAAATATAACGGTTGGTCCGAGTGAATCTTACCTCTTGACCTTTATCACACAATTGAGAGATGCTAAGCAGGTTGTATTTTAACCCTTTGACAAGGTATACTGGGCTGACCAGATTGCTTCCTTTTCCAATCTTGCCAATCCTAATTATCTTGCCTTTGCTATCGTCTCCAAATGTGACTTTTCCTCCTTTGTACTCTTCTAACTCGGAAAAGAGTCCCGAGTCTCTCGACATGTGCCATGAGCATCCACTGTCTAGATACTAATGTCCTTTTAATCTTTGCTGAGTGGCACTGTAAAATAGAGATAAACTAACCCTTCCACTTCCTCTAACGAACCCATTAACACTCTTTATTATGGTCCTTTTCGAGAAAGAAGGTTTTTCGAACCCGATTTGAATGACTTTGGGTTTGGTCTAATTCCGAGTCTTCCGTTTAGAGAACCGAGTCCGTGTCTCTTTCTTTTGAAAAGCTTCTCTTATAAACCGGCGGAGATGATTTTCTCTTGTAAGCTAGTCCGGGCTCGGTCCTCTTTTCATTTTTATGAATGGGACCGTGCTAAGCCTTCCTGAACTTTACAGTTCGGAATCCTTTTGAAAAGCACCGAGTAGGAATTGGATTCCTCCTCTTTGTTAAAACCAAGACCTTTTTTTCTAAACGAGACACATTGAGATCCTAAGAGCATATCAAGGTTTTTCGGCCTTCGAGTAAACTTTAAAATAAGATCTTGAGACTCGTTGAGCTTTTGCTTTAGTTGCTCATTTTCCCTTCGAGTAACTTAGACTCGGTCTCATTGGATCGAGCACTAGTCTTGAGTTCTTTGAGTGTAAGTCTCAGCTTTTCCAACTCATTTTTTAAAGAAATGCTCTCGAAGAAATTGACTCAAGTTGTTCTTTAAAATGAGATGAGTCGAATTGGATTTCTCTTCCAAAGTGAAAATATACTTAGCTAAATCAACTTTGGAAAATTTGAGAAAGTATTCAATTACCTCTTGAGGATTTGCTTCCTTATTGTCCGATTGATCCGTGCTCGACTCTGTTTCAACTTCGAGTCGGAAAGTGCCAGCGAGACACTTTGAGTCATCCGAGTCCTCGTCATCTTCCGATGAGTCCTCGTCACTCCATGTGGCCATCATAGCCTTTTTCTTCTTTATGTCCCTTTTTCTCTTTGGACGAGTCCTTGACTATGTATTCCTTGCTGCCACATTCAAAATAGCCGAGTTCTTAGTCAAAGATAACTTTGAAGGGGAAGAGTATTTACCTTTTCTATCCTTCTTGTCTTTCTTATAGAACTCTTCTCTTGGCTTCTTATCCCATCTCTTGTGCTTCATTATTCTCTTGAAGCCTCTAGCGATAAGTGCTATGGGATCCTCTTCGAGTCGAAGAACTCGGATCTGCTTCTTTGGTTTACGAGGCTTTCAGCGCAATGTTCTTTTTGGTGTCGACCTCTGCATCCTCCTCTTCCGAGTGGATCTCATGGGTGAGAAAGTTCCCAATCAGTTCGTCCGGCTTAAGTAGAGACAAGTTCCGAGCCTCTTCGATAGTTGTCGGTTTGGGACCCCATCTTTTCTTGGGTAGGCTTCGAGTATCTTTACGCACATTTCCTCGTGGGAAATCTTTTTACCAGAGATTTGAGATTGTTGGTAATCTCGGTAAAGAAAATGAACATCCGAGTGATGTTTTCTTCGGCTTCATCTTGAACAACTCATACTTATGAAGATATTGGCTTATCTTTGCTTATCTAACCTGACTTGTGCCTTCATAAGTGTTGACCAGCGTGTCCCATACTTCTTTGGTCGTATCACGAGCGGACACTCGGTTATATTCTTCCGAGCTGATGGTGCACATCAAAATGTTCATTGCCTTGAAGTTCTTTCGAACTTCTCTCGCTTCATCGGCAGTGAACTCGACCTTTGTCTAGGGTACGAGTCTTGTTTTTTCCGTCTTCATGGGAATGTAGTTGCCTCCTTTTATGATGTTCCAAACATCCTCATCATGATCTAGCAGAAAACATTCCATGAGTTTCTTCCAGAGTGCACGAAGTTAGATCCTTTGAACTTTGGTGGTCTGCTGAAAGATCTTCCTTCATCGAACTCTCCGTTGTTCTAAGCCATTTGATCTTTAAACCTTTGGATGGTTAGATCCTTTCGAAAGGCTAGGCTCGATACTAATTGAAGGTTTGCTATGGGAGAGGCTAAGTCACCCTAGAGTGGGGGGAATTGGGTGATGATGAAATTTGCTTGAAATTTAAAATAGATATGAATCCGAGGTGACCGAGAGTCAAGGATGAACTCGGAAAAGTACTAACTCGGAATTTAGTGAAGAGTAGAGAAACAGATTAAGCGGAACTTTGAAACTGTCCGAGTCTAGAATGCACTCGGAAAAGTAATGACTCACAAAGTACGTGGAAACCTTCCTGGGGCGAGAAAACCACGGATCGTGCTAATCCAAGCACAAAGTCAAATCCACTATTTTGAGTCCACAAAAGCGAGTAAACTAACTCAACCTGAGTTGCTCCCTTAGACAACTCCTTACAAGTTTTCCTAGAGTCGAAATTAGCTTGTCCGATCTAGTACTTTCTAACCGAGATCACCCTTACGAGTTAGGGACAAGCGAGCTGAGTTAACCCTTACAGCTCGGTCAAGGGACCTTACTTAGAGAGTAAGAAAGAGAGTGTTTGTAGCGAGTACAAGACCTTACAACTCGGAGAAGTATTAAATACGGAATTGGAGTTGTAAGTAGAAGATTGAGAATGAATACAATGACTTTTGCTCTAGTGTGTATATTAACAATTGGTTCACCAATCTTCAAGTCTTGAAAGTTGGCTTATATTTATAGATGACCAAGCAGACTTAGTCGTTGTGTCCATCTTCGACTGGAAGTCCTTTGTGACCGTTGTAATGGATTTTCCGAGTCACTCAAAAATATCCGTTGAGATATGAACGTTGGGAAACGACTCTTAACTCCTTTGGAAGTCCCAAAACCACTGGTGGTGTCTTGAAAAGTAAGGTGGAAACCACCGTTGAGCTTAGTGTTGTAGATTTCCGGTTTTGGAAACGGACAACCACGACACAATGTCCGGGGCTAGGTCGGAGGTGGAAAAGGCCTTGTCTGCTTGGTGATTTGACGTTTTGAAGCTAGGTTACTTTGGCAATTCAAAAATAGGATAGCCTTGTTTGAATAACCTACAAAAGTAAATCAATTTTATTCTCAAAGTATAAAATACTTTGGTCCAAGATTAGACATAGATAATAACATAATTAAGATAATTAAGTGACTAATTATCTAACTCGGAAAAGGAATGGAATTTTCCGAGTCTAATATCCATGATAGTCAAATTCCATCTTAGCCGAGTCTAGAAGATAAATAAGTCAAAATAAAAGATCGGAATAAACAAACTTGATCTAGACTAAACATAGTTCAAACAAGGTATGCTGACTTAGAATAGTGAATTAACAATACAATTGCTGAAACACGAAGTCGGACCGGAGAAAGAACGTGTTTGAACATGCGATATATCCGAGCGTTGATTGACTCGGAACCGAGTGTGAAGTGGTGAGTACAGGTATGCTTTACGAGTCAATCGAGTCACGCATAAACATATATAATAGTTTCTATAACACTCGAGTAGATGGTATATCACTCGAGAAAAGTTTCTAAGGCACATGGAATGACTTGAAATCAAAACCCTATAAGAGATGAAGTCTTATACTGATTCCTCGATGGAACTCGGAAAAGTGTAAGTATAAAGTCCGAGTCTTCAAGGGATATGTGAGGAGTGCTGAATAATCCTTGCATGGGTGTAAAAATAAAAAATCAAAATAAAATTTTGAGTCGGTCCAATTATGTGCATTTTAGCCAAAAGTCCAAAATTACATTCCCCTTTTAGGTCGATCTGTATTTCCTTTCGCATTTAACCAAAGTCAAAATCATCTCAATTAAGGTGAGTCTTCATTTCTTTGCATTAGCCTAAATAAACTTCATCTCAATTAAGGTGAGTCCTTATTTGCATTTCTGTTTTGCATTTAGCCAAAGTCAAAATCATCTCAAAGTAGGTGAGTCCAATTTTGCATTTCATTTTTGCATTAGTCCAAATAAACTTCATCTCAATTAAGGTGAGTCCATATTTGCATTTCTTTTTTGCATTTAGCCAAAGTCAAAATCATCTCAAAATAGGTGGGTCCATATTTGCATTTCCTTTTGCATTAGCCAAAATAAATTTTATCTTAATTAGGGTAAGTCCATTCATTTTGCATTAGCTTAATTCAAATTTCATCTCAAAACATGTGAGTCCAATCTTGCATTTTATTTTTGCATTAACCCAATTTAAATTTCATCCCAATTAGGGTGAGTCCATTCATTTTGTATTAGCCATTCAAAATTTATCTCTAATTAAGAGGCTCTTTCATTTGCATTAGCCAAATTAAAATTCATCTCAGATTAGGTGAGTATGCTTTGCATATTCATTTCTCATTTAGCCAAAAAAATTGATCTTCCATTAGGAGTAATCATCTATGCATTTAAGTTCTATAATAGCCAAATCATAGAATCATCCCAGATTAAGGCATAACATCAATGCATACATTCCTTTCTATTTGTTTTGCATCCCTTTATGTGCATCCTAATAAAAGAACATATCGTTTTCTTTTCTCCTAGGATTACTCTTCCTTTGGTCAAGCACTTAAGCCCCATCTCCCTAAAAATTCTTCAACGAGCCAATTCCGAGCATACTCTTTTGGGATACGAGGATATGAAATTCTATGCAAGTCGGGAATCCCGGCACGAAACGTCTAGGAAGTAAGAAATTTACATCAACACCGACACGGTCGACACCGATACATCCCACATTAGCACATACCACACTAGTACGTTCGCCATCTTTACTTGTGACACTAGCTCGCCGCCCAAGGTCTAAACAAAATCCTCCTCCAAAAATGGCCAACCAGCCAGAGAAAACTCCCATCATGACCCTATTCAAGGAGTTTGTTGCAAAACTAGAGGCCAAGTTTGATGCCCAGGATAAACAGATCGAGTCTATATCTCGAATCCCTTAGTCTCATACGCAAAGAACTGGAGAAGAAATCAAAGTCCAAAGGGAAAGAAAAAGAAGGAAAAGGATCCCGCTCCGAACCTCAACCCAGGCTTTAGTCTGATCCAAGAGATGACTTTGTATAATGTACCAGAGGACAAGTACCATGTCATCTACTAGTCACACTTCGGGATCTAGAATTGATCAAGTAAGGAGACGATGAAGGCTTCACCGACTTCCTTACTCGCTGGAGGGCGACAATTGCCTACATGACTAATCGACCATTTAAAAAGGATCAGGTCAGGATAATCATCAAGAACCTCCAACGTGCCTATCATCGGTATCCGAAGTTCTTGTCCATCATGGACTTCAAAACACTTAGAGATGCTGGCATGCTCGTAGAAGAAAAGCTAACATTCGACTAGAGGTCATCCAATGAGCCCACTACTCATCAAGGATACCAATAAAGAGTGCATTTCCCTTTCATATTTGTTCTTTGTCCATTTACCTTTTCCATATCCATTGTATGTTTGATTTCCTTTTCTTGTTTTCCAAAAAAAAAAAAAAAACCAAACCCGGATTACTTTCCTTTTTAAACTACGAAGACCGATTTTCGCTATAGCGGATACGTAGGAAGCCCACGAGGTCCAACCCCAAACCTAATCTTGAATCCAATTTTCAATTCCCAACTTCCAATTCCCATTTCCAATTTTCCAAAAATCAAAGCCATTTTTCCTCATCGGAAAAATGCACTGAATCATGAAGAAGCATGCCAATCGATTCAGCACCAAACCATCGAGTTCACGGTCCACTAGCAGCAAGCACATCACAGTTCCAAGCATCTTACCATTCTTTAGGCTTTACTTTAGGGAGTGGGGGCTAAAAGTGCATCTTTATCTTTGTCTTTTTGAATTTTTTTGCATCATCTTAATAAAAGAATGCATTTGTTCTTAGAATAGAGTCTTACATACATCTCCTTTGCATGAGTCAAACTCCTAAAAACACAAAAATTAAATAACAAAGCACCTTACAAGGAATTATTCAAACAAATAGCATCAAGCATCAAGCGTCAAGTTAGCATCAAGGAGGTCACCGACTCGCCACCTTCAAAGAGGATCTTCCATGCCATCAATTAATCAAAGTTAGTCTTTAACATTTAAGAAGGGCTAGACAAAAGCACCCAAGAAGAATGTGGGGGCTCAAGATCGAAAGGTCATACAACCACAACAACTCCAAGAATACTTGGGGAAAGACACAAATCGTCTACCTTACTAAAGAGCTATTAGCACACAAACTAAAATCTCAAATTTCGAATGAGGCACATCACCTCATGGAACATCATATTTTCAAGCAAGCAAACTTCGGGTCATCTAACGACCAAGTATAGGAAAAAATTTCTACAAAAGGTCAAGAATCCATCCTTATTCCGACGAATGTGGATAGAAGTCGAGCTTCGAGCCCGAGTAGTGGACAAGGTTCGGACATACCCTAGTCGAGTCTCGGGCCCATCGGTGGTCAAGGTTCGGACAACTTAGTCGAGCTTCGAGGCCCAACAGGTGGTCAAGGTTCGAGATACACCTAAGTCGAGCTTCGAGCCCAATAGTGGTCAAGTTTCGGATACAACTCGGTTGAGCTTCAAGCCCAGCAGCGGTCAAGGCTCGGACATCAATCCCTCCGTTGAGCTTCACGCCCAACAACGGTCAAGGTTCGGACACCACACCAAGACTTAGAGACCAGTCCATGGCCAAGTCAAAGAACCACATTTGAAGCATGATCCGATTACAAATTATCTTTAGGCAACACTTGAAATCATTTCCAATTGATGATTAGCTAACAAAACTGTTAGTGCAGAAATTTCAACCAAGCTTCGGACCAAGAAAGATCAAGTTTAGGCACACCCAGTCGAACTTCGGATCCAAGAAGCGGTCAAGTTCGGGCACCCCAACCGAACTTCGGACTTTACTACCCACGTAAAGTTCAACTCCCTCGTTAAGATTCAAACTAAGAATGGTTAAGTTTGGGCACACCAATTCGAACTTCGGTCTCTAAGCAACCAAGTTCAAGAATCAACGACCTAGACTTCGGACTCTACCAGTCAAGTCGAAGCCTCTCTATTAAGAGTTCAAGCCACAAGGTACCTAATTTCAAGACACATAAATCCAATCGATTCCAAAGCAACGCCGATACTAAGTAAGTACCCTTTAGTGTCTATTTTAACCATCGTCTGTTGCACTCGGTCAAAGTGGGGGCTAACTGTAGACACCAAAAAGTGTCATCCTTTTCTCTATTATTTTTATTTGTTGGCCCCGTGATGAAATCCCAATTCCTATTTGAGGATTTAGATCTCCAATTGTGTTAGATTGGTGCGACGGAAGTAGGTAAACCACAAAAACCCCCAACACCACATAAATAGGCTTACGCCTTGGGTCGATCCATAAATCCCTTTTTCTTTCGGACGATCCAAAACCGGGCCAAGCTTCTAGAGACAATGGAGTCCAGAGTGTCGTGTACCGGGAATTTTAGGCTCAAAACACTATGTTTTACTTTGTCCAATAAGACAAGGAGCTGAAGACCTCAAGACGACGTTAGACGCTGCATTTCATGATCACAAGCATCAAAGTGTTGCGTTTTGGCTCCAAGATGGAAACTTACCAAAAATGAAAACTTTCCATTTTGGAAAGCTCATGTGGTCGGCGCTTGCCTTCAACAAAGGTTAAGTGGAATGCTGGATTTTTCCTCGAAGACTCCCTTGGAAGCATGCTAGGGCACGAAACCCTAGGCAGCCTTTTGTGGCCGGCGCTTGCCTCCGGTTTTATTGGGTTTTATCCCTTTTTATCTCGATTCTATCCGGTTCAATCTCAAGATATTCCTCCCAGCTTTATACCCTGTTTTGGATGGCTAGCCGAGCTTAAACCTAGGTCATTACTTGACCTAACCTTTCCCTATAAATAGAGAGCCTTGGCTCTCATTCTCCCAATGGCGCATCCCTTACTCGTTATGCTATCGAAACCAGATTAAGGGCTATTGAATACTCCCATTAGTATTCCGATCTCTTGGTCTCTTTTCAGTCTACTTTCATCATACTCCATACATCTGATTCCTAAACTCCATAATTCATCTTTCTACCTACTCACTTCTACAAAATACTCACAATAAGCCCCTTCAAATCACCACCGTCGGATCACCGGATCCGGATCCGAGATCCGGATCGGTAGGTGGGACAACTTGAAGGCACAAATCCAATTTTCAAAACGGTTTATTATTATTATTATTTTTCTTTCTTTTATTGCTTTTCGAATTGTGGATGAATGATGCATCGCTTTTAATTCCTCCCCGCCCGATGTAATCCTTTATATTTCGCTTTTCTTTCTTTTTCGCGTTTAATTCTCGTCGCATGTTGCTTGCTTGCTTGTTTTACATTATTTTAATTTACTACTCGAATTAGTAATGGTCGTCTTCGGATGGGCGGAATAGAAGGGCCTATCCCTACGTTTTATACGCTCGCACCCGAATCCGATTCATGGTTCAAAGACCGATGGAGTAATTTTTAGCCTCTTTTAGTCTTAGTTTTCTCATACTAAGATTGGAAGAGAAAATTCTTTAATTTTATGTTTTTGTTAGTGTTTCTCTCTTAAAACCGACTGGCGACTCCCTTTTATTTATTTCTTCTAAATTTGCATCCTAGCTATTTTTTGAGTGGAGGATAAGAAAACAATTTATGGATCAGCCAGCCTGGGTAGAGGTCAAGGCTAATCTCCTCAGCCGTGACCTCCGGCCGCGCCGGCCACCACTGTGTGCGAGTCGCAGCTTGCACCGAGTGGTCGATGAGCCAGGGCTTCAGTGCAAGCCGGTGTTTTTACACCAATCCGGCCCTAAAGCTTCACGACAGATTTAGAACCCTAATTTTATTTATCTTTTGGTTAAGAAATAATATCTCGGGACTTCTCAAAATAATTACTAAAATAAACAATTAATAAAACCGCCATTCAACTTTGCTTAATTCGCTTTAAATCGATTTAATAAAATTCAAAAATGTTAAGAAAAGGTTCATCCCCACATTCTAAAATTGACTTTCTAAAACCATCTTCAAAATCAATATTTAAAAAAGAGACCCGACACAAGTAACGAAGCTCAGCGGGCCCTAGTCGGCCAAGGTTCTTACAGTTGTCATGGTCGACCAAGTAGTGTCCTAACCTTTGGATTTTCCGAACCAACATTCTTCCATTCATATAGGGTCCGCATTTTCCACCATGAATATTAGTCATGATGCACTCTTCTTCATGTTGATTTAACACAAAGTAAGCTAATTCTCGTGTTGGTTTTTTTGTGAAGTCTGTCCTTGGATGATGAAGAATTGTATTGCTAGCATACGGATGGCTCGTTGGGCCCTAGGTATGGAGTCCAGTGGGCATTCTTGGCTATTTAAGTATTGATAGTTGTCATGGTACCAACTAGTTTGGTTAATACTAGACACTTCGTGTGCATATATGTACGTAGGATGACTCCGTCATTCCGTATGGATAGGCATTGAATGAATTCCATTAGGGATATTAATCATGGATGCCAACTTAGTTAAGGCATCCACAAATTGGTTGTCATCCCTAGGAAGGTATGTGTATATTATACTTGTCAAAGTGTTTTTCGAGTTCCATCGGATGTGCCTGGTAGGGTGCTAAGGCTTCACTACATACCTTCTATTTCGTGAAATCTGATTAATGATCGGACTGGAGTCACTAAAAACACCGACATTCTTGGCTTCAATTTCTATGGTAGCTTAAAGTCCTGTGATACATGCTTCATATTCTGCAGCGTTATTAGTGACGTCAAAGTCTAACATGACTAAAATGGGAGTATGTGCTCCCTTTGGAGAGACTAGAAGGGTCCCTACTCTCCAAAGCCCTTATGATTGGAAGCGTTGTTAAAGTATATTGTCCACATGTCGACCTCTACTTATAGGACGTTTTTATCCGGAAAATCAAGATGTTCGGGTTGTGATTCGGTTATTGGTAAATATGCTAGCAATTCGGACACTACCCTTCCCTTGATTGCCTTTTGACAGACATATTTGAGTTCAAATCAAACAACATGACTGTCCATCCGGCTATCTTGCTACCGATAGTTGGTTTCTTAAGAATGTACTTAATGGGATCCATTGGTGCTACTACATGTACCGTGTAGGCCAACATGTAGTGCCTGTGCTTCTTGGTAGCCCGGACTAAAGCCAACGATGTCTCCTCTAAAGGTGTATATTGAGTCTCATAGTCTAAGAATTTCTCGATTAGATAATATACTGCCCATTCTTCTTTTCTATCCCGTTAAGCTAACATGTCTCCCATTGTGGTTTCGTCGTAGCGAGGTATAAGAGTAAAGGCTTCCCTGGTTAGGGCGGAACTAACACTCGGTGCATTAGTCAAATACTCCTTAACTTTCTCAATTGCTTTTTGGCATTCTTCATCCCAAATGGGCTTAGATCCTTTTTCAACTTGAAGATGGGTTCACGGACCACGGTCGGTTTTGATATGAAACGGCTAATATACTATAAAGTCCCAAGCAAACCTTGTATCTTATTCTCTCGTCTTTGGCGGTGGAATAACTTGGGTAGCTTTTATCTTGGATGGATCAACTTCGATTCCCTTAAGACTAACCATATAGCCCAGCAATTTACCCGAGGTTACTCTAAAGGCACACTTTTGGAGTTAATGCACATGTTATACTTTCTTAGTCTTTTGAAGAATTTTTTAAGGCTAGGTAAGTGCCCCGCCCTATCCCTGGACTTGATGATCATGTCATCCACATAAACTTCAGCTTCCTTATGGATCATGTCATGTAGTAACGTTGTGGCTGTCCTTTGACATGTAGCTCCGGCATTTTTGAGTCCAAAAGCCAACACAACATAACAAGTACCTCCCTTATTGAGTGATGAAGGTCGTTTCTTCCATGTCTTCTTCAACCATCTTCACCTGATTATACCTAGCATATTCGTCCATGAATGAGAGCAAAGCATGTCCTCGCTGTATTATCTACTAAAATGTGGATATGTGGCAACGAGAAATCATCTTTAGGGCTCGCCTTATTCAAATTCGTCTGTATTATCTACTAAAATGTGGATATCTTCTTAAGGGCCGACACTATGTTTGCTACCCATTAAGGGTAGTGGACCACTTTGATAAACCCGACTTCTAACTGTTTTGGATCTCTTCCTTAATTTTCGGTGCCCATTCATGTTTCATCCTCCAAAGCTTACGCTTTGCGGCTTAGCATCTTCGTAAAGTGGAATTCTATGTTTAGCTATACTTGGATATATCCCCGACATGTCTTTATAAGACCATGAAAAGACATCTATGAATGCGATGAGGAGCGAAGTGAACCGCTTCGCTCTTCCGGATTAAGTGTTTTCCCAATTTTGTCCTCTTGGGGCTGATCAACTAATCCTAATTAATTGTTATTGTTACCTGTATTATTGGTGAGTGATTTTCATGATCTTCTACAACTTTTATTAATTTTTTAAGGATTTCTTGTTCATCATTAGAGGCAACACAATAAAAAATAGGAGGCATAGAGTAAGTCGAAAAGTTCATCTTATTGAATGAGGAAATGAGTACATAGGGCTCGAAAACAAAAATTACGAAATTAGAAATTGCGTAACTACAAGATGAACTAGCGGAATTAGAAACGAAACAACAACCCTAGTGCTAAACTCGGGAATGAAATGCTCTTCTAGGATAACGAGCAAACTCTTGGCCTTCCTCGAGTTAATCCAAGTAATATGGTTGGACCCTTCGATGTTAATGTTGGTGATGAATCTGGATGGATCGAACTGCGGGTGTAACATGGCTTGAGATAGTATTGGAACCGAATTCCTCTGTAGACCTATCTCCTATCCGAATAACGACCTAAAAATATTGCTCTCAGCCAGATTAGTCAAGTCTTATGTGAACTGTCCCTTCTCAAGGAGGTAGGGTGCCTCCTTTTCTAGTACATGACAGGTTATTGAAGACCTTTAAATCAGGTACTAGGATGCCCTTCTCTTTGAGGTAATAAGGCTTAGGAAAGCCGTACTAGGGGAAGTCATCCCTTCTTTTAGGAATTGCCCATTTATTGTTCGAACCGTGAATGGTGCAATCCTCTTAGTTTGTATCTCCTTCTTGACTTGGGCTATTTCCTTAGTAGTAGGTTGATAGGCTAGCCCGAACTTATAGTTGTTAGTGGGTTCAAGGGGTGGAAAGATTGGGTGGTATGCCCTCTTGCATGCAACTAGGCTAGGAAAATACCCCTTCTTACTTAGCATCGAGTGGACATTAGGGTTGACATAAGGATTGAAGTTGAAAGGTGCTTCATCCTTGTCTATAGCAGATGACGAGTGTCAAACCCATAAAGCTCCTCATCATCGGCGTCATGTTAAATTACAACGATAGACTCTTTAAAGGTGATGGTGGCATAGAGATTGTCTCCATTGACGGTTACGACTTGACCTTTCATAATCATCTTGACTTTTTAATGCGAGTATAGAGGGCACTGCCCGATAATCGTGTAACCAAGGGCATCCTGGAAGAAGGTTAAAGGTAGCTGGAATATCTAGGACTTGGAAGTCAATATTTTTCACTACTGGTCCGATGTTAATTGGAAGAGTCACCGTTCCTAACACTTGTTCTTTTAGAGTTGTCGTAAGCTCGAAGATGAACGCTTTGCTTAGAGAGTTGTTGCTCTTTAATGCCTAACCTTTTGGCGGTCCTCCAAGGACAGGACATTTACTGACAGATCTGTTATCCACTAAGGTTAGAAGGATAAACTTGTTAATGCAAATTATAGTCAACTAAAGGGCATTGTGTGTGCAATTCCTTCTTCGAGTAGATATTTCTTGTCAAACGTGATGGTTCCATCCCTATCATTGACCAATCCTACTACTTCCTTAGGCGTGGTTTCAAAAGAGACCTCAATTTTGCTAATTGCATCAATCAAGGCCTGCTTATGCTTTTGGAAAGCATACATGAGTTACCGAGATAGAGATATCAACTTTCGGTTTTGAAGCTATTTTAGGATTAGGTCTTCTTCTTTAGCAACTTCTTGTTCTCTTGGGGCTTCCTGAGTCCGTGGTGGACCCATTGATGCATTATGTCATGTAGATCTAGTAAGGAATTGGATTTCTAGACTCTTTAGTTCCGCCCAAAAGTGGTATTTCTCCTAGAAGTTATCATCACTATCATCTTTAGTTTCGTATACATCTTCTTCATTGCTTACCCATAATCCATGGACTTTCGAGTCTAGAGAAGGTAAGCTAGCAAGTGGGTTGGAGTCATTGATGTCTTGAATGAAGACAGATGGATCCCACTAACCTAAAATGGGTTTAAAGAAGATGGCTAAGGTACCGCTGAAGGGCTTCTTGTTGTTACCAGTGTTTCGAGTGGCCTTAAGGAGAAGAAGTTGACCATTGCAAAACATGCTCTCCAATTTGTTCTTGAATGTCCAACATTGCTCTATGTCGTGTCCTTGTGCACGATGGTACTTACAAAATTTTCCTGCGTCCCAGCTTTTTTAACTATTTCGCAGCTTTTGATTGTGCTCTTACAGGTGGCAATTCAATCATCCCTTTAGAGAACAGATGGTCGAGGTCTTGAGCGTAAGTAGTATCAATTGGAGTATAGTCATTATACCTATTAAGGGCATTGACATCTGCACCCCTGTTGGTATTACCTTGATTACGAGTTTTCTTGTCCTTGGACCGATACTTACCTTTGTATGTAGCCACGACTTTTGTGGTCATGATAGACAATTCTTCTTCTATTAACATGCTACCATCCCTAAGAGCTATGAAACTTTGAATGATAGGAATTTAAGGTGTTAGTTGTAGGCAAGATAATGATTCTTCACAATTATCCTCACTTGATCCTTATCGGAAGGTCGGTCCACCATGTGGGTAGCCTTTGCCCTCCATCCGGTGAGAAACTCAGTAAAGCTTTCTTTCTCGCCTTGTTTGATTAACTCTAAATCTCCGAGGGTGACAGGTTAATAAGTGCTATAGGAGTATTGGTGTAGGAACTCCTTGCACAAATAATTCCAATTGGTGACCCTGCGTGGGTCAAGGACATTACACCACTTCATTACCTCACTTGTCGAAAGTCCATGGGAAGATGATGTGGTAAGTATCTTCAGGTACATTCTTAAGAGTCATCCTAAGAAATTATGAACATGATGATGGGGATTCTTAGAACCACGAAACTTGATGTCCGGCATGGTGAACTTAGGGGTAGCTTCCCTTTGGGGATTGAAGTGAATCTTGTATTATCAAAGTAGTGATTTTTGAACATGGATGACTCCCTTAACATTTTTTTATCCGATCTATGCGTGGATAAGACTTCGGCTTACATTCGAACCGGCTTTTAGAGAAGGATTAGGTGGAGGGCCTTTCCTCCTACTTCTTCTTATTCACCGTCTTTCTTATTATCCTTAAGAGTCCGACTTTAAGAGTGTCGGATATGGATTGTATCTTCTTATCCCGAGCCTCGATTCGAGCTTCCATCTTGGCTGAGGATTCATTAAGCAAGGTGATGATTGGGGATTGTTCCACTACAAAAAAAAGCAACATAGCGACAGGAATTCCGACGGGTTTTTCGACGGAATTTCCCAAATTCGACGAAAAACCCGTCGGAATTTCGTCGAAATTTCGACGTGAATTATGTCGGAGGTTCCGAAAAACAAAAACAAATCCAACGGGATTCCCGTTGGAATTCTCGTTGGAGTGTCCAACGGGAAATTTTCGTCGGATAAAATCCGTCGGTATTTTTATGTATGTTTGTAGTGTTCTAGTGCTCCTTTCATTGGAGGGAATTGTTTTTGGGTACTCGTAGGGACCATGGCCGGCGGGGCTCGCGAGCTTCCCCACTTGTGTCGGGTTTCTTTTATAAAGATTGATTTTGAAGATGGTTTTAGAAAGTGGATTTTAGAATGTGGGGATAAACCTTTTATTAAGATTGTCGAATTTTATTAAATTTGATTTAAAGTGAGGCAATTTTATTAACCTTTTATTTTAGTAATTATTTTCAGAACTCTCGGAATATTATCTCTTAATCGAAAAATAAAAATTAGGGTTTCTATTTCTACCGTAAGGCTTTAGGGCCGGATCGGTGTAAAAACACCAATCCGGATCGAAGCCCCGCCTACGAGCACTCGGTGCAGGTGGTGACCTGCACCCATTGGTGGCCGGCACCGGCCGAGGCCGTGGCCGAGGAGATCGGCCTCGGCCTTTACCTTGGCTGGCGGATCCGTAACCTCGTTTTCTTACTGTTCGATCAAAAATAGCCGGAAGCGATTAAGAGAAGTAAATCGATAAGAGGGAGTCGCCAGTCGGTTTTTAGGAGAGAAAAACTAACAAAAACAAAAATAAAGATTTTCTTTCTCGATCTTAGTATGGGAAAATTAAGACCGAAAAAGGCTAAAAGTGACTCCATCGGTCTTTGAACCGAGAATCGGATTCGGGGTGAGGGTACGAAACGTAGAGATAAAACCTTTCGTTCCACTCGTCCAAAGACGGCCATTACTAGTTCGAGTAGTGAATTCAAATAATGTAAAACAAGCAAGTAAGCAACATGCTAAGCGAAATTAAAGCAACCAAAACATAATTAAGGAAACCGATAAAAGCGAAAATAAAGAAAGCAAGTAAAGAAAGAAATAACGAAAAGAAAAGCAAAAGGAAAATGAAAAGAAAGGGCAAAGCAAAAGGAAAGTGAAAAAAAAAAAAGGGCGGGAAGGAATTAAAAGCGATACATTTTGAATCCACAATACGTAAAGCAATAAAGAAAGCATAAAAATAAATAAGAAAACCGTTGTGAAAACTGGATTTGTGCCCTTAGGTTGTCGCACCCGCTGATCTAGATCTCGAATTTGGACCTCTTGATGCGATGGTCGCGAATAAGAGGGGCTGTTTTATGAGTTTTTGGTGTAGGTAGGTAGGTAGATGTGTGACTGATGGAATTTTAGATCGGATGTAGGGAATTGGACTTCGTTGTCTTTAGAGGCTTGGCTAAGTTTTGGATCGTCTCGAAAGAAAAAGGGATTTTTGGATCGACCCAAGGTGGTGCTGGGGGTTCTTTGTGGTTTATCGGCTTCGTTGTACCAATTAGACACAATCCGTGATCCAAATCTTAAAACAGAGTCGAGATTTCATCATCGGGCTAAAAAATAAAAAACAGAGAAAAGGATGACAATTTTTTGGTGTCTATAGGTACCGTCCTACGATAGAAAAATTGACTCGAACCGGCGTTGTATGTACCGAGGTTGGTCGCACTGGAGTAGGTTGAGACGTAAAGCGAGGTTTTGCACCTATTGCTAGGATTGAAGCAATCACAATTGTCTTAGTTTTTGCATCCAACATGAACATCAAATTATATCAAGTGGATATTAAGTGTGCATTTCTCATTGTTATATTCAAGAAGAAGTTTATGTTGAGTAGCCCCCTTGATTTGAAAACTCTCAATTTCCTAATCATGTTTTCATTTTGCAAAAGGATTTGTATCATTTGAAACAAGCTCCAAGAGCTTATTTCCTTGGAGCACGAGAATCAACATCTAAATCGGACTCGTCCTTAGAGTCTTGTAGCTCTTTTGACTTAGAGTAAGAAGAAGAAGAAGAAGAAGAAGAAGAAGAAGAAGAAGAAGAAGAAGAAGAAGAAGAAGAAGAAGAACAAGAAGAAGAAGAAGAAGGAGAAGAAGTTGGAGAAGGCCAAGGAGAAAAGGAACCAGAGGTTATTTCCTTGGAGCACACTCGAGTCGCCTGAGAGGAAGTTGGGGACATTGGTCGGTCCCAACCTCAACCTTCTATGCAGCCTACTCAAGCCGAGGAAGGCCGAGGGCTCGAGTAGTGGAAGTAGAGAAAGCAGCACCCTTAGTTCGAAGGACTTCTCAGCATGAATAAGCACCTCCTCTCCTCTTGCCGCTAATTGCACAACCAGCAGACCTCATCTCAACATTACGAGCGAGAGATGTAGGGTTCCTCGTTCCTCCTCCTCCATTCGCACTCGCTCCACCCCTGTCTTAATTATTTTTTTCACTTTGTCTAACATTTCTATATCTCCACTCTTCCCTACTTGTGATGTTTTTGATGAAATGCATAAGGGGAGAGATCCATCACGAATAGTTAGTTGGTTTAGAGGGGGAGGGGTTAACGAGTTTCGTTTGTTGTTTTATTTTTCTATGTGTCCGAGTAATGTTTAATGTTTAATGTTTAATGAAATTTAATCCTATTCTAAGCATCAATGATTCTTGTCATCTTTATTTTCATTTATGCTCGATAGATAGCTTACAACCCCATTTATATTTACTTTACTTTGATAAATTTAATTTTTTCATCAATCACTCGATAACGAATTCCAATTCGATACCTTGGTGTCTAACTCAAACAACTCGCAACATTTATTTGTTTTGAGCAATGAAAACTTAACTATCTGAACTTTTAACGCTATTTTATAAGCTGTGGAATGCCTTTTATAAAACAAGGGGAAATTGAAGACATAAGTATAACTCTTTATCTCTCTATGGTTTTGAATTCAAGTAATTCTCACATTCTAAGAAGCTCATCTTCAAGTTTTCATTACTTTCTAACCTACTCGAAAGCATCTCTTGAGTACATTGTTTATCTTTGGTTTTCCGACCTACTCGGATGCAACTCGGACAGCTTATCATGCCTAACACTACTACGAGGACCACTTTTAACAACGGTTCAAAATGACCTTTAACTACGGTTATCTAGCAGGTGGACATCTTTTACTACGGTTCAAAACAATAGTAAAACAAAACCTATTACTATGGTTCTAGAGAAAGAACCGTAGTAATAGGCTACCTATTACTACACTTCTGTCTCCGGAACCATAGTAATAGGCTAAAATCATTAAAAAAATTATTTTACTCGGAGAGAGACGTAAGACACTCGTGCCTTAATTATATCAATGCAACAATACAATGAACACCATTACGGATGAGGGAATTGAACCATCACAGAAACCCATTCAGCCTAGCAACATTCAACCGACTTAAAGAACAAATAAACGCAGGCAACAACTATAATCCAACAAATAAACGAACAAATAAATGTAAGGAACAACTATAATCCGACCGATTTGGCAAAAACTATTATCGGATCTAATCAACCCCTAATTCAAAACCCCAATCTCAACACAAATTGTAGAGAGGGAGACAGAGACCTTTGGCCCGAGCCATCCGTTGCCGCCACCCATGATAGTAGAGAGAGAATTAAAGGGGAAATGGGAGAGAAAGAGAGAATAAGAGCCATCTGTTGCCACCCCTAATTCAAAACCCCAATCCTAAATTCCTCTTGTTTTAGGGTTTCAATCTTCCACCCTCTTTCTTTCCGCCTTCTTATCTTGCTTCTCAAATCCGCTTTCGATCAAAATCTAGGGTTTTTATCTTCATAATTGAGTCAAAATTAATTATGTGCCATTATAGAAGCGATGATAACTACCCAATGTCAAACTTCGAAAGGGAGGAAGAAAAAGAAATCGGGGCCCGGATAGTGGGCAACAACGAAGGATCCAGCGATAGAGGCGATAATGTAATCGGTCACCATTTTTGACTTGTAAAAAGGGTAAGTGTTGAAAAGGGAGAAATTCAATGAAATGCAACCAAATGAAGATCGATGAAAACGCTAGATTCAACCGAAAGAGTAGTGATTCACCTCCAAATTCCCGATGATTGAACTCATAGTTTCCTTTCCAAAAGCGAGAACCCATAAACCCTAGCTTTCGTCGGGACAAATTTGAGAAAAATTACAGAGAAAGAGAGTTTGAAAGGAGAGGGACGAAGAGAGTTAGAGAGACGAAAGAGAGGGAGAAAGACGCATAGGCTGGCGAGGCGTCGGCCTAGGCCGTGTGTGTTCTATGCCTGTTTTCCTGCTATTTTTCCCTTTTGCTTGCTTGTTTCCTTATAAATCTTGTATGTGCGGGCCAATTTCCATCGTTCGACTCAACTCCAACTCCCTCCAAGTGTAATTATTGCACGGGAATTGAGGGAAAGGAGAATCTTATTTGAGAGTCCCTTCAGGTTTTGTTGGTGCCTTGGCGAGAGAGTTACGCCATGGCCTTCAATTGTTCCTCTTGATCCACCACAGGCGATGTTTTACTTCTGCTCTTTTTCTCCGCAAGAGCAAGAGGAAGCAACCACCGGGTATCCTCATACCCAATTTCTAAACTTGTACACGTTTTATGCGCATCATCCGGGATGGATTATGATCCAATTGCTGAATTTCTTGAAGACTTAGACTTTGCATGTAAAACATTCTGAGTACTATCAAGGAATCAGGTGCAAACTTCATCTCTTGTAAGTTTTGATTTCAAGTCATTCTAAGTGCTATAGAAACTTTTCAGAGTGATACAAAACCTTCTTTGAGTGTTACGTAAACTATTTCATAGGTTTTCATTTGTTTTTGATCGGCTCGAAAGCATACCCTTGCTCATCATTTCACATTGTAGTTCTGAGTCACTCGGACAACACTCAAATTTATCACATGTTCAAACACTCGCTCTAACACGTTTAAACTCGGGTCTAACTTTATATTCCAAATTCGGGTGAATTACAACGTTAATTAATCTCTTCTAGTCGGCTTGTTTTGTTTGAACTATATTTGTCTAGATCAAGTATTCTTACTTTGATATTCTTTATCTAACTTGATCTTTCTCAAGAATAACTCACATGGAATTTGAGTATAATGAATATTAGACTCGGAAAATTTCATTCTTTTCGACTCGGATAATTATGCACTTATTTATCTTAATTAAATTATTATCTATGTCTAATCTTAGACCAAATTATTTTACACTTTGAGAACCAAAATTGATTTACTTTTGTAGGTTATTTAAATGAGGTTATCTTACTTTTGAATTACAAAAGTAACCGACTTCAAGATGTCAAATCGCCAACAGACAGGCTTTTTCTACTTCGACCAAGGCCCGGACAACGTGTCGAGTTGTCTGTTTCCAAAGCTGGAAATCTTCAATTCTAAGCTCAAAAGTGGTTTCCACCCTACTTTTCAGACACCACCAGTGGAATACGACATCCTAAGGAGTCAAGAGCCATTGCACAGCGTACACATCTCAACGGATCTTTTCGAGTGACTCGAAAAAAACCGTTACAACCGTCACTGAGAGGACTTCTAATCAAAAGCTAGTCACAATGGCTAAGCTACTTGGTCATCAATAAATAGAAGCCAACTCTCAAGACTTGAAGATTGCTGTAACCATTGTCAATACACATACTTAAACAAAAGTCTTTGTATTCATATTCAATCTTCTACTTACAACTCCAATTCTATACTTAACATCTTTACGAGTTGTAAGGTCTTGTAATCGAGTCACAAACTTTCTTCTTACTTTCGAGTAAGGTCCCTTGACCGAGGTGTAAGGGTTAACTCAACTCAATTGTCCCTAACTGTAAAGGTTACCTCACTTAGGAAGTACTAGATCGGATAAGGGAATTTCCGTGTCTAGGAAAACAGTATAAGGAATTGTATAAGAGAGCAATTCGGTTGGGTCTGTCTACTCGTATTTTGTGGATTCAAAATAGTGGATTTGACTTGGTGCTTGGATTAGCACTAGCCGTGGTTTTCTCGCCCCAGGAGAGTTTCCATGTAAATTCCGAGTTCATACTTTTCCGAGTCCAATCTAGACTCGGACAGTCTTAAAGTTCGTTTTAAACTTTAATCTTCCATTTATTGTTCAAATTTTCTTCATCACCCTATTCACCCCCTCTAGGGTGACTAAGTCTCTCCAAGAGCAAACCTTCATTTCTATCTCTTTCTTTCTTATGTAGTTGAATTTCTTGTATGGAAATTAACTTTATCTTGTGTGTAGCTTCTTACGGAGGATATCCACATTCCAAATCTCGATATGGATGTTTCTCTACCGGGGAATTCCCTTGTTATGTAATGATTCTTGAAATCCCCGAGGAAAAATGTGTTGGGCATCCTTTCCCTAAAAATTGGCGAGGGTAAGAGTTTATGTGCTTTACTTTTAGTTGAATGGTAAAAGTATCTTGCCAATACGATTAAACAACTCTTGTAGTACGATTAGGAGCAATCTCGGATTATATCCATCAGATTCCAATATGCCCTTAGGGGTATTCGAGACTTCTTCTTAGGGAGGACCTTCCTAACCTTTCGGGTGTGTCTTAGTTAGTGAAATGCTAACTTTATTGAACTTTTAGTAGATGTGCTAATTGCTTCATTATTTTTGCAAAGACGTCGGTCTATAACGACTTCACCGGGAGGCCTCCTTGGTGGTCTTGGAATTTAAACACATCCATCCGGCCAACAAGCACCTTTCGGTGGTACATCTAGAGTTGGTACTTCTTGACGTTTTTCACAACGTGCAGCACATCGAGTGCTTCGAGCGGGGCCTAGTTCTTCCGATGCTAGGCCTAGTTTTACTTGAAGAGTGTATGGATATCCTGTCTCTCCAAGCGCTTGATCGGCATGGAAACCCAATTGACTTCCACCGGGCATCTTATAGTGGACCTTCTCATGCAGCTTCTCAATCTTGGGACCATGGGGCTAGTTCTTCGTACGGTGGTGGAGATGGTCAATTTTCCACATCTATCTTGGAGGACTTCGAGAATTATATCTTCGATCATGCTTCGATAACGAAGATTAGTTGATCCCTCATAGGGTGCTTTGTGTTGTTTAATGTTTTTTTTTACTTTGTAAACCTCTTTGACACTATGCAATGAGATGGAATGCAAAGACTCAATTTGAAAAATGCTTTCTTTTATTAACAGGATGCAAAAATCATAGGAAAAATTACAAAAACAAACCACCAAAAAATGCACTAGCCCCATTCGCCCAAAAAGAAAATAATACAAATGAAAATGGGAATTTATAAGTGCACGGTACAAAAATAATAACGGGGCTTGACCGAAAATGGGATAGGGAATGAATAAATAATGGCCCAAGGAGTGCTCGAGGCCAAAATAAAAAGGCGAACCGACCTATCCAAGGTCCTGGCCGGCGCCTGCCATGCAAGAAACCCGGGCGCTAGCAAACGCTGGTGGTGTTGGTGCAATAGGACTCTTGTGCCTGGAAAATGTTATAAATTGGACCCTTGTTGATGACCGAAAATCATGTCTTCTTAATGTTCTTCCTTAATTCCCTTAGAAAAGAACATATCATAAAGAAATTCCCTTAGTGCCTGCAATTTCTTTCAAAGATGAATTTTATGATCGACTTATCTCGTTAGATGCATGAGATGCCAAACAATGAGAGTGTAGGCTTATGATATTATGTGCTTGAATACTTTATTTAATATTCGCCAAGTGAAACTCTATTGGACTTTCTTGAGGGCTGTTGTGGCCTACTAGGATCCTCGGTACCACATTTTCGGGTTTGGGGATAAGGAATCGGGCCCCCTTCATAAAGAGTTTGATGCTATACTTGGGCATCCAATGCCGTACAAAACCTGTTGTACCCTAATCCTCTAAAAATCTGCACGAAACCTACAAATATCTTACTGAAGCTGCGCAATAGGAATCAAAGGTGGATTCTTATCGAGAATCAAGTGAATCTAATGAACTCGATGAAACATTATCGCCGGATGTATTCATTTTCTAAGTCGATCATTATCCCAAGAAGGCGAGCTATCATCACCTGCCTATAGGTGGTTTACTATTCGTAGGAGGCCACGGGGACATGGCGCTTGTGACATTGCTAAGCTTGGTTGAGCGGCTCGAGAATTATTGTTCCCTAACACCGTCGATAGTTGTTGAAACTATTATAAGCTTAGACCGAGTTGTGGCTGATCCAAAGGAGGACTTCGCTAGGATCCCCTTGTTGTTGCAGGTAAGTAAATAATCATTGCCGAGACCAAATGATGGGAACCGATTGGCAGCGCCGCCAAGGAACAGCTGTTCGACGCCGCCTGGGCTTAAAAGCCTCTAGTTTGCGCTGAAAGTCTCCATTTTTCACCTTTTCATACTTTTTTTGTTATTTTTTTTATTATTATTTTTGCTCCTATTGGGCCATAAAGAAGGTTGAATCGACCATGCAGGACACTTAAGATTTTTTTATTATTTGTGGTGTGCGGATTTGGCTAACGAGTATCTACAATTGATTCGAGCTCCTGTAAAAGTAGATACATACTTGACGATACACTTATGTCAACGCAAGCGGGTAGAGGTGGTAGCCAATTACCTTGCTTCTTGGTGGGAGGAATATCTTAAAAACCATAGCAATACCATAGGATGGTACATTGCACACTTGGAAAGTGTCCCAATTTAGGAAACATACCGGATAACATCCTTTTGTACACCTGTTAGGTCTAAAAACCAGCACCTATTATTTCCCTGACCGTATATTGCGGCATATGGGAAGAGAGTAAGCGATTCCCCTTCTAGATTGCATTTGGCCTACTACCTTCAAATAGTTCGAAGGTTTTGGTAACACTAGGCGATTTAAGTCATGCCCCAAATAATGGATAAACTTGTCGAAGCTGTTGAAACCTACAGGTGAGTCGAGTACTACTGTGTCCATACATTATCTTGAGTTGATAACAAAAGTGGACCCCAAACATCGCACAGACACTAAGGGTATGAGAGCTGGATCCTCAAGAATTTCTCCTTGCTATTGCACCACTCCAAATACGCGAAGTGAACCCTCGGATAGCTAAACGTGCCCGTAGAAGAGAATGCGAGGCCAAGGAAACCGAAGAGAGGAGGGCCCACAGAATTGAGGAGCTGAAGAAGCATACCCAAGATGATGGAGCCGAGTCTAGTGATTCAAAAGGAAATCAAGTGAAAATAGACTAGGGCTTGAATTTTAGAAAAGAGTTTTTAGGAAGGAATAAAAGAAATTAGGAAGTTTAATTTTGCCTCTTTAGAACAATTTTAGTTTTCCAAGCGAGTGTGCTTATGTTTTTCCCTTTTTATTAGCTATGTATTTAGATAAGTAGTAGGCTTTCCTTTTTATTAAATAAAAGTAAGATTTATACTCACTTTTCTGCTTTATATATTTTTTTATTGCTCACCTAGAGTTATAAGCAAATTAGATCACCTAATTGGACTATGCTTAAAAATTAATTAAAAAATTAATTACATTAATGAGATATCTAATTGGATCACCCAAGCATTGAATGATAATTAGTTTAATAGAAGGACTGTCTAATTGGACCATCAAAATAAACAATTACAAAGATAAAAACCAACGGAAATCGCTTGGTATGGCCACCCACCGTCGTCCGGGTGGTGGCCGGCCCTACCATGGCGTGGCTTGGTTGGGTCAAGCTTGGCCTGTTGTTTAGGGTCATGCTAAACGTAGTACTTCTTCGATTGATCCAAATTTGTGTACGGAAAGACCACTTCACCATCTAAATTAGTTAATTTTACTTGCTCCGCTCTGGTAGTATCTAACTAAGCACAAATGGACCTTGCCGGTTGGGCTCGAACCTTCCTCGAGGATCCTGGATCGGTGCTCTAATGTCATTAAGGACCAAATCCCCAATATGCAGATTTCGAGGCTTGGCTTTTTTGTTAAATGACCTTTATATACGTGCGTGGTATATGTGGACATTATGTAAGGCATTGAGGCGCCTTTCATTCAACAACATTAACTCTTCGTAGCGTGCCTTAGCCAACTCACGCTTACGGAATCTAACTTTCAGCAATGATTCATAACGAAGGGATGACAATTTCTACTTGGAAGGAATGCTTCCATGCCATATACCAGGGAGTAAGGTGTTGCTCCCAAAGAGGTCCTAATGGAGGTTCAATAGCCCCAAAAGGCAAAGGGCAACTTGTCAAACCAATCCTTATAACCGACGACCATCTTCTCCACTATTTTGCGAGTGTTTTTATTGGTGGCCTGAACTGCTCCATTGGTCCGAGGATAATAGGGAGAAGACTTATGGTGTTTGATCTTTTATCTCTTCGATAGAGTCTGTTACTTCCTTCTTAAAGTGACTAGCATGGTCATCGATTAATTCGTGGGGTACCCCAAATCGACAAATAATGTTTCGAGTAATGAATTTGGCCACCTGCTTTGATGTCAAGGTTGCATAAGAGGCTGCTTCTACCCACTTGGTGAAGTAATCAATTCCTACTAACATAAGTTCGGGACCTCTCGTTCCTTTAGGGGTCACTTTACCAATATTATCAATGCCCCAAACCGAGAATGGCCGGGGTGATGTAAGTGTCGTGAGAAATGATGGTGGCTGGTGTCTGTAAATTTCATACACCGACACTTGTGGCACATTTTAACAAACTCGTAGCAATCTATCGTCATAATCGACCGATAGTATCCAAGCCTCTAAATTTTCTAAACCAACATTTTTCCATTCATTTGGGGTCCACATTCCCCACCATAAATGTCATCCATTATACGCTTTGCTTCATGTTGGTTGGTACAAAGTAAGCTAATCCATGTGTTGGTTTTCTTATACGGTTGTCCTTGGTCAATGAAAAACTTGGCTGCCAGCATCCCGATAGCTCACTGGGCTGTAGGTGTGGAGTCTAACGGATATTCTTACTTATCTAGATATCGATAGATGTCATGATACCAGCTGGTTTGGTCGGTATTAGACACTTCTAATTCATAGACATGCGCAGATTGACCCCGTCGCTCCGTGTCAACGGGGATTGAATGAACACCATTGGAGATGTTGATCATGGATTTTAATTTAGCTAAAGCGTCCGGAACCGGTCTCATCCCTAGGAAGGTAGGTGTATGAAATGCTCTCAAAATGTTTTGATAACTCAATCGGATGTGCCTGGTAGGGTGCAAGGGCTTCACTATGTACCTTCCATTTTTGTGAAATCTGATTAATGATCACATTATAGTCATCGAAAACCCTAAGGCTCTTAGGTCCGATCTATATAGCAGACTTCGAGCCTTTATGATTCATGCTTCATACTCTACGGTGTTGTTGGTGATCTCAAAATCTAGCTTGACTAAAATGGGAGTATGTGCTCCCTCTAATGAGACTAGAAGAATCCCGACTCCAAAGCCTTTTTGATTGGAAGCACCGTCGAAGTACATTGTCCATACGTCCATTTCTACTTGTAAAATGTTTTCGTCCGGAAAGTCGAGGTGTTCGGGTTGCGATTTAGTTGACAAATTCCCCAACAAATTTTGAGCATCATCATATTTCTATCTAATACTATGAAACAACATACCGTTGAGAAGTAGGGATCGAATCCACGAGGAAAGATATAATAATATATAAGCTTAAATCTAATTAAATTCACTACTTCTTAAAACAAAATAGAAAACGCATATTAGAAAATCAATATCTAAAATAATATAAAATTTCCTAATAAATTACCAAATAATTTAGATGGAATTAAAAAGTTCATCTAAAAATATTTTTTTATATTTTTTATAATAACTAAAATAGAAAATTAAAATACTAAAACAAAACAGAATCTAAAATAAGATGTTATACAACTAAAATTCTGCACTAAATTAATTACGAAAATAAATACTACAATTACCTAGAATGTTAACACTAATTTTCTAGACCTAAACAACCCTAAATATGTAAACTCAAAATTAAAAAATGAAAATATGAATTTATTTAACTAGAAATCTACAATAATTAAATTCAAGAATTAAATCTGAAAAATTATCCAATCACTTCCAAAAATTTTAAAATTTAATCATACAAAATTAGGACTCTATTTAAACCCTTAAAACAGATAAAACATGATAAATAATAAAAGATACTATTTTTAACCTAATTTCTAAAGGACTTACTCAAAAATAACAAAAGCTGATAGAAATATAACAAAAATTAACAAAAAAATAATCTAAAATTAAAATATATAAAGACTATAAATTAAATTAAAATAAAATTACTAAAACTAACCTAAAAATACTTTTCTTTAAGGGGGTGGATAAACGAAATTAATAATAAATGACTATAAATTTGTAAATAAAATTGACAAACTAAAGAAAATAACTAAAAAGTAAATAAATAATTATCAAAGATATCAAATTTATAAAAAAGGACTTAGTATAATCTATATCCACCATGCAAATAAATATTTATCATTAACACACAAATTGATCTACCCATGAGCTAAATTGTAGAAGAGATCTACTAGCGGATCTTCCCCTTTTCCTTAGTTATTAGTTTACTTAAACCTAACCCTAATATAAACCCTACTAATTTTGATAACCTTAGCACTAGTACTAGAATTTAATCAAATTAGAACATTAAGTATTAGAAAAATTATCATTTAGTACCTAGTAACCAATCTGCTAGAAAATTGATTTAAAATGGATCTATGATAATTTCCTAATTAAAAGAGATGAGTTTGAGCCATCCATGATTAATTAGGGTGATAGTTATGTCTAAAACATCAAGCAATTACGTACTTAAGCCCTTTAAAATATCATATGAATTTATATAAAACTAATTAGCGTGGACTCTAATAAATTAGACATAAAAACATAAATGTGAAGCACAAATTATCATAGAATTATGGATAAAATCAATAAGACAATAAATATCGAAACTTTATTTCAAAATAAATAATTTAACATGGTTTCAAGCAGATTATACTAAGTATAAAAACTAATCAGACATAATATAATTTAGGACACATGAACTAAATAAAAATATCATCTTTAATATTAAACTAACAATAGAAATAGGATCTTGAAATAAAATTACAATAATAATATTACTACCACAATATTTCTTCTCATCATGGTGATGATCAAGCATGTGGTGATGAAGTGGTGATGATGATAAGATGGGTGGTGAGTGGCTTGTGATTGTTGGCGTAAGATGATGATGAGATGATGATAAAGGGGCTGGCCGTAGTGAATATTGAAGGCGAGAGAAAGATGAAGTGTGATGATGATTAGTGGTGATGAAGAAGCATGAAGGAGGTGGCAAAAGAGAGGAGATGGGTAACGTGAAAACGATGAGTGAGAGATGGTGCTCATAGGACAGCCATGAGGGCTGCTTAAGAGAGTCTCCTTTAACGTGGAATTAGAGGAGTTATAAAGGGATTAGAATTAGGGTTATTTCTATTCCTAGACGTCCAATTCTCTCCTTTAAAATATGACTTCCTTAAATAAATTCTCATAAAATAAATATTTTATGAGTAAATATTTTTGGATCGACTTCAAATATTATCTTTAACGTTTGTTGATAGTTAAAAATTTTTGCTTTTTACGTCCTTTCTTATCTTTTCCATTTTATTCGAAAATTACCTAAAATAAACAAAATAGATAAATTAGATAAAATAAACTAAATGATAACTAAAAATATGCATAATTTACGACTTAACAAGTTCTCCCACATTTAGACTTTGGACGCCCTCGTGCAAAAAAATCTAAGACTCGACCTAAAATTACGTTTTCTCCAAAAGACACACGAAACATAAAATATACACTAGGGTTGCCTCGCTTAAAAAACAGTTTCATTAAAAGTTGTCTTTTCCAAGCAAGTGAAAAACTAAACATTGCATTGTCATCGAGAGTTTATTCATCAACCTCACAATATCTCTTTTAATTAAGCAATAATAAAAAATTATCCATCTTATTCATTCATGTACATACCAGTCAAGAGGTCTAAAAAGTTTATTAAGGTGCAGTATCATTACTAAAAAGCTGTAAAATAGCGACGGAAATTAGCGACGGAAACCACTCCGTCGCCAGCTAGCGACTGAAACCGACACAAAATGACACCTGGATCATCCAACGACCGAATTAGCGACGGAACATGGCGTCCGTCGCTATTTTGAGGTCGGCGACGGATTAGCGATGGCGTATTCCGTCGATAATAACCTCGATGACGGAATATTCCGTCGCTGAGATTATTAGCGACGTAATATTCCGTCGCTAATTCGTCGCTGTAATTCGGACATTACAAAACCCCGGAAAAAAAAATTAATTTACTCATTAGCGACGGAATATTCCGTCGCTAATCCGTCAGCCGACGCCAATTTTGTAATTAGCGACGGAACAGCGACGGACTGTTCGTTGCTAATTACGCTTAAATCCGAACCGGCTTCGGCCGGTTCGCATATCGCCGCGCAAACAGAGAGAGCGAGTGCGACCCTTCCTCCGCCGATTCACCACCGCCAACAGCCACTAACGCCGGCGACTACGCCCGCCACTCGCACCGGCCGCCGCCCTTCCGCCGCCAATTGAGGACCACCAAGGCCGAATAACCACCGTTCAGCTTGGTTTCGCCCGACCCTGCACCGCCGCTTCGCCGCCTGGGTGGAGGACGCTGCCGACGCACCGCCGCCGTTGCCGCCACGCGCCTGACCTTCGCCGTCGCCGCTGTGCTGCCGCCGGTGCCGCCCATAATTTTGAGGTATGCTTGTGTTGATTTTTTGTACATTTATGGTTTTACAAAATTGAAATTGAAATTGATGAATATATGTAATTTGTTGGAAATTAATGTTGTTTGTGAATGAATTTGAGAAGAAAAATGTGAAATTGTGTTGTTTATGGAGTAAATGTTATTGAAATTAAATTTAGGGTTTTAAAAATTGTAATTTGAAATTGACGAATATATGTACTTTGGTGGGAATTAATGTTGTTTGTGAATGAATTTGAGAAGAAAAATGTGCAATTGTGTTGTTTATGGAGTAAATGTTATGGAAGTTAAATTTAGGGTTTTGAACATTGTAACTTGAAATTGACGAATATATGTAATTTAGTGGAAATTAGTGTTGTTTGTGGATGAATTTGAATAGAAAAGTGTGCAATTGTGTTGTTTATGGAGTAAATGTTATTGAAGTTAAATTTAGGGTTTTAAAAAATGTAAGCTGAAATTGACGAATATATGTAATTTGGTGGAAATTAATGTTGATTGTGGATGAATTTGAATAGAAAAATGTACAATTGTGTTGGATTTGTTGGACATTATTGTTGAAGTTGAGGGAAATGGTTTTTGTGATTTATATATGTGTAATTGTTTGTTGTTTATTTGTGTGAGGTTGTTCACGCTAATTAGGTATGCTTATAGGTATGATTGCTTTACTTGTATGATAAGTTTAATTATATGTATATGAGTTTATTGGAAGGATCATAATTGGACAAAACAAAGCATATTTTGGGAGCTGCCATATTGGAAAGATCAATTGCTTCGCCATAACTTAGATGTGATGCACATTGAGAAGAACTTTTTGAGAATATAATTAACACTCGTTATGGATATTCTTGGTAAAACAAAGGATGACATCAAGGCAAGAATGGATTTGGAAGAGTTGTGTTTACTATTGTTTATATGTTATTTTATATGAAATCACTTGAACTGTTGGATGTTTACTAATAGTGTGAATTACTTGTTTATGTACGGAAAAATGGAGAGAGGTAGAGGCAAAACCAAAAGATCCGCTACTCGGGGAAGGGCTAGAAACACCACTACCGATGGGGAAGGTAATGATGTCGGCACTTCTACCCCCTCTCAAAACCCTCGGAACCTTCAAACTCCTGCCGGTGGAGCACTATCTCCACATTCCCCTCACAACCAAACTCCATTGGGGGGTTATTTATTCCCAACCCTCCCTTTTTCCAACTCCCAAACTTCCCACACATGCAAAACCCACTCGGGTGGGTCTTTCTTTCTAAACCCTCCATATTCTCGAGCAACCCCATATGTACTCAAACCCGTCGAGTACATATGCATATCACCAATATGGTACAAATAATGTACCACGCATCCACGTTGGTTCCGAACAACGGCCACCACAAATGCCTACAAATGAAGGACCAACTGATACAGGGAACGAGGATCCTTGTCTTCAATCAAGTAGCGCTAGCAGCTGAGAAAAGATCCGAATTGAGCCGGATGGTGAAGGGTAAGTGTGATAATAAATAATAAAATAAATTAAGCATATTAGTTATTAGTTGAACTAACTATTTTATATGTTTATTGATTAGGTTCTACCCCATTGACAAAGTTGTGGGTACGATTTCCCACATCTTCCAAAGCAAGTACGATGGAGCTTGGCCTACATGGGGTAAAGTCCCTCGATCACAACGTGATTAGTGGTTTTCCGAGTTTAAGGTAATGACAAATCATTAGTTTTCTCAAGTTCGGATAACATAATCACTTATTGTGCATGTTCGAACATTATATTATAATTTCATAACTTATAAACTACGTTTTTATTTATATAGAAATTTTTCACTTGGTCTCCAACCGATGAAGTCCAAATTAGAAGAAATTTTGAAAAGAAAGGCAGTGATCGCTTGAAGGACTTCATGCTCAAGGCGAGGAAAACTAAGAAGAAGCCGAAATGGTTGGGTGACAACTACTGGCGCGAGTTGCTCGAATATTGGAAAACCGCTAACTACAAGAAGTTCCGCGAGCAAGCTCGGAAAAACCGTCATGCCGATCGTGGGGACTTGGTTCATCGCTCCATACTTGTGGCTCAATCCCTATGATGGAGCATAAGCGACGATTTGTACATACCCCTTTCTTATTGATTACGCATGCAACTGTTAACATGTTCATATTAGTAAATTGATTCTCTACTAACTTGTTTTTAATTTTAGATGAAGGAGCTTAAAGGAGTTCAGCCTCTACCGACCCAACTATTTTCACGAAGGCACAAAACAAAAAAGGACGAATGGGTGGACAAGAAATCCAAGGCCATTTACGTGAGTAACCATATATATGAATTCCACATATTTTTCTATCTATTGTTTTCGTTAACAACCTGTGATATTTACATGCCTCAAATATTTATATTATATTCGGGAGAAGTTTCAAAAGAGTGGGAAGAGTTGCAAAACACTCAACCCACTCAAACTTCCAAGTGATGACCCCAACTCTTCCGAGGATCATGTCTCCACCCCTGCACAACAAGAGTTGTGGGTCAAAGCCAATGCGAACAAGAAAGGTCGCATTTATGGACTTGGATCCGAGGCTAGAAACTTGAAACCAACAATGTCCTTCAAATCACCGAAACCTTCTATCGCAGATGACTCGGAATGGAGAGCAACAGTGCATACTTTAAATTCGAGGTACAACAATGGATTGAGCATTGCCGGATGCTTGAGTTACAAAATCGGCATCTTAAGGCACAGGTCGACAGGTTCACTGAGCCAATAGCACGTATGAATGAATTTCTACAGTCTCAGCAAGCATCCGGATCTCACCGTCGACCACCATAACCACAAGAGGAAGAGGATGAGGAAGAGGATGAGTGAATTCAAATGTGAACTTTTGTATATATTGGTGATCACCACTTTACGAACTATTTAAATGTGTTTGAGGTTTCTTGTGAGCTATTGTTTGCTTGTTGTGTTGAACTTGTGAATTTGTTTTAAGTATGTTATGGTTGTTGATGATGTTGAACATGTAAGTTGGATTTGTATATCCAACTTTGATGAAATATTTGTGGCCGGCATATGTAAATGCCAAATGTAAGTGTCCCATATGTGAATGGTGGATTTGTAAATCCATTCACAATTTTCTGTACTAGGGTAATGAATAATTAGAAAATAATATTCAGAATTTTTGACGAACGAGTGACTGGAACAACGACGGAACAAGTACTCAATCGGCGACGGAAAGTAGTGACGGAAAACCCCATATTCCGTCGCTAATTAGCGACGGATATGAATGACGGAATTGGGGGATTTTCCATCGCTGATTCAGCGACGGAAATCCCTCACTTCCATCGCTAAATCAGCGACAGAAAGTCGTTCCGTTGCTGATTTCCATCAGCTACGGAAAGAGTATCCGTCGCTAATTAGCGACGGACTTGAAAATTTCCGTCGCTGAAATTTAGCGACCAGCTTTTCAGCGACGGAAGAGTTCCGTCGCTAATTCCGAAATTCTGTCGCTATTAACCGACATTCCGTCGCTATTTTCGTCGCAAATTTGCAGTTTTCTAGTAGTGTATGGTTATAGAGAGGGTGAATAAGCGAGATAACGCACTAAAAATTTATACTAAACTTGTCTTGCAAACTTCCATTCCAATTTTTTTTCTTTTTTTCATTTTTTTCATTTTTTTCCTAACTCCATTGAAGCATATATTCGAGGCCCATATAGGGTCTTAAAAATATAACACTCTCTGTCTCACACTCACCGAAATAGAGGTGCTTGGAATTAACACTTTATTTTATTTTATTTTATTTTTTCTGTTAGTGTTGTTCGAGCCATTGATCGGCTGAAAATGGGCATGACTCTCCTAGCATGGGTTACTCCATTCATAAAGGCTCAACTTGAGACCTAAACTTAAGGGGAAATGGTGGCGAGCCACCAACTCCGACCCATGTTGGTAAACTAACATTTTCCTTTTTCTTTTGTTGTTGGCATGTTTTGAGTTGTAAACGGCCCTTAACGGGGTTAACTCTTCCAAGCATAGGTCTTTTCCATACACAAACCGCTTAAGGGGAACTAGTGTCGTTCCACCTGCACCAACCTACGTTGGTAAACCCACATATTCCAAACTTTAATAGGCAAGACAAGAAAAATCAAATTTTAATGATTTATTTAGTTAAATTCACTAGTCTAGATGAAGGGTTCAAGTCAACTTATTGCCTCTATCATGGTCAAATTACATGATCAAATAAAAATGAAAAATTATGACTGTCATTAATTAAAGAGATATGTGAGGATCAACTCAAACAACTCTAAATGACAATTATCATGCTCAAAATTTCTCACTTATAAAGGAAAAAAAAACCATAAAGAAAAAAAAATTTAAGCAAGTTAACCTAGCATTTATTCATGTTCATACATTTCTTTATATAAAAGACACTGAAACTTTTTTTTAAAAAAGATAAAAATAAATGTATAAAATTAAAATGCAGGATGTAGTTCCCCACACTTAATTCATGCATTGTCCCTAATGCATGCAAAATGAAATATATGCTAGGAATTCGACATTACCCTTCCTGTGATCACTTTTTAAGGTACATACTTGAGTGCAAATTCTGATAGCATGACAATCCATCTTGCTATCCTCGCTGTTGATGGTTGGTTGCTCAAGGATATACCTAATGGGATTCATTGGTGCTACCACATATACTCGTGTGGGCCAATATGTACTACCTTAGCTTCTTGGTAGCCTAAACTAATGCCAATGATGTCTTCTCTAGTGGCGTGTATCTAGTCTCATAATCTAATAATTTCTTGCTTAGATAATATACCGTATACTCTTCCTTTTCGCCTCATTAAGCTAGCATGGCCCCCATGACCGTCTCTGTCGTGGCGAGGTACAAAAGTAAAGGTTTCCCTGGTTGGGGTGGAAATAGCAGTGGAGGGTTGGCTAGATATTCCTTAACCTTCTCAAATGCTTTTTGGCAATTGGTATCCCAAATAAGCTCGGACCCTTTCTTTAACTTCTTGAAATGGGTTCATAGACTATAGTCAATTTTGATATGAAACAACTAATGTACTCGTAAACGTCCTAGGAAACCCCGTATCTCCTTTTCGTTTTCGATGGTGGAATCTCCTAAATAGCTTTGATCTTGGATGGATCAACTTTGATTCCTCTAAGACTAACAACATAGCCTAACAGACTTGCTCGAGGTTACCCTGAAGGCACACATTTGAGGATTAAAGCGTATGTTGTATTTTCTTAGTCTTTCAAAGAATTTTCTTAGCCTGGGTAGGTGCCCTGCTCTATCCTTGGACTTTATGCTCATGTCATCCACATAGAATTTAGCTTCTTTGTGGATCATATCGCGCAATAACATCGTAGTCGTCCTCTAGTATGTCGTGCCGATGTTCTTGAGCCCAAATGGCATCACCACGTAATAGTACGTCCCCATTGAGTGATGAAGGTCATCTTCTCCATGTAGTCTTCGGCCATCTTCACTCGACTAAAGCCAACATAACCATCCATGAACGAAAGTAGAGCATAACCCACTCGTGTTGTCTACGAGGATGTCGATATGGGCCAGTGGGAAATCATCCTTAGGGTTTGCCTTATTCGGATCCCTAAAGTCGGCACACATCCGAACCCTACCGTCTTTCTTTGAAACCGATATTATGTTTGCTGCCCACCGAGGATAGTGAACTACCTTGATGAACCCAACCTCTAATTGCTCCTGGACCTCTTCCTTAATATTCAGTACCCATTCAAGTTTCATCCTTCCGAGCTTCGTTTAAATGGTTTGGCATCCTCGTAAAGTTGAATTTTATGTTCCGCTATACTTGGATCTATCCCTAGCATGTCTTTGTAGGACTATGCAAAGAAATCTATGAACTCTGTAAGGAGCGAAGTAAATTGCTATTAAGTCATAAATTATGCATATTTTTAGTTATTGTTTAGTTTATATTATATAGTTTATTTTATCTAAATTATTCTATTTTGTTTATTTTTAGGTAATTATCAAATAAAGTGGGGAAGAGAAGAAAAGACATTAAAAGTGGGTTTTTAGCTACCGGCAAGCATTCAAGATAATATTTGAAGTTGGCCAAAAATAATGACTTATAAAAGATTTATTTTATGAGGATTTATTTTATGAAATTACATTTTAAATAGGAGTTATCATACTTCTAAACCCACTAGGACTCCTCTTTAGAATTGCATGAGAAGAAGGAAACATGGAAGAGAAGGAAGAGGAACAACCTAACTCCCTCACGACTCCTTATCCACCCAAGCAACCCATCACTACCTCATCACCAATTTATCATCATCATAATCCTCGCTCTTCTTTCGGCATCTCCCGATCTCACGCATAACCTTTTCTCTCTCCACAATTTCTTAATCACCTCCTTCCTTCACTATTTATAATCATCATCAGCCCACCTCTTCATCACCACTTCACCATCATCCCACGCATCACACCTCTTCTTTCCATCACGCCATCTTCTTCTTCATCTTCAATTGATGATCATGTCAAGAAGGATTTTATTGGTAGTATTATTATTATTGTAATTTTATTTTAAGACTTTATTTTTATTATTGTTAGTTTAATATTAAAGATGATAATTTTATTTAGTTTATGTGCCGTAAATTATATTATGTTTGAGTAGTTTTTTTACTTAGTATAATCTACTTGAAACCATGTCAAATTAGTTATTTTGAAACAAAGTTTCGATCTTTATTGTCTTATTGATTTTATCCATGATTGTATGATAATTTGTTCTTTACATTTATGATTTTATGTTTAATTAATTAGAGTACATGCTAATTAGTTCTATATAAATTCATATGATAGTTTTAAGGACTTAAGTACGTAATTGCTTGGTCTTTAGATATCAGTATCACCCTAATTAATCATGGATAACTCATACCCATCCCTTTTAATTAGGAAATTATCATAGATCCTTTTTAAATCAATTTGCTAGTAGATTGGTTACTAGGTGCTAAATGATGTTTTTCTAATACTTAATGCTCTAATTTGATTAAATTCTAGTGCTAGGGTTATCAATATTAGTAGGGTTTATAATAGGGCTAGGCCTAAGTAAACTACTAAGGAAAAACGAGGAAGATCGGCCGGATGTTGTCTTCTACGAGTTTAGCATATCGGTAGATCAATTTGTGTGCTAGTGATAAAGAATAATTTGCATGGTGGATATAAATTATACTAAGGGCTCATTTGGTTGGAGGTATTAAGAGTGGTAATGTAATTAAAATAACATAGTTCATTACATTGCTTGCGTTTGGTTGAAAAAATGCATGCAATCAAAATTACCTTGCAATTACAATAACATAGAAAGTCTGTAATTAGAATAACATGGGCTTACACAAAACAATCCTAATTACCTCATTCTATGTAATCAGTTTTGGGCCCTTGTAATAAAAACTCGATTCCCGTAGGCTGCCTAGTCTCTCTCCTCTTTTCACTTCTCTTCTCATGACATCGACCATGGTGCTCTCTCTCTCTCTCTCTCGTCTTTCTCTCTCCTCGCGGCACCATGGCTCAAGCTCTCTCTTTTCTCTTTCTTTTTGCTTCTTCACTCTCTAGTAGTGTTGATTTCTCTGCGCTCTAGCTCGGGTTTCTCTATGGTCTTTCCTCGTCCGACTCTTTTCTTCACTAACAAAACACCATCTCTCATTCTGTCTCTTTTTCTCTCTCCCTTCCCCACTCTCCCTCTCTCTTCCTACCCAACCATCACCACCAGCTCTGGTTCTCGCTCTCCTTTCATTGACTTGTTGAAGACAATCGCTGCAAGGTTTATCCCCTATCTGCAGCTAATGTTTCAAGCACAAATTTTCCGAGATCCGGCTCGTCTCTCGGTTACTACTCACTGGTAATTTTCAATCTCATTTTTATTTTCTAGGTCTTGCTTTTTCCAAGCATATGAGTTGATTCCATGGGTAATTGTAGGTTTTGTGATTTTGAGTGAATTGATTAGTTAACTAGGAAATGAGATTCGGATTCAATTGCTCATAGTTGGACTTGGATCGTTTATTTGCTAGCTATTTGGAATTATGAATTTGGAGATATGATTAGATGCTTCATTTGACTATAGATTTTATTGTAATTTTTCCTTTTGTTTCTGCCTCGGGAATGTTCTTGATTTCGTATTTTAATTGCATTATAATGTGACAAATTCGAGGAAACAATGGGTATTTTTGGTTTTGATTTGTGTTTTTTTGTTGGTTTTTCTGATTGAATTGATTTCGTACATGCTTCGATTAGGTAAATAGGAAAAATGATTCTTGCTAAAAGTTTTGGTACTGCTTGAATAAGGTATTTGTGGAGAATGGATCGAGTGCATTGTTGCAATTGTTTGGAAATTAATATTTGTTTTGGTCTCCTAGAATATCGATAGATCGATAGTACATATATTAGAACTCCAAGTTTCTTATATTTGTGCTTTTTACCTTTCTTTCGAACAAAAATAAATTGAGACGGGTGTAGATTATGGATGGTTATATAATGTTTTAGAGATCCTTGTATCAACGAAATCTTTGAGGGGAAATTTAAACAAGAGTACAATAAATAGATTCCTATCTATTTACCTTTATCTCACTCTATAAGTCTATCTATTCCGCATACCAAAGTAACATGAGCAAACCAAGGATTTGCGACCATCTCAACCTATTTTTCGAAGTCCATAAAAGTAAAAAGAGTTTTGTTTTTGATAGTTAAAATAAACTCGAGTCAATTCAAAGCATTAAGGAAGAAGAATAAGAAGGGAGGATATATATAATACAATTCTCGGACTGCATTATTGTCTTTGGTTCTAATAGTACAATAACTAAGTAAATATAAAGCAAGATTGTTTTGTCCACAATAGAAGGGATGGGCAAATTCTTACATCATACCTAAAAAATATATATGCAGTTAATTGAAGAAGCTAGTTATTCCTAAGTGGAGATAATTGCTTGATAATGATTTCCTCTACTTAATTTGCGGTTATGGCTCATTTGAATTTAGCCACAAGGAAAACAAAGAAGAGAAAGAAATTTGCAAGCTTGGTCTTATTTTGGTTGGAAGTTTTAAATGTCATTGACTTGTTTTTTCAAATTATTTGTCCTATCTTGAAGTACCACAAAGAAAAGTACTCTTTAAAGAAGTCATATTTTTTGTCGGAGCATACAAATTGGAGAATTGACTATGTAAATGGATTTATTCGTGAGAGTGATACAAAATGCATCGACCATCTTAGAATGGATAGGCATACTTTCTTTTGTGTAGTATGTTAAGAACAATAGGGAAGTTGGATGATAGTAAGCATGTCCCATTGGAAGAGCAAGTGGCTTTATTTCAAAATATTCTTGCTCATCATAAAAAAATCGGATTGTTCATAATGTGTTTAAGAGGTCGGGGTGGACTGTCACTGAGTATTTTAACAAGGTGTTAAGTTGTTATAAGATTGCAGATCTGTATTACTAAAAACCGGAGCCTATTGAAGAGAACTCTAGAGATGAAAGATGGAAATGATTCAAGGTATAAATTGTACCTAGCAATGCTTTTAATAATTATTTTCTTATGAGATTTTTTTATTGAATGCTAACTTAACTTAGTGATATTGTCTTGGATCGTAGAATTGCATTGGTGCTTTAGATGGAACATATATAAGGATGAGGGTGCCAGAAGTGGACAAGGCTAGATATCGAAATCGTAAGGGTGAAATATCGACATGCAATGTATATATGTTCTATCGGGTTGGGAGGGATACCACCTAAATGAATGGAGATATGGTTTCCGACCAACAACTCCAGAAGAATTATTTAATATGAAGCATTCATCCACTAAGAATGTAATAGAGAGATGTTTTGGCGTATTGAAGATGCATTGGGCTATTCTTAGGAGTCCCCGCATTTTATTCTATCTACATGGTGAATAGAATTGTCATGGCTTGTTGTCTTCTTTATAATCATATTATATGAGAGACGACTATAGATCCTATAGAAGAATATTATGATATGAGGGCACCAAGGCAGCAAAGGAGAGATGAAGATCATATAGATGTTATTGAATCTTCATATGAGTGGAAGGAGAATCGCGACCAATTGGCCAAAGAGATGTTTGATAGATGGATAGCAAGCGTAAGAAGACAGAGATAATCTACTTGTTTTTCTTATTTTAATTATTGTTTAGTGAAGTACTTGTAATTTGGAATTATGCTCCTTGGATTTATTGTTGACAATTTTATTTCACATTGAGTGGTTTCTATTTTAGTTTCGATTATGGTTAAAGTTTCTGTTTTTGTTTTTTTATTTGCTTCTACTTCGCGTTCTGTTTTTGCTTCGTTTTTGTTTTTTTGCATCTGGTTGTATTTTTCTTTTCCCGCTTTTACTACTATTTTTTTCTACTTCTACTCCTGTATTTTTTCCTACTTCGCTCATCGGTCATTTTTTCGCTTCGGTTCTTTTTTTTTTTTTCTGTTTCGCTTCTTTTTTTTTTTTTTGGCCTTCGCTTCTACATAGACTTCTATTTCTTTGTGACCTTTAGGTGCCTCCAACCGTCAATGGCTTCACCAAAAGATCGTGGGCCGGGAAAAATAAAAGAAAGTGGACAGAAGAAGAAGAAGACGTTGACCTTATTGAGGTTCTTAAGGATCTTGTTAGTGGTGGAACATTATTCAAAGCTGAAAATGGCTTCAAACCGGGTTTTTAAATACAAGTGGCGGAGAAACTTAGGGCTAAACTACCGGACTCAAATCTGAAAGCTCAACCACGTGTGCATTCACAACTTTGACACTTTAAAGGCATATATACTATCGTACATGATATGGTAGTCGGAAGTTGTATATGTGGATTTGGATGGGACACGGAAACAAAATCGGTGGTGGCCGAGACGAAGTCCGGAAAACTTATTTAAAGGTAAGTTGTTGGGTTTCAACTTCCGCCTCTTTTTGGAAAAAGTGGTATTTGGAAAATGTAACTTCCGGTCTTAGCCTCGATGAACATGTGTTTGTTGTATATGATGTTTATCCTTTATTGTATATGGCGTTGAATCCAAAATCCATGACTTTTGTTTCGCTTATGAGTTGGAAGTGGTTGAAACTTTTGGTTCTTACTCGTGAAACTTTTGGCTCTTATTGGAAGTGGTTTAAAATTACAATGATGATGAGTTTCTTGTGTTAGTGGCACTTTCATGAATTATAGTATTTGGACACATTTAGATAATACAAGGCATATTTATATCATCCGGGTTGCCATGTTTATATATGCCTTTTCTTATTAATTGAGATTCCATTTAGGTAATGCAAGGCATACCTAGTCCGAGAGTTTTGGTGGTGTTAAGCGGAATTGGTAATTCTCTTTATAACTCGTTGTTGGATGACAACCGTAATATTTTTTGCTAATATCTTGAGATGGCCTTGTGTTCCTAGCCTGATTTTAAGAGTTATGACCAGGAGCTAAATGCTTTTTTTTGTGTTATTTCTTGGTCAAGAGTTGTGTGCCCATCTCTCTGTTTGGATCCATGCTTATAGAATATTACAGCTTGGTCAAGTTGGAGTTAAGTGAGAAGCGGTCCAAATTGAATGAAGAGTTGGTCAAGTTGGAGTTGATGACAATGGAGAGGCATCGAGCAGCAAGAAAACATGCATCCGAGCCCGAGACTATAGATCTATTTTTTAGTATTCCCGACGTAGAAAAAAAGAGTGGGTGCAAGCTCTTCTCCGAGGAGACATTTAGATTCGGTAAATAAATTAGCTGTTTAATTTTAAATAAAGTTATTTTTTATTGATCTTGTTGTCTTCCTCTACTAATGGTTTTTGTGTTTGTTTTTTTCCCCTATTTTATGTGTTTATCTCAAGGTCAATAAACTCATCTTCCTGTTGATAAAGAATGTAGACATGGTTGCTACTTACTATTGTTGATATGGGGGCTCTTATGAAGAATGTAGAAATTGTTTTTTCTCTATGAACTTATGAACTTCTTTATTTTGCAGTTTGTTACAATGACAAAATATTATAGAATTATGTAGTTGAAAGTCTAAGAAATTTTAAAGTTTGACTTATTCGAATGAGGATATGTTTTTATAATTTTTATTGGTTTGTTACGATAATTAAAAATATATTTTGTACGTTTGTGAGTGTAACACCCCAAAACCCACCCTAGGAGTATTACATGCCAGGGTTCCCTAAGAGGAGCCCCTAAGGCTACTTAAGATCTCAACTTAGGGTTAATAGCTCTTTCTCTTAGGTTGGCCGAATCGTGTTTCTAGGTTTTCAAAGGTTTTCCGAAAAATTTCGACGGAGTTTCCTCTATAATATGGCTAATCCCATAAGCTTAAAGCCTTAACCCCGCACGAAACACATTCACAAACTCAACGAGCCACACGCTCGGAGTATCAACAACATAATCTCAATGAGACACATGCTCGTAGTATTCACATAGGGCTTTTATATTCATAGTCAAAACTTAAGTTCACATACAACCGATCTTTACAAACATCTTTACAAACAAGAAGATAGAAAAAACATGTAGAAAGTCCAGCATCTCCTATCCGTCTGCTATTTCTAAAAGCCAAAAGCCACTCCCGAGAGTCTTACTTCGTACCTAAAATGTTGGTGAGGTCATGAGCTCCACGAGCCCGATGAATAACCCAACCCCAGTGTTTCACTTTGCACATTAATTCATTAACAAACACACGTAAGTTCATTATTCATTCATAACATGCGAATCAGATCATACATGCTTAAGACACACGAGATACTAAACTTACCAACTTGCCAATTAGCACAATGACATCAATTGCTTATGAATTCAATCAAACATACTTCATTCGTCTTTCTACGCAAGTAAGTCATAGAATCATTCACCGTGTAAGGTATTCATCACGTAAATCATATCTTACTTCTTATCGTATTCATTTCTTATGAAATCGGGATTCATTCTTCTTCTCATTCTTCTTCTCATTCTTCTTCTTGAGTTTAATTATGAATTTCATAAATCATTGCTTTTTTCTTTCTTGTTCATCATGCATAATCATTCGTTTCTTCATATCATAATTCTTTAAGTATTCTTAGTTTCGAATGGAAAGAAGATTTATGTTCTACTCTAAAGACTCAATTCTTGGAGCCAAAATAATTTGTGGGCTCAGTTCTTGGAGGCAAAATAATTCGTGGCCTCGAGGCTTGCCTAAGACTTTGAAGGACGCGCACTTTTAATAATTCGTGGAAGCAAAATAATTTGTGGCTTCGGTTGACATACACTTCTATGGCCATAGCTTCACAGTGTTTTTTTTTTTAATTCGTGGGTCTTAGATTAATAACACAATCCTTTCTCCCTTCTTTAGTTCTTTATATTTCTTATTTTCTCATTATCTCCTTATTACTTATTGAAGAGATGCACTTAATTCATATAATTCATGCTCAACAGACTTCATACGTAACTTCTTCATAACTAACAATTCACATAAGCAATTTCCAACTCAAGTAAAATCAATCCAACTCATATAGGCATGCTTATGTCACTTATAATCAATATACTTTAAGACAAACATGTTATAACATAAACATATCAATGAGGATTTCTAATTAACGAACTTATCGTTTTCATGATTGCGTAATATCATACATAGGTGGTTTATGGTTTTATAACTTTCCTTAATCGTTATATGTCTCTTAATCTATCCATATAGCTTCTTAAATTTCATTTCTTAACTCAAGTACTCAATTTGTTCCAATTTTGCCCAAAACACCACATTTTCACTCAAAAATCCATATCTTCCAATCTACTGATTCAACGCATACAAAAATTTACAGGAAATTGCTGTAAAGTATCATGAAGCTACAGTAAAATTTTCAGGAATTTCAGGCCACACATGAATTCACAATAATTCAGCCAGCAGGATAAATTATCGAAAAATCAGCAGCTTTGTGATTCCTTCATCTTTCATGATTTTACCTTCTAATATACTTCAAGCCAAGTTCATGGAGATTTCAAGCATATAGCTCAATGATCATACTTAATAACACTCAAATATTCACAAATCATATCTAATAAATCACATAATTCACATCATGAATCACAATTAGCGAATTTCTAAATTCAAGTGAATTAGGCCTCTAAGTTCTTCAATTAAGTCTAGGCTTTCCAATTCATGAATTGATTTCAAGTTTAACCCACCTTATTCATTTTAACTATAGAGGATGAATTCAAATTACTCACCTTAGATTCTTAGTGGTTCTAGGAATTTCGGTTTTAGAGGATTCCGAATTGGGTTTCGGTTTCGTTTTCGCTTTTCCTTTCTTCCTCTCGGGTTTCCCCTTCCTTCTTCTTTCCCGACCCTTTGCTTCTTCATTCTCGTTCTGGTTCCTCTCGGGTTCTCGCTCTTTGTTTCTCACTTTCCTCTTTGGGTCTAGTTCCGCTTCTCGCTCTCTCAATTTCTCTCTTTTCTTGCTCAATCCCTTGCAATCTCTCTGTCTCGCTTCGTCGTGGTTCTTACTCCCTCGTTCTTCTCGCCCTGGTCCCATTTCTATCCGGGTTCCGCCCGGTTTCTCCGCCTATGCCCCTCCCACTTGCCGGACGTTGGCCGCGGTTTTCATGCCCATCGACTGTCTCTCTCGGCCCTCGTATTCGCTTCCCCTTCGTGCCCCTCGCTGCTTTCCCCGCATTCGCCGGCAGCCTTTCCTCCTTTCGCCGTTCAGCTCGCCAGCCTCCGGCAGCTTTTCTTTGCTCTCGCATTTGCTCCCTCTCTCATTCTCGCCATGCTCGCCTTTGCCCGATCTCCATTCTCTTACTTTCCCCTATTTCTGCTTCTTTCGTTTCCCCTCGTTCTCCCTCTCGTTATTCTCAATCCCACTTGTCTCTCCTCTTTTCCTGATTACAACAAATTAATTTTGCTGCCTAATTTCAATTGGACCCCAATACTTTTCTTAACTTAATTCTTTGCTAGCTCCTCAAAGTCAGCCACCCATCCTTCCCATTTTCTTTTTCTTTTCTTTTTATTTTTATTTTTTGATTTGGACTTAAACAAATTGGGCCCAAATCTAATTTTAAGAAGCCCATTTAAGCTAACCCATGCTCGGGGTTTCAATTCTCGGGTTTTAATTCTGACTCGAAAAATTATAATTCAACTTAATTTAATAATTTTGAATTTTTGGCTTAACTTTTAATAACTTAATTCATTACCAAGCAAGCACCTTAAATTTTCGGGTATTACAGGTGAGTGTATAGTTAATGACTCATTACATATTATGTAGAATGATAGGTTATTTTTTCTTTATTAAAAAGGAAGAATATATGTAAAAGAGAGATTGATAATGATAAATTAATTTTTTAACTAAAAAAGAGAGGAAAAAAATTATGAAATTATAGTGGGTTGTCTTATCTTCATAATTAATTTTAGTGAAGGTAGTGGATGTAAAATTGATTCCATTACGTATTGCAAATAAAATAAACCAAACATAGAAATGAAATGGTAATTACATTACCTTATGTAATTAATCAATCACTAACCAAACATGGTAATGCAATCAACATTGCATTACATTCCACTTTCATTACATTACATTGTTGATTCACTACTACACAAGCTGCTAAATAGCGACGGAAATTAGCGACGGATACGGTTCCGTCGCCACATAGCGACGAAATCAACGACTGAAACCGACAAAACCGGCAATCGTGTCGACAGACGACGGATTTAGCGACGGAAATAAGGATCTGCGCTAACTTGGAATTTCCGTTGCTGATATAATTAGCGATGAAATGTTCCGTCGCTAATCCATCGCCGTGTTTCCTGGATTTTCAGATCGAGGAAAAAAAATTTTTAATTTTATTATTTTAGTCGTTAGCGACGGAAAATTCCGTCACTGTTCCGTCGCTAATTAAAATTTATTAGCGACGGAACAACGACGGAATTTTCCATCGCTAAGTTCGAATAAATCTAGATCCGGCCTTTCGGCTAGATGGAATTAACGAAGCGAAGAGAGAGAGAGAAGTCCGAGTGAATTGCAAGTGAGAGTGCCCAAGCCCCTCGACGTTCGCCGCCGCCACCGGATCGCGCGCCGCCACCGTCTCCAGCCGCTGCCGTCTCCAGCCGCCTCTCCTTCCGTCCGCCGACCTTTCGTCCGCCGCGTGAGGAACCCGAAGCCCAAAGACGAGTGAGTTCTCCTTGGTTGCTCCCGCCCCTAGACGCCGCCATCGCCATCGCCTTCCTCGCCACCGGCCGACTGTCTTGACGCCGCCGCCGCCGCTCGTGCCGCTGCCTAGTGCAAGGTATTGTTTTGTTGATTTTTATTTGATTTAGGGTTTTTAATAATTTTACTTCAAATTGATGAATTTATATAATTTATTGCAAATTAATGTTGTTTGTGAATGAATTTGAAAAGAAAAATGTGCAATTTTGTTATTTATGTATAAATGTTGTATTGTTCAAAGTATGTGAGGTTAGATTCGTTGGAAATTATTGTTAAAAGTGAAGTAAATGTTATTTATGTATAGATGATGTGTTGGTTAAAGTATGTGAGGTTAGATTTGTTGGAAATTAATATTGAAGTTGAAGTAAATGTTATTTATGTATAAAATTTGTGTTGTTTAAAGTATATGGGGTTAGATTTGTTAGAAATTATTGTTAAAGTTGATGTAAATGTTATTTGTGATTTATATATGTGCAATTGTTTGTGGTTTATTTATAAATTTATTTAACATTTGACAAATTGTTAATAAATAGTGGTTAGTTGTGTGAAATTAGGAATGAAATGTTTGCTGTAAATTTTAAAATAATTGTATACATTCTAATTGTGTGTGCGTTATTTTATACTAATTAGGTAGAAATAATGTAATCAATTATATTTGTTTGAGTATATTTATGCTAATTAGGTATGATTAGTTTAATTATGACATAAATACTTACGAGTAAAATATAGAATTAAAGAAATTTATGTATAAGAAAAGTATATATGCATAATGGTTATATATATTATGTTCATTATAGAAGAAATGTAATCATAACATCTTCATGTATTGATTACTATAACTAATAATTTAATGAATTGTTAAATGTCAATCATAATATATATGGACGGGCCTACGCATCGTAGATGGATGTATCATAGGTTATTACCTGGTACAGTTGGGTATAGACAAGAGTTTTTAGACGAGGTTGAGGAGTTTGATGCACATGCTAGAAGTCAATCAGAATTTGTACATAATGAACAATATAGGTATCCATGTCGCAAATGCAAAAATCGGAAGTATAAGGATCCCGATGAAGTTAAGTTACACCTTTATCAATATGGTTTTCTTCCAAACTATTGGTATTGGACTAGTCATGGAGAAATAGATCCTCATTTACATGAGGATGGTGGTATGACTTCTAACATATTCAACGACGAAAATGGCTCCAATCATATGAACTACGGTGATGTAGCATCAAATATCGACCGTATGAATGACATGGTCACGAGATGCCATGATCTTAAATCAAGGCTCTACAAGTGAGCCTCCAAATACCCATGCCTAAACTTTCTTGAATATGGTTGAGGCTGCCCAACGACCATTGTGGGTAGGAAATGAAACTCACACTGAGTTTTCTGCCACTGCTAAAATGTTGAGCATCAAGTCCGACTACAACATGACTCAAAATTGCTCGTAATGAAATTGTTCAACTTATGAAGGAGATTTGTCCGCCCGATAACCGAGTTGTCTCGCCACCGTTAGCAAATGATTGAGGATGTTAGTAAAGAAGAGGATGGTGAAGAAGATGATGAAGGTGAATGGGATGATGATAACATCACCGATAAGGAAGACGAACATCTCATATTCAATGTCGCCGAAGAGGATAGTGAAGAAGACGATGATGATGCCGATGATGAGGATGATGGCTAGTTGAACATGTTCTTTTTTGGTTTGTTTTATATTGAATAGCTTTTATTTATGTTGTAATAAAATGAATTCTTATTAATGTAATGAAGGTGAAACAATTGAAGCGTAATTTCTTAATAGAAGAATATTTATATCTAACGCTTACATGTTTATATGTTTACTAATGTTTCTATTTTGTTTTATATTGAATCACTTTAACTGTTGGATGTTTACTAATAATGTTTTTATGTTGTTTATGTTAGGAAATATGGAGAGAGGTAGAGGTAGGTCGAAAAGATCAGCTACTCTGGGACGAGGCTAGAAACGTCATTACCGATGGTGAAGGTAATGATGTAAGAACTTCTACCCCCTCTCAAAACCCTCCTAACCTTCAGTCTCCTATAGGTGGAGCACTATCTCCACACTCCCCTTACAACCAAACTCCAATGGGTGGGTCTTTCATTCCAAACCCTCCATATTCTCAACACCCTCATATGTACTCAAACCCGCCCAATACGTACTCATATAACCAATATGGTATGACCAACATACCACGCATCCACGTTGGTGCCGAAAAAGGCCACCACAAAGGCCTACACATGATGGGCCAGCTGATGCAGGCAACGAGCATGCTAGCCTTGAATCAAGCAGTGCTAGCAGTCGGGAAAAGATTCGGATCGAGCCGGATGGTGAAGGGTAAGTGTGATAATAAATAATAAAATAAATTAAGCTTAATAGTAGAATAGTAGAACTAACTGTTTTCTATGTGTCTTGATTAGGTTCTTCCCCATTGATAAAGTTGTGGGCACGATTTTCCCACATCTTCCAAAGCAAGTATGACTGGAGCATGGCCTACATGGGGTAAAGTTCCTCGATCACAACATGATTTGTGGTTTTCTCGAGTTCAAGGTAATGAAAAATCTTTAGTTTTCTGAATTTCGGATAACATAATGACTTATTGTGCATGTTTGAGCATTATATTATAATTTCATAACTTATAAACTACCTTTTCATTTATACATAAATTTTTCACTTGGTCACCAACCGATGAAGTCCAAATAAGAAGAAATTTTGAGAAGAAAGGAAGTGATCGATTGAAGGACTTCATGCTGAAGGTAAGTAAAAATAAGAAGTCGTCGAAATGGTCGGGTGATAACTATCGGCGAGAGTTGTTGGAATATTGGGAAACTACGACTACAAGAAGTTTTGCAAGCGAGCTCGAAAAACCGCCATGCTGATCAAGGTGGACTTGGTTCATCGCTCCATACTTGTGGCTCAATCCCTATGACGAAGCATAAGCGACGATTGGTACATACCCCTTATTACTTATTACGCATGCAACTATTAACATGTTCATATTAGTAAATTAAATCTATACTAACACCAATTTCTATTTAGATGAAGGAGCTTAAAGGAGTTCAACCTCTACCGACCCAACTATTTTCACGAACTCACAAAACAAAAAAGGACGAATGGGTCGACCAAAAATCCAAGGCCGTTTATGTGAGTAATCTTATATATGCCATTTTCATATTTTTCAATATATGGTTTTCTTTGACAACCTATGATAGTTACATGCCTTAAATATTATTCAGAAATGTTTTAAAAGAGTAGGAAGAGTTGCAAAACACTCAATCCACACAACCTTCTACCGATGACCCCAACTCTTCCGAGGATCATGTCTCCACCCCTTCACAACATGAGTTGTGGATCAAAGCCAATACGAATAGGAAAGGTCGTATTTATGTACTTGGATCTCGAGGCTAAAAACTTAAAACTAACCATGTCCTTCAAATCACCGAAAGCTTCTACTCCGGATGACTAAGATTTGAGAGCAATAGTGCATAATTTAACTTCGAGTTACATCAATGGATTGAGCATGCTCGTGTGCTTGGGTTGGAAAATAGGCAGCTTAAAGAAAAGGTGGACAGATTACGCTGAGCCAATAGCACGCTTTACTCGAATTCATGAAATCTCAGCAAGCATTTGAATCTCACCGTCGACCAAGTACAACCACAAGAGGAAGAGGAAGAGGAAGAGGAAGAGGAAGAGGAAGAGGAAGAGGATGAGGAAGAGGAAGAGTGAGGACCCTAGATCGATTCATTGTGAGCTTTTGTGTATTGGTGAACATTTTGCAAACTTTTAACATGTGTTTATGGTTTCCTGTGAACTTTTGTATGGTTGTTTTTGTGAACTTGTGAATTGGTTTTAAATATTTTTGGATTGTTCGTGATTTTGAACATGTATGTTGGATTTGTATATCCAACTTGGATGAGTACTTTGTGGCCGGCATATGTAAATGCCAAATGTAAATTTCACATATGTGAATGTTGGATTTGTATATCCATTCACAATTTTTTGTATTAGGGTAACGAATTATTAGAAAAATGTATTTTGGAATTCCGCCAAGATAGCGATGGAACAATGACGGAACATCAACGGATCAACGCGAATCAGCGACGGAAATTAGCGACGAAAAAATCACCATTTCCGTCGCTAAATCAGCGTCGGAAAACTAATTTTGTCGCTGATTTATATCAGCTACGAAGCAGTTTCCGTTGCAGGTCCGTCGCTAATTAACGACGGATTCGGCGAATTCGTCGCTAAAATTTAACGACCGGCTTTTAGCGACGGAATATTTCCGTCGTTATTTCCGTCGCTATTTCCATCGCTAATTATCTGTTTTATAGTAGTGATTACATTACAACCTAATTGCATTACATCCAACCAAACGCAACATAAGTGTTTTTATAAATTTGATAACTTTGATAATTATTTATTTGCTTTTTAGTAGTTTTCCTTAGTTTGTCAATTTTTATTTACAAATTTACAATCTTTTATTATTAATTTCGTTATTCCCCCTAAATATCAGTATTTAAGGTTAGTTTGAGTAATTTTATTTTAATGTAATTTTGAGACTTTATATATTTTAATTTTAAGGTTATTTTTCTCGTCGCTTTTGTTATTTTTGTGTCGAGTCCGTTATAAATTAGGTTTAAAATAGTTTCTTTTATTATTTTTTGTATTTATATTTTTTTAGGGTTTAGATAGAGTCTTGGTTTGTTGTGATTAAATTTTAGAATTTTTGGAAGTGATTTGATAATTTTTCAGATTTAATTCTAGAATTTAATTACTTTAGGTTTTTAGTTAAATAAATTCGTATTTTCCGTTTTTGATTACTTTAGGCCTGGAAAATTAGTGTTAATATTTTGGGTAATTTAAGTATTTATTTTCGTAATTATTTTAGTGCAGAATTTTACTAATTAAATTTTCTATTTTAGAATGTGTTTATTTTCCGCCTTATTTTTCTGTTTTAATTATTCTAAAAAATATAAAAAATATTTCTGAGTTATTAGAATTTTTATATTCTGTATAAAATATTTATTTAGTATTTACGAAAGTTTCTATTATTTTAGTAATTAATTTATATTTTCTATTTTATTTTAAAGAGTAGTAAATTTAATTAGATTAAAGCTTGCATATTATTACATCTTTCCTCGTGGATACGATCCTTACTTTCCTATACTATATTGTTAATTATAAGCCTAAGTAGTGGTTTAATTTGTAGCTATATGACAAGTTAACAAATTTTGGCGTCGTTGCTTGGGAAAGAAAATAATAGTTGTTAGTTTTTATCTTATTTAGATTTACTACATTTACTATTTTATTTTGACTTTTCTATTTTATCTTTATAGTTTGTGTTAGTTTATTTTTTTAACAAGGAGCATACAATTGACGAAGTTGAAAGTCAAGTAAGTGTTTCGGTTCTGTTTCGGAAGTTCTTAAATTATTGAGATGACTAATTTACGTGAACTTGCTGCACCTACCTTGGATACACAACTTCTACCTATCTCATATCCTGCATTGGACCCACCACTAAAATTGATCTCTGGATTTTTAAATATGTTACCTAAATTTCATGGATTGCATGGTGAGAACCCATATCGTCATATCAATGAGTTTATTATTACATGCTCCACCATAGAACTTGAGGGAATCACCCAAGATCAAATTAAGTTAGGAGCCTTTCCGTTTTCACTTAAGAATAAGGCTAAAGATTGGTTCTATTACTTACCTCCTGCAACATTCACTACATGGACCCAAGTTCATAAAGTATTTTTAGAGAAATTTTTTCCTACATGTAGGATTAGGTCCATTAGAAAGGAAATATGTAGCATTAAACATATGACTGGGGAGACTTTTTATGAATATAGGGAACGTTTTAATAAATAATGTGCTAGTTGTCCCCAACATCAAATTTCCGAGCATTTATTGATTCAATATTTTTATAAAAATTTATTACCAATAGATAGAAATATGGTAGATGTTGCTAGTGGAGAGACCTTGTTTAATAAGACTCAGTTCAAGCTAGAGAAGTCTTTAATATTATGGCCCTAAATACTCAACAATTCGGAATTGGAGATACCCAGTTTAGGAGAGTTAATGAGTTCGAGTTTAGGTCCATTTGCGGAGACCCAATTGTCTCAAATTATTGTTATGCTCGAACAAACTGGTAAATAAAGAAGAAACAATAGTTTTTAGTATTTGCTCGTTTAGAGGGTCATGTTATCGATGTATGCCCTACTCAACAAAGAGGGCATGTGAATGCTATTTTTTCCAACCAAGGTCAAATGAACTATGACTTTTTCTCCAACACTTATGAAGATTGGAGGGACTATCATAACCTTAGGTACGGATTTGAAGAAAACCCCTAAAATTTGATTAATTTGTTGCTCAGGATAGAACTAATTTTCTGTTAGAGCAAATCATTTAAAAGATGGATGACCAGAAAAAGGAGACTCGACCTTAGGTTCCAAAGGTTAGAGATGACCATTAAGCGAGGTTCAAGAGAGACAAATTGCCAATGATACAATAATTAGCAACCTGCAAGCCCAAATGCAATCTTAACCTTTCCAGGATCCAAAAGAAAATGAGAGTGTCATAAGTCCTAAAATTGGGAAAGAATTAGAGGAATCTAGGAAAAACATAGAGGTAGAGCTAGAATTAGAGGTCAAAGAATTTGAACCTGATCGAAACAAAGACAACGCTTCTAATGCTAATGAAATAGGTGTTAAAAAAGACCTTTACAAGCCTATCCCACCTTTTCCTAGTAGATTAAAAAGCACAACTCTTAAGATAGACGAGGCAATTGAAGATATCATATAAATATCTAAGAAGGCAGAAACAAACATTCCTCTTCTAGATACCATGAAACGAGAACCTCGTTATGCTATGTTCCTTAACGATGTATTCATGAACAAATTAAAATTGAAAAAGAACAAAAAGATAAGTATGGGGGAGAATATCGGTTCTTTTCCTAAAGAAAGTTCCCGCTAATTGCGAGTATATAGGAGACTAGATTTGTTTAGTGTAGGAAATGCAATGATCCTTGAGCTGCAAAGGTGTCGAGCCAAAGACATTAAACAAAGGCGTTGGTTGGGAGGCAACCCAACATTTTTCATGGAAGTTTCTATAATTTTTGCTTTTTTATTTTATTTTGCATGCATTAGGGACAATGCATGAATTAAGTGTGGGGAGTGCATCCTGCATTTTAATTTTATGCATTTATCTGATTTTTTTGAGAAAAAAATTTAGTGTCTTTCTTGTGAAGAAATGCATGAACATAAATATATGCTAGGTTAACTTGCTTAAATTTTTCTGTTTATAGTTTTTTTCCCTTTGTAAGTGAGAAATTTGAGCATGTTAATTGTCATTCAGAGTTGTTTAAGTTGATCCTCATATATTTCTTCAATTAGTGACGATCATAATTTTTTTATTTGATCATGTCGTATGACCGTGATAGAGGCAATAAATTAACTTAAATCATTCACTAAACTACTCGAATTTAGCATATAACTCATTCAATTTTTGATTTTTCTTATCTTGCCTATTAAAGTTTAGAATATGATGGTTTACCAACATAGGTTGGTTCAGGTGGTGCGGCACTTGTTCTCCTTAAGTGGCTTGTGTATGGAAAAGACCTATGCAGGAAAAGTTAGCCCGTTAAGGGCCGTTTACAACTCGAAACATGCCAACCACAAAAGAAAAAAAAAAGAAAAATGTTAGTTTACCAGACATAAGTTGGAGTTGGTGGGTCGGCACCATTTTTCGCTGAAGTTTATGTCTCAAGTTGAGCCTTTATGAACGGAGTAACCCATGTTGGAAGAGTCATGCCTCTTTTCAGCCGATCCATGGCTCGAACCATACTAACGTAAAAAAAGATAGTGTTAACTCCGGAACCTCTGTTTGGGTGAGTGTGAGACAGGGAGTGTTATATGTTTAAGACCCTATGTGGGCCTCAAATATGTGCTCGAGTGGAGTTAGAAAAAAATTGAAAAAGGAGAAAAAAAGTACAATAAAAGTTTACAAGACTAGTTCATTATTAATTTTTACACAATTATCTACTGATTTAGTTTCTTTATAACCATATTACACCTTAATTTTTCCCATCCTAAAACTTTTTAGACCTCTTGACTGTTATATACATGTTTGAAGAAGATGGATAATTTTTCATTGTTACGTAATTGAAAGAGATATTGTGAGGCTGATGAACAAACTCTCCGATGATAATGTAATGTTTACTTTTTCACTTGCTTGGGAAAGGAAACTTTTAATGAAACTATTTTTGAAGCAAGACAAACCTAGTGTATATTTTATGTTTTATGTTTGTCTTATAAAATACTCGACTTATAAAAGATAATATTTGAAGTCAGTCCAAAAATACTCGACTTACAAAAGATTTATTTTATAGAGATTTATTTTATAAAATTATATTTTGAAGAGGAGTTATCATACTTCTAAACCCACTAGGACTCCTCTTTAGAGTTGCAAAAGAAGAAGGAAACTTGGAAGAGAAGGAAGAGGAACAACCTAACTCCCTCGCGGCTCCTTATCCACCCAACAACCCATCACTACCTTATCACCAATTTATCATCATCATAATCCTGCTCTTCATTTGGCACCTCCCGATCTCACGCCTAACCTCTTCTCTCTCCACAATTTCTTATTCACCTCCTTGCTTCACTATATATAATCATCATCATCCCACCTCTTCATCACCAGTTCACCATCATCCCACGCATCACACCTCTTCTTTCCATCACGCCATCTTCTTCTTCATCTTCAACCGATCATCATGCCGAGAAGGATTTTATTGGTAGTATTATTATTATTGTAATTTTATTTTAAGACTTTATTTTTATTATTGTTAGTTTAATATTAAAGATGATAATTTTATTTAGTTTATGTGTCCTAAATTATATTATGTTTGAGTAGTTTTTATAATTAGTATAATCTACTTAAAACCATGTCAAATTAGTTGTTTTGAAATAAAGTTTCGATCTTTATTGTCTTATTGATTTTATCCATGATTGTATGATAATTTGTTCTTAACATTTTATAATTTTATGTTTAATTAATTAGAGTTCATTCTAATTGGTTCTATAGAAATTCATATGATAGTTTTAAGGGCTTAAGCACGTAATCGCTTGGTATTTTAGAGATGAGTATCACCCTAATTAATCATGGATGGCTCATACCCATCTCTTTTAATTAGGAAATTATCATAGATACTTTTTAAATCAATTTGCTAGTAGATTGGTTACTAGGTGCTAAATGATATTTTTAAATACTTAATGGTCTAATTTGATTAAATTCTAGTGCTAGGGCTAGGGTTATCAAAATTAGTAGGGTTTATAATAGGGTTAGGCCTAAGTAAACTACTAACTAAGAAAAAATGGGGAAGATCTCGCTAATGGTTGTCTTTTACAGTTTAGCTCATGGGTAGATCAATTTGTGTGTTAATGATAAATAATAATTTGCATGGTGGATATAGATTATACTAAGTGTTTTTATAAATTTGATATCTTTGATAATTATTTATTTGCGTTTTAGTAGTTTCCTTTAGTTTGTCAATTTGTTTTTACAAATTTACAATCTTTTATTATTAATTTCGTTATCCCCTCCTAAATATCATTACTTAAGGTTAGTTTTAGTAATTGTATTTTAATTTAATTTTGAGTCGTTATATGTTTTAATTTTCGGGTTATTTTTCTGTCAGCTTTTATTATTTTTGAGTCAATTCGTTAGAAATTAGGTTAAAAATAGTTTTTTTAGTTATTTTTTGTATTTTATATGTTTTTAGAGTTTAGATAGAGTCCTGGTTTTCTGTGATTAAATTTTAGAATTTTTGGAAGTGATTTGATTATTTTTCAGATTTAATTCTAAAATTTAATTATTGTAGATTTTTAGTTAAATAAATTAATATTTTCGGTTTTTAATTTTAGTTTTATATTTTAGGGTTTGTTTAGGTCTATAAAATTAGTGTTAATATTCTGGGTAATTTTAGTATTTATTTGCATAATTGTTTTAGTGCAGAATTTTACTAATTAAATTTTCTGTTTTAGAATCTATTTATTTTCTGCCTTATTTTTCAATTTTAATTATTCTAAAAAATATTAAAAAATATTTCTGAGTTATTAGAATTTTTATATTTTATATAAAATATTTGTTTAGTATTTACAAAATATTTCTGCTCTGCTTGGATTTAGTGTTTTCCCCATCTTAACCTCTTGAGGTTGATCAACCGATCCTAAATTAATTATTATTATTTCCTCTATTATTGGTGAGCGATTTTCATGATCATCCATAACTTTTATTAATTCTTTAGGGATTTCTTGTTCATCAATAGAGGCGAAACAATTGAAAACAAGAGGAGGCAAAAGTAAGCGGGAAGATTCATCTTATTCAATTAGGAAATGAATACATCGGACTCGGAAATAGAAGATATAGAATTGGAAACAACGGAATTAGAAAAAGAACTAGAAGCAACAAGAAGAGAAACAAAAGCCCTACTACTAGACTTAGGAAGGGGATGCTCTCCTAAGCTAATAGTAAATTCTTGGCCCTCCTTGGCATCGCTACAAGTGACATGCTTGACATGCTTGGCCCAAGACAGATCATCGAGATTGAATTCCCCTCTAGGTTCTTCTCTTATCCGAATAGGAGACCGAAGATGTTATTCCCAGCCAAATTAGTCCAGTCTAGTGAGGATTGTCTCTCTTTGAGGATCTAGGTGCCTCCTTTTCTAATATACAACAATCATTAAAGATCTTTAGGCCGGGTAGCGGACTACCCTTATCCGTGAGGTAGTAAGGCTAAGGAAAACCATAGTAAGGGAAGTCATCCCCTTCTTTTAGGAATTGCCCATTTAGTGTATGAAGAAAGGGCTTGATGGAGCGGATCTGTGTAGGTGTAGTCCTTCTAGTCTAAACTTCCAACTTAACTTGGGCCATTTCCTTAGCGGTAGATTGATAGCCTAGCCTAAATTTATAGTTGTTGGTGGGTTCAAGGGGTGGAAAGATGGGGTGGTATGCCCTTGGGCCCACAACAATGCCTGGAAAATACCCCTTTTTCCTAAGCATCGATTGGACGTTAGTGTTGCCATAAGGATTGAAGTTAAGAGGTGCTTCATCGTTGTCTAAGGCAACGATAGTCTCAAATCTGTAGAGTTCCTCCTCATAAGCATCGTGCTCAATTTTGACGACCGATTCTTTGGAGGTGATGGTAGCACGGAGATTGTCCCCGTTGATGGTTATAACCTGACCCTTGATAATCATCTTAACCTTCCGGTGTTCATGCAACCGAGGGCGTCTTAGAAGCGGATTGAATGTAGCTGGGATATTTGGAACTTGGAAGTCGATGCTCTTTACTATTGGCCCTACATTGATTGGTAAGGTCGGTGTTCCCAAGACTGGTCTCTTAGAATTATCATAGGCTCGGAGATGAACAGTCTATTTAGAGAGTTGTTGCTCTCTAATTCCTAACCTTTGGCGGTCCTCCAAGGGAAAACATTTACAGGTGATCTGCTGTCTACCAAGGTTAAAGGTTTGAACTTGTTCATGCAAGTTATAGTTAAAATAAAGGGCATTATTGTGTGCAACACCTTCTTTAGAGAGATCCTTTTGATCAAAAGAAATGGTTCTGTCCCCACTACTACTTCTTTTGACCTTGTTTTAAGAGAGACCTCGATCTTGCTAAGTGTGTCAATTAGGGCCTGCCTATGTTTTTGGGAGGCAAATATGAGTTGCCAAATTGAAATGTCGACTTTTTACTTTTGAAGTCTGTTTTAGGATTGGGTCTTCTTCTTTAACACCTTCGAGGTTCTTTTAGGGATTCATGAGTTTGTTGTGGACTCACGGGTGCATTATGTCATCTAGATCTAGTAAGGAATTGGATTTCGGACCTTTAGATTCTCCCCAAAAGTCTTCTCCTTCTAAGGGTGGTGTGCCCTAGAAATCACCGTCGTTGTCATCGCAATTGTAGTCATTATACCTGTTGAGGGCATCATCTGCACCCTTACTAGTATTTCCTATGTTGGACGTTTTCTTATCTCTAGACTGATGTTACCTCTACACCCCATCACGACTTTTGTGGTCATGGTGGAAAGCTCTTCTTCTATCAACATGCCAACATCTCTAAGGGTTGAGAAACTCATCATTGGTAGGAATTTGAGACGTTGATTGTAGGCAGGCTGAAGGTTCTTCACAATGATCTTAACTTGGTCCTTTTCACAAGGTCGGTCTACCATGTGGGCAGCCTTTGCTCTCCATCCGGTGAGAAAATCTATAAAGCTTTGATTCTCACCTTGGATTATTAACTCCAAGTCTCTAAGAGTAAGCTGGTAGATAAGTGTTATAAGAGTATTGATGTAAGAACTCCTTACACCGATTTGTGTAATTGGTGACTTTGCGTAGGTCGACCGCATTATACCGCTTCATTACATCAGTATCAAAATTCTACAGGAAGATGATGTGTGGTAAGTGTCTTCTAGTATGTTCTTAAGAGTCATTTCTCTTATAAGAAGTTGCAAACGTGGTGTTGGGGTGCTTGGGGATTCTCGGAACATCGAAATTTGATATCGGGCATTGTAAACTTAGAGGGTAGTTTCCCTTCAAGGATTGAAGTGAATCCTTTATGATCGAAGTAGTGACTACTGAACATGGATGACTCCCTTAAGATTTGTTCTATCCGATCTATACATGGATCAGCTGAGGCTTGGATTAATGCTTGGGACCTGTCTGGAGGAGATCGACTAGGTAATGGTGGAAGAAATCCTCCTCCTCTTCTAAATCGTTCTTCTTCCTTATCTATCTTACTATCCGCAATAGCTTTTAGGTTAGCCTTAATGTCGCTTGATATAGACTCTATTTTCTAATCTTGAGCATCTATCCGAGCTTCCACCCCAGCGGAATTTTCATTAAGCAAACCAAGGATAGGGGATTGTTCATGTGTTCTTTCCATTGAAGGGGAATTCTTTTTAGGTACTTTCATACGGCAAAAAGTAGATTGAACTAGTGTGTTATGCATCAAAATATGTTGCACAAGTGTAGATCATGGAGCGGAGCGTGGTGCGAGCCGGGAGAAGATGTGATGCACTCCTCGTTGACTAACCTTTTGGAGCTTGGATTCCGACGAAACTGAATTGTAGTAGACTTCCCTACTCGTAACCCAAAGGATGATGCTTAGGACGATGTGAAAGAATATCGCTTTTAGGAGGAAGGGACTTAAGCGCGTGACCGAAGACACTAAGAATGCTTTTAATGTGGATGCACATAAGGAATGCAAAACAAATGAAATGTATGTAATGATGCTTATGACTTAATGATTTGGGATGCGTGAATGATTGATCCTAATGGAAGATGAATTTGCTTTGACTAAATGCAAAAATGCAAAATGGGTTCACTTAATTTGAGATGAATTTCATTTTGGCTAAATGAGAAATGGAAATGTATAATCGATTCACCTAATTTGAGATGAATTTTATTTTGGCTAAATGAAAATGCAAGTGCAAAATGAACTCACATAATTTGAGCTGAATTTTATTTTTGCTAAATGAAAAAGTAAATGCAAAATGGACTCACCTAATTTGAGATGAATTTTATTTTGGCTAAATGAGAATGCAAAATGCAAAATGGACTCACCTAATTTGATATGAATTTTATTTTGGCTAAATGAGAATGAAAAATGCAAAATGGACTCACCTAATTTGATATGAATTTTATTTTGGCTAAATGAGAATGCAAAATGCAAAATGGACTCACTTAATTTGAGATGAATTTTATTTTGGTTAAATGAAAATGCAAATGCAAAATGAACACACCTAATTTGAGATGGATTTTATTTTGGCTAAATGAAAAATGAAAATGCAAAATGGCGATGTGGAGAAATAAAAAGGCCTAAATCTAAAAACCTAGCTGACTAAAAGATAGAGGGATCTTTGGGTTCTTACTGGACTGACTGGTGGTGACTACCTAAAACCGCCTGAAGGAAGATTTTAGGATGACTCGGAAATGTAATTAAGGGACCAACCTTAAAGAAAAGGGGAATATGACTTTTGGCTATAAATGTACGTAATGGATCGACTCTAGGAAATTTTATTAACATATTTTATTTGCACCCATGCAAGGGCTAATCAAGCACTCTTCACCTATCCCTAAAGGATCATAAACAGAAGATTGAATCTAAAAGCAACCACACTCATCCAAGCATGCAAATAAAGAGGTAAGGTGCCACCTAATAGTCAAAGGTGTTTGGTCAAAAGAAGGTTAAGACTAGGTAGGATACATAGTGACTCATAGTCCGAGAATTTAGTCTTCCGTGTGGTGCGCGACAAGAAAAAATGCATTGAATCCTCGGTGGCTCTCGGTAAGCCAAGAGTGCTTGGTACGAGGGAAGAGGTACTGCCTCCCTTGGCAATCAAGCCTAGTTAGGCCCACCTGGGAAGAAGTGGGAGCCTCTTACCGAAGTGTTTAAAAAGGGGTTAAAACCTAATGGTCCACCAACGAAGTAAACTATGTACAAAGGTTGCTAAATGCAGGATGCCTAATGCAAATACATCATTAAAACTCACTAGTCAAAATTTAAAATTTTTCCCTCTCAATAAGTTATTATCCCTAGTGGAGTCGCTACTATAGGAAGAACGGTTCCTCCTCCCGCAAGGGGGCACTTCCCCACATATTCGCGTAGGGTTTTCGAAATTTTTATTTGAATTTGGAAGATGAAACTGATTTTAGGGTTTTGAAGATGAAACATAGAAAGTGGGGATGAATCTCTTATTTGGATTTCCGAATTTTATTAAATGAAGTTGAAACGAGTTAAAATCGGATTGAATGACGGTTTTATTAATTACTTTATTTTAGAAATTATTCTTAGAAGTCTCGAGATATTATCTCTTAACCAAAAAATAATAAAAAGTTAAGGTTTTGGATCTGCCATGAGGCTTTAGGGCCAAACTAGTGTTAAAACACCAGTTTGGACCCAAGCCACGACCATCGACCACTCGGTCGTTGGCTGAAGCCAACATTTAGGGGTTTGGGGCGCTGGCTAAAGGCCATGGCTGAGGAAATCAGCCTCGGCCTTTGGCCTGGCTGGCAGATCCGAAACCCCAATAATTTGTATCCTGCAGTAAGAAAAAAACCGAGAAGCAATTGATAGAAATAAATTAAAAAAGGAGTCGCTAGTAAGTTTTTTAGGGAAAAAAACTAACAAAAACAAAATAAATGCTCTTTCAATCTTAGTATGGGAAAACTAAGACTGAAAGAAGCTAAAAAGTGACTCCATCGGTCTAGAACCAGAATCGGATTCGGGGCGAGCGTACGAAACGTAGGGATAAGGCCTTTCATTCCGCCCGTCAAACTACGACCATCACTAGTTTGAGTAGTGAACTTACATAATGTACTAAACACAAGCAAACAACATATGATATAGAACTAAAAGGAACAAAAACATGATAGAAAGTAATAAAAATCAAATAAAAGGGAAAGCGAAAAGATAGGAAAAGTGACACAATTAAAAGGTTACATCGGTGTGGAGGAAATAAAAGTGATACAATTTCTTATCCACAATACCAAAAGCGATAATGAAATTATAAAAATAGAAATAACCTTTTTGAAGGCTGAATTTGTGCCCTTAGGTCATCCTACCGCTAATCTGGACCTTGTATTTGGATCGATTGATGCGACGGTGGTGATTCAAGAAGGGAATTTTATGAGTTTGTGGGAGTAAGTTTGTAGAGAATAGGAAAGATCAGCTGAATGAATACCAAGAGATTAGAATAATTGAATATTCATTAGCTTTTACTAAGGATTCAGCGGCGTAGTGTTTAGGAATGAGGCCATATGAGGTTACCTTTCTACATCATAACACATAGGAAAAGTCGTGCTGAAATGAGAGCCTAAGCTCTCTATTTATAAGGAGAAGGCTAGGTCACAAATGACCTAAGGTTTGCATGCAACTAGCTGTCCAAGACTGGTTGCAAAAATCGAGCCAAAATTAAAGTGATAAAACTGGATAGAACCAAATAGAACCGCGGTCGGGGAGCCGGCCACCGATGCTTGCCTAGGGTTTCGTGCCCGTCCATGCTGAAAAGGGAGTCTTTAGGCCAAAATGTGACATTTCACGGTGAACTAATTTAGGTTGGGGGCGCCGACCACGACGTTGTTTTAAGGATGTGTGCTCCTTGTCTCGGGCGGATTATCTTGGAGCATGAAATGAAATGCGGCGCTTAACGTCTCTTTGAGATCTTTAGCTCCATGTCTGGTTGGACAATAGTGAAACGCATAATTTTAAACCCGAAATCTCCCACAAGCACCGAACTTCGACCGTCCGAAAGAAAAGGGATTTTTGGACCGACCCAAGACAAAAGGCTATTTTATTTCGTGCTAGGGGGTTCTTTGTGGTTTACTAGGTTCCGTCACACCAGTCAAATACAGTCCATGATCCAAATCCTCAAACAGGACTCGGGATTTCATCATTGGGCCAACAATATGAAATAGAGAAATAAAAGAGATAAGGGACGACACGTTTTAGGTGTCTACACCCATAGCTAGCCGATTTCCTTGGGCCAACTAGTTCAAATATATTCCATTCTTTTCAAGGCTTTTGAAAACATTGAGTTGTGGGCTCAACGCAATCCATTTTTTCGGACTAAGGTTCTAAAGTACACATCCACTATTTTGTGAACTTGGTGGACTTAGATAAGTTAAATACCTTAATTGGGATATGCTCGCATTCACTTGTCTCATTAGGGGCTTACGTTCCGAAGCCGGACACACATAACTTTAGAGAAAGACTTGCAAAATTACATGTGCATGTGTAGTTTGTGGAAGGTCATCGAGGTATGCTTGTCCTTCTTTAGTCTTCAAAATACTTATCTTGTATGGATAAGAATCTTACTTGCCTCGTACACTTGCAGTCGTGGTTGTGTGAATATTTCCCCAATTTTCACCCGAGTTCAAGGAATCACCCTTCTTTTCTAGCCTCGGTGATATGAGCCAAAATCCATCTCCGATAACGGAGAGTGCATAGAATTTCCTCCTTGAGGTCCACCGTCAACAACGTGGCCATGATTTGTCACTTTTATAGTTTAGATTTTCAGCTAAATTGGCCTAGAATTTTTTCCTTCTCACCACAAATTTCTACCCCAACCCACGACCTATGGTGAGCATGTGGGCATGACCATGGTGTGGCCGACATCGGCAAAACGACCGTGCTTTTCCTCCCACTTGTTGCTTCATGGGTCCTGTGTGTGTAGGGAAACTTCCATCCTTGGGGCAAGAGTCAACTCCTTCCAAGTGTCGGCGTTGCAAAAGAGTTGAGCGAAAGACGAATTTTGTTTGAGGGCCCATTTAGTTTTTGGTGGTACCTTGGTAAGCGAGTTACACCTGCAAATCCGCTACAATACGTGGCCACCTTTTGTTCCTCAAAATCCACCATAAACCATGTTTTACTTCCACTCAATAACTCAAGAGGATGAGGAAGAAACAACTAACGAGATACCTCTATATGTTGTTTGTGGATGCGGGTTTGTCTATTATCCAATATTCGAGACGAATCATGACCCGATTAGTAAGTCTTAGTTTGTTCTTGGTGTGATTATGTTTCTAGTGTGGAAATTAATCTTATTGTTAATATAGCTTCTCCAAGGTGACGTCCATATTTCGAGTTTGGCGGTCGACGTGTCTCAACCTGGAGAACCCCATGCATTATAACAATTCCCGAACTTTTTGAATCTGAATGCATAAGGCATCCACTCCCAAAGAACTGGAAAAGGGGAAAGAGTATTATGCTCTTTTGCTTTTAGTTACATTCTAAAAGTGTCTTGGTAACTATGAATGGAATTTTAGCACGATCATGAGTAGTTTGGAAAAATGTCTATCAGATTCTTAGTCTACCATTAAAGCTTTAAAGGATTTATTTACTGGTTAAGCATTCCAATTGTTTTGGTTGAGACTAGTTAGTTAAATTGCTAACTCATGAGTGCTTAGTATATCTACTAATCACTCTTTCAAATTTATAAAATCGCTGTTCTAGGTCTGCTCCTTCGAGAGGCTTCCTTGGCGATTCGGGACTCACGCTAATGTCACTAGCCAACAAATGTCGTCCACTAGTACTACTGGAGTCGGTCCTTCACGATGCTCATCCCGGTGTTCTCACCTGTCACAACACTTTTGAAGCGGAGCCAAGCGGTTTTATACCGGGGCCTAGTTCTTATAATATTGGCATACATGTTATGCCCTTATAAGCCCTCAATCCTTATGGCAACCCACATGATTTTCATCGGATGTCATATAGCGAGCCTTATACCGAGGCCTCACAACCGACTTGGGACTACGGGGCTGGCTTTTCGCAAGTAGCGGGAGATAGACGGGTTTTAACCTCAATCTTGGAGGATCTCGGTAATTATGTCTTCGATGACGTTGGTGGGGATGACGTTGATGAAGATTGAATAACCACTTGTACGGTGCTTTATAGTATTAATAATAATGGATTTTTGTACTATTTGACTTTATGCAATGAGATGAATGCAAGGACTAGATCTAAAAATGCTTTCTTTATTTATATGATGCGAAAAAATTCAAAGACAAATTCAAAAAAATTGTACCAGCCCCCATTCCCACCAAAAGAAAATAATATAAAAGAAAATAGCTGAGTTTAAGTAGAAATGGGCTAGGATAAAAAAATTGTACGAAACACGCGGATCGAAAGAAAAAAAGAGTGAGGAATTGGCTCGTGTGGCCGGTGCCGGTCAAGGTGCGGTCTACACCTAGTTGGTTGTAGTGGCTTGAGTTGTGAGGATCGAGGTCCTAATAAATTCGCTATAAAAGGAGCGTGGCAGGTCATCGGGAATTACACCTCCAAGTATTCAACTATAGCTCTTCGAAAACGAGTCCCTAAAAGTCTAGTTTTCTTTGTTTCTTCAATGCCAAAAAAAAAAATTTCATTACGGAATTAACCCACTGGATAATTGAGATGAACAATGTCGACAAGCTAGGGTGAGAATTATGGGCTAGACATTCTCTTCCGCATTACACGGGTTAGGATCCACTGGACTTTGTTAATGACTGCAGGTGGCCTTCAGGATCCTCGAATATCATGTATTCGAGGTTCGCGGATAAAGAATTGTATCCCCTTTACGAAGAGTTCGATGCCATTATGCTCATTGACCAATGTCGAACTACACCGTAATTCCTATGCCATCAAATATTATGGCGGGAACCTATAGACATCTTATGAGTCCGAATAATAGGATTTTGAGGTGGATTCTTGTCAAGGACGAAGTGAATCTAACTAACCTCGATGTCTCACTTTCGTCCTATGTATATCTCAGGATCGATGCTCATCCAAAGGCATCGGGCCATTATTACATGCCTAATAGGTGGCTTCCTATTGGTAGGACGCCATAGAAATTTAGCGCTTGCTTTATTGCTTGACATTATCGAACAATAGGGGATTACCGTTCCCTAACCCCTCTAATTGTTGCACAAACCATCCCGAGACTGGACCGAGTGGAGGCAAATCCCAACGAGGACTTCGCGAGATAACCTCCTATTGTTGAAAGTAAGTAGTACTAAAACGGTCGAGAACATGCCGGAAGGGCCGGAAGACGGCGTCGACCAAGGAAGGTCGTCCGGCGCCAACGAGCCCAAAAAGCTCTCGACTTTTTCCCTCATTTGTTTAATTTTATTTTTGCCCCTGTTGGGCTGCAAATAAGGATGTATCTTGTAGTGTAACATACTATTAATTATGTTTTTATCCGTGTTGTGCGGATCCGGCTCGTAGAGCACTTTGAGATGGTTCGGGGACCCGCAAAACTTGAGTAATACCTGGCTACTCAATTTTGTTAGCGACAAAGGATTACTTTGCTGACTAAGAAGGAAACATCCTGGTGGGAGACTTGGTTTAGGGTAGGACGTCCTATTAAATGGTACATCGAGTATTGGAGGGTTTCCTAATTTAGGACATACACTAAAAGGCATCCTTTTGTACGTTCATCGGGACTTGGAACCGAGTACGTGTTATTTCCCAAATCGTGTAATGCAGCAAATGAGACGTGTTATTTCCTATATCGTGTAATGCACCCCTTCAAATTCAAAAAGTGGTCCTGCAGATTGACGAACGGGCTCGCCGAAGAGAGGCAAAAACTAAGGAGAAAGAAGACAGAAGGGCTTGTAGGATTGAGGAACTAAAAAAGTGAACCTAGGGAGATACAACCGAGTCTACTAGCTCAAAAGGGAAAAAAGTAAAAATTGACTAGGGCATAGAATTAGGAAAGAATGAGAATTTAGGAAACTTTTTGTTTTGCCTATTTCGAACAAATTATTCTTCAAGTATTATGCTTGTTATTTACCTTTCTAGCTATGTACTTGGGTAAGTAGTAGGCTTGCCCTTTGTTATTAATAAAGTAAAAAGTAAGTTTTATGCTCACTTTTATGCTTTATCACTTTTGTTTTATCGCTTAGCTAAAGGAATAAATTAATAATTGGGTTGTCTAAAATGGACCACCCTAAAAATTAAAATGTCGAATAATAAATATCAATCGAAGGGATTTTGAGCCGGCCATCCCGTCGTTGACCGGGCGATGGTCGGCGCTGGCCAAGGCCTTAGCTTGATTAAGCTGGGTTCGGCAAGTAGCCGAAATCATCTAGTGTTATGCTAAACTTAAAATTTTTTTCAATTGATTCAAGCTAGTTTCCTAAAACATTTCTTCGCCATCTAAGTCCAGTCAATTTGACGGCTCCTCCTACCAGATTTGACTGAGTATGTATGGGCCTTGCTAATTGGGCCTAAATTTTCCTTTAGAGTCCTAAATTGGTGCTCTAATTTCCTTAAGAACCAAATCTCCAACTTAGAAGTGACGAATCTCGACTTTTTTTGTTAAATGTCTTGATATACGCGCCGGGTATATTTGAACATTATGGCAAGCTCCTTTCATCTAATAAGACTAACTCCTCGTAACGCACTTTGGTCATTCCGCTCAGGAATCTTACTTTCTACTATTATTCGCAAAGAGGGGATGGCAATTTCTATTAGAAGGACTGCTTCCATGCCATACACTAGGGAGTAAGGGGTTGCTCCCTTTGAGGTTCTAATTGAGGTTCGATAGCCCCATAAAGCGAAGGGCAATTTTGGGGCTAGTCCTTGTAGTTGGTGGCCATTTTCTCCACTATCTTTCTAATGTTTTTGTTAGTGGCCTCGTCTACTCCATTAGTTTGAAGGCAATAGGGAAAAGACTTATGATGTACTTGTCTACTAAATCCACCACCTCTTTTTGAAGTGACTACTATGGTCATCGATAAATTCATATGGCACCACATATCAAAAGATGATGTTAAGGGTTATGAATTTGACCACATGTTTTGATGTTATCATGGCATAGGATGTCGCTTCTACTCATTAGTGAAGTAGTCAACTGTTACTAACATAAATTTATGACCGCCTGCTCCTTTAGGGGTCACTAGTCCCCTATCTGTCTAAGGTCGGGGCATAGATGATGTCTATGCCCCAAACTAAGAATGGCCAAGGTGATGCAAGTGTTGTTAAAAAGGATGGTGGTTGGTGCTGCAGGTTTATGTAAACTTGACACTTGTGACATCTTCTACGAAACTCACGACAATTTGTTGCCATGGTTGACTAATAGTACCCGAATCTATGAATTTTCCGAATCACCATTCTTCCATTCATATGCGATCCACATTCTCCACCATGAACACCGCCCATTATGCTCTCTACTTCATATTGATTGACACAAAGTAAGCTAATTCCTATGTTGGTTTTCTTGTACAATTGTCCCTGGTTTATAAAAATTGTGCAGCTAACATGCGGACATCTCATTAGGCTCTAGGTGTGGAGTCCACTGGGTATTATTGGCTTTCTACGTATTGGTAAATGTCATGGTAGCAACTGGTTTGGTTGGTAGTAGACACTTCTAATGCATATATATGCGTAGGTTGACTCCTCCGTTTTATATGAATGGGCATTAAATGATGCCACTAGGGATATTGATCATGGATGCTAATTTTGCTAAGGCGATTGTGAATTGATTTTTATCCGTAGGAAGGTACGTGTATGATATGTTGTCAATGTGTTTTACTAACTCCATGAAATGTTCTTGGTAGGGTGCCAAGGCTTCATTACTTACCTCCTATTTCGTGAAATCGATCGATGATCGGATCGAGTCGCTGTAGACCTTAACGTTCTTGTCTCGTATCTCTATAGTAGCTTGTAGTCCGGTAATACATGTCTCGTAATCTGCAGACATTTTTGGTGACTTTAAAATTCAATTTGACTGAAATGGGAGTATGTGCTTCCTCTCGGTGAAACTAAAAGGATTCCTACTCTAAATCCCTTTTGATTGGAAGCGCCATCAAAGTACATCTTCGATACGTCAACTTCTACCTTCGTGCTGGGAAATCGAAATGATCCGGTTCTTCGGTCGTTGATACATCGATAAGAATTCTAAGATTACTCTCCCCTTAATTGCTTTTTTATGGGACATACTTGAGTTCAAACTCGATAACATGACCGTCCATCTAGCTATCTTACTACCGATAGTTGGTTGTTCCGAATATACTTGATGGGGTCCATTGGCGCTATTACATGTACCGTGTGGGCTAGCACGACATGTCTAAGTTTCTTGGTGGCCCGAGCTAAAGCCAATGATGTCTTCTTTAGGGAGTATATCGAGTCATGTAATCTAAGAATTTCTTGCTTAGATAATACACCATGTGTTCCTGTTTTTCGTCTCGTTGAGCTAACATGGCCCCCATCGGCGTCTCTGTTGTGGTGAGGTATAGGAGCAATGGCTTTTCGGATTATGGCGAGAATTAGAACTGGTGGATTGGCCAAATACTCCTTAACCTTCTCGAATGTTGTTTAGCACTCCTCATCCCAAATGGGTCTAGCTCCCTTTTGAGCTTCTTGAAGATGGGTTCATAAACCATAGTATGTTTTCACATGGAACGACTAATATCATCGCAAACACCCTAAAAATCCTGTATTTCCTTCTCCATCGGCAGCAGTGGTATTTCGTTGATGGCTTTGACCTTTTATGGATCAACTTTAATTCCTCTAAGACTCGACCACATAGCTTAATAGTTTCCTGAGGTTACCCCAACCCAAAGGCACACTTGTTTGGCTTAAGGCGTATGTTGTCTTTACGCCATCTTTCGAAGAATTTTCCAAGGCTAGGTAGGTACCTTGCCCTATCCTTGAACATGATGATCATGTCGTCGGCATAAACTCCGGCCTTTTATGTATCATGTCGTGTAACAATGTCATGGCCAGTGTTCTTGATCCCAAAAGGAATCACAACATAGCAATACGTCCCTCATTGAGTGATTGAAGGTTTGCTCTTAGAGAGTCTTAGTCACCCTAGAGCGGGTGAATAGGGCGATGAGGAAATTTTAACAAATATAGATAGAATAAGCTTGAAAAGAATGAATAAGACAACCTCGAGTCTAGATTGGACTCGGAAAATTGTAAACTCGGAGATACGTGGAAAACCTCCCGGGGCGAGAAAACCACGAACAGTGCTAGTTCAAGCACCAAGTCAAATCCACTATTTTGAATCCACAAAATACAACAGATCGACTCAACCGGAATTGCTCCATTAAACAATTCCTTACAATGTTTTCCTAGACTCGAAATTCCCTTATTTGATATAGTACTTCCTAACCGAGGTAACCTTGACGAGTTAGGGACAAGCGAGCTGACTTAACCCTTACAACTCAGTCAAGGGACCTTACTCAAAAAGTAAGAAAGAGTATGTGACTGATTACAAGACTTTACAACTCGGAAAGTATGAATTACAAGTTGGGAGTTGTAAAATAGAAGACCGAGTATGAATATAATGACTTTTGCTTATGAAATGTGTATCAAAAATAATCCCAGACAAACTTTAAGTCTTGAGAGTTGGCTTCTATTTATAGATGACCAAGCATATTAGCCGTTGTGACTAATTTCTAAAGAGAAGTCCTTCTTGACCGTTGTAACGGTTTTTCGAGTCGCTAAGAAAAGATTCGTTGGGATGTGAACGTTGTGCAATGGCTCTTGGCTCATAAAGGTGCTGCAATTAGCTGGTGATGTCCGAAAAGTAAGGTGGAAATCACCGTTGAGCTTAGCGTTGATGTTTTCTAGTTTTAGAAATAGACAACCCTCACACAACGTCCGGGCCTTGTTCGGAAGTAGAAAAGCCTTGTCTGCTGGTGATTGACATCTTGAAGCCGGTTATTTTTGCAATTCAAAAATAAGATAACCTCATTTGGATAACCTACAAAAGTAAATACTTTTCGTTCTCAAAGTATAAAAAACTTTGGTCCAAGATTAGGCACAAATAATAATTTATATGAGATAATTAGGTACATAATTATCTCGGGCCTAGAAGAGTGGAATTTTCCGAGTCTAATATTCATTATACTCAAAATCCATCGAGTCGATCCTAAGAAAGATCAAGTTATAAGAGTGAAAACATCGAGTATAAGCACTTGATCTCGGACAAATAATTCTCAAACAAACATACTGACTTAGATAGATGAATTAACACTATAATTCACTTTACTTCAAGATATGCGATCGGAACTTAGATAAGAAGTGTTAGAGAGATTACTTGAACATGCGATAAATCTAAGCGATGTCCGAGAGACTCGAAATGTCAATGTGAGAGGATAAACAAGAATGAGATTTCTTAGTCGATCGGAATCAAATGAAAACTTATGCAGGAGTTTCTATAACTCTTAGAATGACTTGTAATCAAAACTTAGGGGGATGAGGTTTATACCTGAGTCCTTACGTAGTACTCGGAATGATCTTGTTTTAGAGTCCGAGTCTTCAATCTCCCCTTTTTAATGAAAGGCATTGCATACTTAGATAGAAACTTTGTTAGTAAAATAATCATGAGTTTTCATTCTTACTCAGTAGAATATCTCATAATATAAAGTAATGAGTGAAGTGATTCGTACTTAGAATTTTTGCGAGATAAGTCATACGACTAAGAATCATGAGTAATTATATCGGAGCGAAATAGACGAGAAAAATAATACGAGCTGATATATTAGAGCAAAACTAAATAATAAGAAATTCAAACTCGGAAAGAGTGAACTCAGAAATCAGTATGCTCGAAAATAAAAACTCCATTCATATATATACAAAAAACACAGAAAATACACGTAAAAGAGGGTGAGAAAAACGCCTCCTAAACAAGACAACAATTTTTCTAGTATTCTCCCCTTGCCTTTCAGCAAAAACAAAAAAATAGGGAAGAATGTATCAAGTTGATACAATTGATGTCCGGAAAAAAAACAAGAGAAAAAGAAATTAAGATGGTGGATTTGGGGAGGTCCGAGTTGAGGAGGATGAACGTGCAGTGCGCCCGCCCTGGTATGCTTGTGATGATGTTGAAGATCCGGGCGGCGGCAGCGCTGGTATCTTTGGAAGTAGCTCAGCTCGAGTGGCCGACCCAGAACTAGGTCGTCCAGAGGCTCATCCTCTTGGAAAGTTACAGGGGGTTGCTTACGGCTTGACTGCTGCGGATTGTCCTATATCGGCGAGGTCTTCTAACGCACTTAGGCTGGCATGTCCGAGCTTATCAATTCTGGTTGAGGAACTTCAGCACCTTGTCCCTAGGCTTCTTCCTTTTTCTCTCCTTCTTCCTCATTCTCCTCTTCCTTCTCTTCCTCCTTCTCTTCCTCCTTCTCCTCGGAAAGAGCTGCTTCAGCCGCAACTTCCTCTTGTCCTTCCGCTCCCTCTCCGGAGGGAGACTTAGCGAGACTCGAGGACTCTTCGAGACGTGTCCAGAGTTATCCGGGTCTTGAGTGGCCTTCGATCACCTCTCTTGGAGGAGATTGAGCATCTCCTGTGGCTCCTTAACCAGATTCTTCATTTTGAGGAGCACATCTTGTTGGTCTCGAATCCGAGATTGGATCGTTTTCTAGTTGATGGTCATGAATTGAAGGACGGACTTGAAGGAGCGGATAGTGTCCGTGACCATTTTTGAACTAGAAATGTCGTGGTGCAATTTAAGAGATATAAAATGGAAAAGGGAGATTCACTAGTTAGTTTTAGGAATAAAAACTAACAAAAATAAAAAGAATACTCTTCCAATATTAGTATAGAAAAACTAACCTTGAAAAAGGTTTAAAAATGACTCAGTCAATGTAAAACCAAGAATCCAGAGTTTCGGGCGAAGGTATGAAATGTTGGGATAAGCCCATCCATTCCACCTGTCAACATACATACGACTTTTACTAATTTGAATTGTGAGTTAAAGTAACACGTTTTCAATCAACTGTACAACATATGAATTGTAACACCCCAAAACCCACCCTAAGAGTATTACATCGTCGAGTTCCTCAAAGAAACTCCCAAGGCTCACTCAGGTGTCAACTTGGCTGTCTAAATCGAACATAAAGGTAAAGAAGGTAATTTTTCCAAAAGAGTTTGACCTTTTTCGAAAAATTTAGATAGAGTTCCATTTGTAATATGGACTATCCCCGAGGCTTCAAGCCTTAAAACCCTACATAAAAACCATAATAAAACTCAACGAGCCACACGCTCGAAGTACGCAACTAAACGGCCACACGCCGAAGTACATTCATTTTGGTTTTGAAATTACTAATAGTTTAGAGTATAAGATTACCCACCTCAAATTAGGGATGAAGGTTTGCTGAAATCCGGGTTAGCTTAGGTCAATTTCTTCGCTTCCTTCCTCTTCCTCACCTTATGCCCTGCTGCCGACCCTGGTCCGCCTCTATTTTGCCTCTTTCCTCCTTGTCCGACTCTTGCTCTTGCTCGCCGGCCATTGTCTTCTTGCTCTCCGGCAACCTCCCTCCGGCCCTCGTGGTCGCTTCCCTTCTTCATGTCTCGATTTCACCTCCCCTTTATGCCCTTGGGCCTTTCCTGCGACGCGCGAGTCTTCCCTTCATTTACCGCTCGGTGCGCCGTGCCTTCAGCTTCTTCTTCGGTCCTCACACTCGCACTCTCTCTCTCTCTCGCTTGGTATCACCCTTGCCCGACCTTCCTTCCCTCGCTCCCCTGCTCCCGGTTCTGCTCCTTCTTCTCTCCTCTGTTTCCCTCGGCTTCTTTCCTTTCCCGAGCCTTCCTTCTTTCTTTTCCTTATCACTTAATCTCTTCTTTCTTTTCCCCTTTTGTTGTGGCTTCACCACCTATTGCCAGCACAACCCAATTACACTAATCTTCCCCTTTGTCTATCACACATAATTCAAGACCTTTTTCTCTTTTTTTTTTTTGGCTTGGATAATCTCAAGGTAAAAAGTCAAAATAATAAATCACAAGTCGCCTCGGGTTTTAATTACGGGTCCGGGAAGGAAATCGGGAGGAAGTTATACAAAATGCTAATTTATTTATAAAAGCACGTACGATTAAGGACTCGTACTAATTAAAATAATTTACGTGTCGATTATTTAATTAATTAACTTACTTAAAATTCCGGGTCTCACATGAATACCAAAATTAAATTAGCCAAACATGCAAAGCAAGCGATAAAAGTAATTAAGAAAACGATAAAGAAAGTAGTAAAAGAAAACAAAAAAGCAAGCGATAAAAATAAAATTCCAACGGGTGGGGAGGAATTAAAAGGATTACATCTTGATCCACGATACGGAAAGTGGTAACAGGCACGAATTTTTAGGGATTGAAAGTGAATTGAGCACCCTTATGTTGTGTCACTCGCCGATCTTGAGTCACGAACCGGATCCGGAAGCATAATAGTGGATGAACGAATTGAAGTAGGCTATTTGTGGACATTATGGAGGTAGAGTAGTGTAGGAAAATGATGATGTAAAGTAATGGTTATGAAAATGAGCAAAAAGATTAGAATACCAATTAGCATTTAGTAACTATTAGCCTAAATTGAGCAGAGTGTGTAGCTAGGGTATTGATTTAAAGATAAAAATGTAGCAACTAGGTTAATCAACCTTTTTTTAGCTTCACTCGAAGCCTAAATTAAGGAATAAACTCCTCTATTTATAGACTCGGGGCTAGGTCACAAAAATGACCTAAAAGCAAGTACTTAGCCATCAAACAGACTAAACCAAACCTGGCTAGAACGAAGAAAAAAATTGGATAAAATCAGCATGGACTGGGAATCCCTTGGGAAGTGCTTGAGAAGCACGGCGCCAGCCTAAAAACGACACCGCTTCGAAAAGTGTCCTTCCATGTCTCAGCTGGTCTCCGGAGCAAAATGTAGCGCTTTGGTATGAACAGCCATGAAGCACGGCGCCGGCCTCAAACAGTGTTGTTTGGCGAACTTGACTTTCGCGCCTCGGTTGGGCGCTTGGAGAAAAACCCATGGCTTTGGCTTGAAAAGCCATGAAGCGTGGTACCGACCTAACCGACGTTATACGAGACATTTTGAGCTCCATGTTACGTTGGGATGTCAAAGATGAAACACTCGCATTTAGTGAGCAGCTGGGCTTGAAGCGCGGCGCCGACCTCCTCTTGATTGGGAGCCTTGACTCGAGGCTTGGTTAGCTCCAAAGAAAATGGGTTTGTCGGCCGATTCAAATAAAAAGGTTTATTTTTGTAGTGCTAATGAATTTTTTTGTGGTTTACTAGCTTTCGTCACGGCAATCAAACTCCGAACATGATCTAATTTCGCAAATAAGACTGGGATTTCATCACTGGCTGGCAAAATAAAAATAACAGAAATAAAGGAGATAAGAGTGACTTCTCGGTGTCTACATACAATGTCAACTAAACAAGATAAGTACCCTTTAGTGTCTACTTTGACCCTCATCTTTCGGACTCAGTCAAAGTAGGGGCTAATAATCTTCTCTCTCTAAGCTTAGAGTTTCTCTCTCTAGGAAGCTTGACATGGGAAAAGCGAAGAGGGAAGGCCTGCAAGCGAAATTCACCACAAATCACACCAAATCGCACCGAACAAAATCAAAAAGTGGATGCAAGCAATCAACAATTAGAAGATAGTGAGAGCCGGATCGGCAAAGATGCTTCAACGGAAAGAATTAATGGAACAAGTAATCAATGGCCTGGAAACAGGATGGGGATACGGAGAAACCAAGTGAATGGAGCGCAAGTGGTGGCTGCCCAAAACGACACTAACCAGGTAAATCCACCTCTAGTAACCTATGCTTACGTAGTGGGGAACGGGGATGGATTAAGTCCGGATTTATTCCCAGTCTTGAAGGTATATGGACAAAAAGTGGTTAAAATTGATTCGAAGACATACGGGAAGAAGTAGACTATTGAAACTCTGCTATCCTTTACTTGTGTGTTGGGGGATAACCTACCATATCAAGTGATGAACGGATTTCTTAGAAGGATATAGAAAAACAATGGAATAGAATCAATTTATGCCTTACCCGATGGTATATTCTTAATTCATTTTGATGAAATTGAACAAAGGGACATAGTATTAAATAGAGGACAATTTTTCTTTAACAAGAAACCTATGATCCTTAAACCATGGACTCCTGATTCATCGATTAACAAAAACGCAATCAAGAGTGTCCCTCTCGTGGGTTCAGCTGCCTAGGTTAGATATCAAATATTGGGGAACAGTGAGTTTGGGTAAAATTGGAAGTTTTCTAGGCAAACCTATCAAAGCTAATAGAGCTATAAGACATTAAACCATGCTGAATTATGCCTGGATTATAGTGGAGATGAAAATTGATGAGCATTTGCTCGAATACATAGAGTTTATGTCCGAAAAAATATACTAATCGAGCAAAAGGTTGAATATGAATGGAAGCCTTTGAAGTGTGACCACTGCAAGATGTTTGGGCATAATGTGGAGGTTTGTAGGAAAAAGCTTAACATCAAATGGATATGGGTACCCAAAGCCCCTGAAGTGAATGAAGTTGTCCAAAAGAGAAGCCCAACAAAGACCATAAGGAAGCCGACACGGAAGGTTTTCGAGTTAGTGACTAGAGGCGGATCTAGTACCCCAGACACAGACACGTTGCTCCTAACTCAAGCATTCCAACAACATCTAGTCCGTTCCAAATACTGCAGATTTTTTATGAGAACAATGAGGCCAATGGTGACAAAGGTACCTTACACACCACCCCAACTGAATGTCGGTGGCCAGCTGGAATGTTAGAGGTCCGAATAGACCTAAAAAACAGCTAGAAGTAAAAAATTTCTTGCTGCCAATAATGTTGGACTTATAGGAATGTTGGAGACCAAAATAAGAACCGTTAGTTTCCTAGTTGCTTATAATAACATGTTTCAAGGATGGGGTTCTTTTATCAACAATGAACACCACCCCTTTGGGCGTGTTTGGGTTGCTTCGCAACCTAATATTTTTCAGGTTCAGGTACTTACATCTTCAAGCCGGTTTGTACATTGTGCGATTACACACTATGAGACTAATGCAAGCTTTTACATGACCTTTGTTTATGGCTATAATAAAGAGGAAGAACGCAGTGAACTTTGGAATAGCCTAAAGGACATTAGCACAACCATTCATGAAGCTTGGTGTGTCCTAGGAGACTTCAATGCCCCCTTAAACATTGAGGACGGAATTGGTGGAAATAAAGTGACAGCTCAAGACACTAAAGATTTCAGGAAAACGGTAGATATTTGCCTACTACAGGACATACAATCTTCGAGTTGCGAGTATACATAGAAGATGGGCATAGGATATTCTCGAAGATTGACGAGCCTTGGTGAATCGGAGTGGATACTTCTATGGGAGGATGCTAGGGCTACCTTTCTACCTGAAGGGATATCGGATCACACACCTATAATCATCAAATTTTACCACTGGTATTAGACCTCTCAACAAAGCCTTCGAGATATTGTGAGATGTGGGAGAAAAACCCCCAATTCAACGACATTGTGCAAGAGATTTGGAGCATGAAAATTCAAGGAAGCTACATGTATCAATTAGTAACCAAGCTAAAGAGGATGAAATCACCCCTCAAGAAGCTTCACAAAGATGGTTTTGGTGATATTCATGATAAGGTGGAACGAGCTAGTGCTAACCTCCACATGGCACAAACGGTTCTGCACTCGGACCCCCTTAATGAAAGTTTACAAACCGAAGAGCACCTAGCCAGAGAGAAACTTGAAGAATTACTGGATGCCTTAGTAATACTCCTGAGACAACAAAGTAAGATTACATGGCTCAATCCGGGCGATCAATGCAATAAATACTTTTATGCAATCTCGAAGCGAGAGGAAACAACAATCTATTATCCATGAAATCACCGATGAACATGGGATAAAAATTGAAGGAAGAGACAATGTAGCCTCGTCATATGGTCAATTTCTTCAAAAGCATGCTTGGCACACAATTAGGGATGAGAAGTACAGCAAATGAAGAGACTTTCTGCAAAGGGCCCGGACTCAATATAGAACAATAACTCGGAATCAGCAAACCTGTCACTATTGAAGAAATCAAACTGGCTATGTTTTCTATAGCTAACCGTAAGTCTCCAGGACTCGATGACTTCTCCGAGTAGTTTCTTCAAACATAAGCTGGAACACCGTGGGTGCATTAGTGACAAAGGCGGTGCAAGAGTTTTTCTCAATAGGAAAGTTGCTTAACTAAATTAACTCCACCAATTTGGTGCTCATACCTAAACTTGAAAAACACTGTAATCGGGGGTGATTTTAGGCCAATTTCCTGTTGTAATACCATATACAAGTGGATCTCCAAAATCATATGTGCAAGGCTGAAAGAAATTTTACCTACACTGATTAGCCCAAGCCAAAGTGCCTTTGTTGCTGGTAGAGAATTAGTGCATAATGTGCTACTATGTCAAGAATTGCTCAAAGGCTACAAAAGGAAACATATTAGCCCGAGATGTGTCCTCAAAGTGGATCTAAGGAAAGCATATGACTCCATCCACTGGGAGTTTGTTGAAGAGGTTCGAATGGTTTCTGTTTCCCCAATATTGTTAAGAAGTGGATTATGGCCTGTGTCACTAGCACATCCTTCTCAATATGCATGAATGGGGGAATTTTGGGCATTTTAAAGGGGGAAAAGGACTGAGACAAGGAGACCCTGTTTCACCACTACTATTTGTCCTAACAATGGAATACTTTTCCAGGCAACTTCAGGATGCTTGTAGAAAAGGGCTTGATCCACTATCACCCAGGGTGTAAAAGCTTGAAAGTAAGCCACTTATCCTTTGCCGATGACCTAATGGTCTTACGTAAACTAAACCATCGATCAATACAAGCCATTAAACTGGTTTTCCAACAATTCTCTAAGATATCGGGACTGCATATTAATGAGAACAAATCCCAAATATATGTGGGTGGCCTCAAAGCCGAGAAGGAGAGGGACATCGTGCGGTGTTCGAGCTTTCGGTTAGGGACCCTACCTCTTAAATACTTAGGAGTGTCCGTTACGGCATCTAGACCGAATGCCACCGATTGCCAAATGCTACTTGAAAAAACGACAAAGAGAATCCGAATTTGGCAAAGCAGAATTTGTCCTATGCAGCTAGATGCACATTGATAAATTCGAGTCCTAATGGGGGTTTGTTCATTACAGGCAACTGTGTTTATATTACCTCAAGCTGTAATAAAGAAAGTGGAACAACTATATAGGAACTTCTTATGGAGTTCTACCGATGAGTACAAAAGAGTGCCTCTAGTGGCATGGGAAACAGTTTGCACACCTAAAGCTTGTGGAGGGTCGGGCTTCAAAGACATACGTAAATGGAATAAAGCCTTAGTTGCAAAGCTACTGTGGGCAATTTCATGCAAAAAGATATTCTATGGGTCAAGTGGATCAATGCTCACTACCTAAAACACCAAGGAATATGGGAGTATCAACAAGGAAGGAATGCCTGCTGGTATTGGAAGAAGGTTTGTTAAATACGAGAACAAGTCGGACCATGGATGTAGACAAGAGATACAGGGCAGAAACTTGAAGCAGCTGAAATTTATAAATGGTTACTTGGAGACATACCAAAGATGAAATGGTGTAAGTATACATGGGACAACAACATCATTCCAAAGCACAGATTCATTCTATGGCTGATATTGCAAAACAAACTACCTACAAGGTAAAGACTCGAGAAATCAAACCCCCATAAGGTCCTTTGTCTGTGGTATTTGTGGTGAGGAAACCGAAACCTTAGAACACCTATTCTATGAATGCAAACATGCAACGAAGTCAGAATGATGGTGTTCAAATGGATCCAAAACACACAGAACCCAAAATCCTTGTCAAATTCGCACAAATGGTTGCGAGAGAACAAAGAGGAAAGGGGTATATGGAAAAGAATACTAAAGGGTGGAAGTGCTGCCATCATGTACTAAGTTTGGAGAGATAGAAACGAAGCTATCCACCAGCGGAAGACGCCCGATCCGAACGATCATTTAAGTTCATCCAGGACACAATCAAGAACCGATTCAACTTCTTAGGTATGCGCAAGCCTAAGTACAAAGCTTGGGATCAATGTTGTTGCTAAAAACTGTACCCTTGAGATTTAAAGGTGAAGGGAACCCTTCCTAGAAGGTGGCTCATCTCCTAAAATACTCTCCTTATGTATTTACCTATCAAGGTAATTTGATTAATGAATGAAGTGTTTGCCTTTGTTAAAAAAGTAGGGGCTAATCGTAGAAACCTAAAACGTCTCATCCTTATCTTTTTATTTAGTTTATTTATTTTTGTTAGCCCAGTGATGAAAAACCAGTCTCGTTTGTAAGCTCGAGTCAAGATTGGACTAAAGCAGCGTGACGAAGCCAATATAGCCCACAAAAATCCAAAGCACCACAAAAAACCCAAATTAATTTTTCTAGGCGTGGTCAGCCCGCAAAACAAGTCCTCGACCAACCCAAACTAGGTTTGGACTCCCAAACCTGGACCGGAATAGGTGTCGGATCGCTTAGCCGACGCAACATTTTGCCTTCTTTTAATGGTCCGGTTTGCATGCTCTCCCAAACGAGTATGTGACACCATTTTGGGTTCGATACCAAATACTAGAATCCTTTAAGATGTGTCATTTTGACTATTTCAACTTCCTAGTTTTTTCTTTATCCATTTCCGACATTTTCAAACACAATATCACCCAGGAAAAGCAAATGTTGTCGCTTACATATAAAGTAGGAAAACACAACACAATTTGAATGCACTAATAGTAACTCAACCTCCCATTTTGTGAGATTTCCACAATTTGGGTATTAAGTTAGTCTCACATGGAAAAACGAGTGGATTTCTAGTAGTAATAAAGGTACAAGTTATCATAATGAAAGAAATCCACTTAGGTCAAAGCAATGATGTTGTGTTAGAAGGTATTAAGCAAAATATTAAAAAGGAAAAAATCCCCTGGTTTTATAATGCATACGAGATGGAACCTTGAGGTTTCTAATTGGTTATGTGTACCAAATAAATCGAAATTAAAAAGAAAAAAATTCTTGAGGAAACTCACAATACATCCATTAGGAATAAAAATGTATATAGACTTGAAGCAATAATTTTGGTGGAATAATATCAACGAAGATATCACATAATATGCATATAAAGGCTTGACTTGTCAAATGGTTAAAGCCGAACTTTGAGAGAATAATATGAAAAGTGACATCAACGTCCTGTTGGTAAGTTAAGATCATTGGAGATTCCTATCTTAAAAGGGGTTCAATTTCAATGGACTCTGTCGAGGGATTACTTCTTACTTCTTCAAAGAAAAATGCTATATGGGTGATTGTTGATCGATTTACTAAATTTGCGCATTTTGTACCAACACAACACATGGAATGTAGAGATATTGACACAATTATACGTTAAAGAAGTTGTTAGGTTACATGGAATACCGAAGGACATCGTATCGAGATAATGACAAGAGGTTTCACATGAATTTCTTGGAAGCTCTATAGCGAGATTTTGGGACTAAATTGAGTTTTAATAGTTTGTATCATCCAATACTAAACAGGCAAACTAAAAAGTAAATCAAATATTAAGAGATATACTCGGAGTATATGTACTCGACTTTCGGGGAACGAAAAAATAATTTACCTTTGGTGGAATTCTCGTATAATAACAATTATCATGTCACCATTAAAATGGCTCTATTTAAAGCGTTATATGGAAGAAAATGCGAATCATGTTGCGTTGCACTGAAATGGATGAAGCATTGATTATGGGACCGAAAATGTCAAGAAGATTCAAGAACATATCAAGGAAATTCAAAGTCAACAAAAGAGTTATACAAATAAAAGTGTTTTTGAAAGTGTCCCTAGTGAAAGGGGTCGAGATAGTTCAATGTTAGGGAAAATTAAGTCATATATATATTGGACCGTATGAGATCATAGAGAAGTTAAATCTAGTGGTTTAACTAAAACACGTTAACAACATCTTCTACATTTCACAGCTCGGAAAGTATGTACACCATCCAAGCTATAATATTATGATAGAGCCCTATAAATCATCGAGAATTTAATATATAACGAGCACCCAGTGGACAAAAAAGGGAAATTTCGATCATAGGATAAAAAACTCCTTATAAGAGCATTCTGTTGGTTGAAGTCCTAGGGGCGTTACGGTTGTGGTATCAAACCTCATATGAATTCACATGGGAAACTCAAGAAGACATGAGGAATATATATCCTCACTTGTTTTAAGGTAAGTCTACGCTTAACTTGTGAAATTGAATTGAGTTATATATCCTATGAATGAATTGGGAAGAATGAGCTAGATTGAGAATTTGTAGGTTTGAGTGTTGATGTTGAATTATTGCTGGCTTTGTGGATTCGTAAGCTTAAGTTGGCGGTAATTGAATTGGGTATGATGAATGGTGGTGTAGAGATCCACTTTGGTATTATAATAGGCAAATTGAGATACAACAGTTGGAGGTTCTTGTTTAGTTGGAGGTTCATGTTTTGTTGATTACGTCATTGGTGAGTGTACTAGCTGATTATATGTTATAGGAAATGAAAACTCGAATCAAATATGAAGGTTAGCGGAATTGCAAAAGAGGGAATTATGGAATGAAAATTAAGGACTTGTGGTGTATTATTGAATTTGAGGGAATATAACGATTTAGTTTGATTTACGTGAATGGGTTAGGTTGGAATTGCACATAGTAAGCTATGGAAAAGTAAATGAAGAACAATTGGGATTTTGATTATTGTTGTTAGTATTTAAGTTAAACGCAACTCTTGTGATTTCTAGATTTTATATATTAAGATCCAATTAATTATGATGCGGAATAAAGGTTTGGAATGGAAAAAAGCAATCTAGGTTATAGTGATAGTGGATGGTCACGTAATGTTTGAAAGTGGTAAATCATGGTTGTAGCGCTTCATGTGGAATTAAATTTTAATTGATGATTACTAATACTTAAAGGTGGATTTAGTGAAGTCCGAGCCTGCGATGAATGAGAATAGGTTCGATTGAACCAAAAACCCGAAAAGTTGTACTTGAATTAAATATACATGCTTTTAACTGGAATTTATAAGTTACGTGGATTTGAGAAGTGTGTTGATTTGAATATGATTTACATACGTTCTGTTTACCTTTGCTTACATGCCTATATAAGCAAGTTACGTTTATGCAAAATCTATTCCGAATGCTTTTGAATAATTTTATAAAATGATTGAGAAATGGAATTCAAGTTAAGGGTTTTAGAAAATAAATGAGTTTGATCTACAATGGTGTCATTCAATGGTTTATATGGTTTAGTTGTGATTTGAATGCTTTGAAATGCAAGTTGAGATGCTTTTGAATCTTCAAAAGATTATGCCTTAAAACGAGTTCGAATTGAGTTGATTCTTGAGAAATGTGATGGGAATTTGGAAATGCGGTCTTTCCAAATGTCCACTTTAAAGTAAATGTATTGATGTTGAGTGGCTTCGAGAGCCAAGGAGTCTAGCACTATAGGATATCGTGCGGTCAGGTACTTCTTGATTAACCTGTGCGGTCCAGGTTAATGGTTATGTACTAACGGAGCGCTTGGTCGTGCGGTCCGACCTTAGGATACCGTGCGGTCTGGTATTCCTTGACAAGAGCTATTCCTTGACTTTAGTAGTTCCCGGGATTTGAAAAGGTCAAACTTGGGTTGCGATCACCCAAGCAAAAAGGGTACTAGTGTCTAGACAGGTGATATGATGCTCTTAGTATAACCTTTATTCAATTAGGGAATTAAATAATGGTTTACTTGTTTGTAAATGCTTATTCAATTAGAGAATTGAATAATCGTTTGCGAAATGAGTTTGATTGAATTGCATTGGTAACAATGCAACCTTAAAAATCCAAAAGATTGAAATATGACTAAAATTGTATTTCAATTTGGTTCGATTCATTTAGTGAGTTGTTTGGTAATTTGAGAAATAGTTATCAAAGAAACGTGAAACACTTGAGGTTTTTGAACTAGAATTGAGAATAAGGATTGGAAGATAGAATACGATTAAGAGACGGTGCTATTAAACTGCTAATACTCTATGGGTTATATGTATGTATATAAAGTATAAATATTGTGATTTTTGAGATAGGAATACCCACCGAACTTGTGGTTTGCTCACCCAGTATCTTTTTGGAGTTACAGGTACTCCTTAAGCTGAATGGCCTCATATCTTTAGCTTCCTTGGAATTATGTGCGTGATGTTGTTGCTGAATGACTCAAGTTGTTGACGTGCATTCCATATGTTTCTAAGTGTTGTAGCTTGTAATTAAGTTCATACAATGTGTATCGGATGTATCATGAACCATTTAGATTGTTTTAAGTCTTAATGCATGTTAGTGGGACTCCGATGTGTGGCCGTTGAGTTGTGTACTCCGAGCGTGTGGCTTGTTGAGTTATATTATGATTTTTATGCATGATTTAGGGCTTTAACCCTTGAGGATAGACTATATTACAACCGGAACTACGCCAAAATTTTGAGAAAATTTTCAAACTCGTTTGGAAAAATTACCCTTATTACCTTAAGTTGAAATTAGAAAGTCAAATCGAAACCTGAATGAACCTTGGGAGTTCCTTTTGAGAAACTCTAGCGATGTAATACTCCTAGGTGGGTTTTGGGGTGTTACAAATATGGTATCGAGTATAGATTTTGGTGACCTTAAGTTTACAATGCATATAGATGTCTAGGATCCTTTGTTATGTAATAATGTGCTTTATTTGTTACAAATATATGTGTTGCATTAAATATAACATTTGACTCATAGGTAATTACTTAGTCAATTTAGTTGAGGTTAAATTGCCTATTAAGGTGATATGTGTATGATTTAGGCATGCTAAACGTGTGATTTATGTGTAATTAGGAGTTGTATGCATATATGCCTAAAGTGTTAACGTAAGATAACCTTTCTTTCGGAGGATTATATATATGTGCCTTTGGGTTGGTCACTTGCAATATCGCATTCTTTTTTAGAAATACTAGAATGCGCATTGGGCAAAACTTAGTGTGGATTATAACAATCTTTGGGCCATGGAAAACCTTGTGACTAATAAGTGGTGAAAGTCTTTATTGGATGTCTTTTCGAGAATTACTTGGAATATGCATTCGGAAAAACTTATTGTGGATTATAACAATCTTTGGGCCATGTGAAACCTTGTGAAATTATGGAATGGACTAATATTGGAGGTTCGAATTAATAGATTGATCGGGTAAATAGATGGAAATGTGAAAATTGGGTCGGATATAGGATATGGTAACTGTTTGTGATTATTATGGCTTAGGTGATCTACACTAGTGGCTAGGGATAGGAAATATGAGGAATCTAATCAAATATAGCAATTTGTGATGAGTTGTAACTGTTTGTGATAATTTGTGGTTACCTTAATTTACTATATTTGTGGTTGAACTAAGCTTAATAAGAAACGGAGGTTTAAAGTGAAGATGAACAACGTGAATTTAAAATATAGAAGTTCAAACAAGATTTGAAACTACTGATGAGGTTAGGTGGTGTTCAACATTTGATTTGGTATTATGTGATGTTATCTTTGGTGGCATCACGAAATCACTGAAGTATTAAACTAAATGAAGTGGATGTAAGTACCCTATTTTATTTGTAATGTTGTGATAGTTTAGTGAAATGTGTATGTTTTTGAATCTTTGAAAGATTATGCCTTAAACCAAGTTTGAATTGAGTTGATTCTTGAGAAATATGATGAGAATTTGGAAATGCGTTCTTTCCAAATGTCCTCTTTAAAGTAAGTGTATTGATGTTGTGTGGCTTTGAGAGCCAAGGAGTCTAACACCACGAGGATATCGTGCTGTCCAGTACTTCTCGATTAACTTGTGCGATCCGGGTTAATGGTCCGGTACTAATGGAGGGCTTGGTCGTGAGGTCCAGTATTCCTTGACAAGAGTTTCTCCTTTGACTTTAGTAGTTGCGGGATTCAAAAGGTCAAACTTGGGTTGCGGTCGACCAAGCGAAATGGGTACTAGTGTCTAGACAGGTGATATGATGCTCCTAGTATAACCTTTATTCAATTAGGGAATTGAATAATGGTTTACTATTTAAAAATGTTTTTATTCAATTAGAGAATGGAATAATGGTTTACAAAATGAGTTTGATTGAATTGCATTGGTAACAATGCAACCTTGAAAATCCAAAAGATTGAAAGATTACTAAAATTGTATTTCGATTTAGTTTGATTCATTTAGTGAGTCTGTATGGAAATGTGAGAAATAGTTATCGGAGAAACCTGAAACACATGAGGTTTTGAACCGAGAATTGAGAATAAGGATTGGAAGATAGAATACGATTAAGAGATGGTGCTATTAAGCTGCTGATACTCTATGGGCAGTATGTATGTACATAAAGTATAAATATTGTGATTTTTGAGATAAGATTACCCACTGAGCTTGTGGTTTGCTCACCCCGTATCTTTTGGAGTTGCAGGTACTCCTTAAGGTGAATGGCCTCGTCTCTTTAGCTTCCTTGCAGTTGTGTGCATGATGCTTGTTGCTTGAATGACTCAAGTTGCTCGACGTGCATTCCATATGTTTCTAAGTGTTGTAGCTTGTAATTAAGTTCATACAGTTTGTATCGGATGTATCATGAACCATTTAGATTGTTTTAAGTCTTAATGCATGTGGTGAGACTACGGTGTGTGGCTGTTAAGTTATGTACTCCGAGTGTGTGGCTCGTTGAGTTATATTATGATTTTTATGCAGGGTTTTAGGGCTTTGAGCATTGAGGATAGACTATATTACAAATGGAACTCTTTGTCGAAATTTTTAGAAAATTTTCAAACCCTTTTGGAAAAATTATCCTTATTACCCTAAGTTGGAAATTAGAAAGTCAAACCGAAACCTGAATGAGCCTTAGGAGTTCCTTTTGAGGAACTCCGGCAATGTAATACTCATAGGGTGGGTTTTATGGTGTTAAAGCTGTATGACTATTAAAATCACAAACTTGACCAATCAAATAATGAAGAATAAGGGTAAATATATACCTATGGATTTATAAGTTTATATACAAACTACGCTCAACCTTTTTTAACTTATTGAGCACTTCATCTATATAGGGAGTTGGTGGGTTCTTTCTCGGGAAACATTGTGACCAATGTTGTAACATACATATTAATTAGATTAAGTGCAAGTGTTAATGAAGCTGAAGAAAGAACATTAAAAAAATTTATAATCAAATACAAGTGCAAGTGCAAGCTTACCTCTTTGGAACTAGAATTATTTAAATCGAGTTCGGTCACAATCTGTTTCATGTACTTGGAGAATGTAGAAGCCGCATTCCACGTTCCCCGATTGTTTATGGCACTACAATAATAAAATAGATGCCCAACACATAGAGAATTAATTAGTCCTTTATGTAGCTAGCAAGTAATATGAATGAAAAATAATTAAAGTAGATTCTAACCCGAGAGAACCTCACCTTTACGGGGACAATTATTGGCTTGGGTCTCGATCGTCGGTCTCTCAAGCCTCCCATATAATAATAATATGATAGAACACTATTTTTTAATCGGAAAAATAAAATTCAAATTAGACATACAATTGAAACGAATACTACTTAACAAAAAAATATAAAATGATTAAAGTATAAACTCACGTGTCGAGTACATTCTCGATATATTCCCTGACGGGATGACTTAGAGGATCAAGCCGATACGCGATATTATCCCTTAGAAATATGGCAGCAAGCATCAATGGTGGCTACATAGCCACAAATAACACATTTATATAAGCATGTATAACACCATAAAAACTTCAGTTGATAAGTTTATTTGTATACTTACTTCTCAATGAACGGTGCCAAGTAACATGTTTTATCCTGCACATTACATTTCATGACTTCAAATATATAGTTAACTTGTGCATTTTGTTTCTGCCCAACTCCTTGAATGGAATTAAGATAGAGAAACTGAGCGAAGTCCTTTCCAATCTTGTGTAGCCACCATATTAATTATATGTAGTTAGAAATTAATATTAATAGTTAAAAAATTATGAATATAATAACTCACATAATGAAAATCATAACAGCAGATGCACCAATCTCCTGCATCTCCAAAAATTGTAGTATTTCCTCCGGGAAAATAAAGAAGGTCATGTCCCCATTGTCCCCTTCATGTTGCCCAAACATGTGAACTGGCGCGCTCATTTGCAACGATGTCTCTACTCGACAAAGTCTTCACATAACTTTGAAGAGTAGCAAACCAATCCGTGTGGGACACCTCAATGGATACGAGAGGAGACTTCTTTGGACAACGAATGGGCGCCACTTGAATGTTTGCTTATGCCAACCGAGGGAGATGGAATGCCCTTAATCCTAGTCTCGAGATATATCCCAGATATCCTAGTGAATAATCAATACAAAAATTAGAAATATATATACGTGATATTAACTACACCTAAATCTAATATTTTAAAAATGAATTACCTAGAGAGGATGACCGGACTCTTGGGCCAATGAAGCAAAGTGTTGACTGCGTCGTCAACAATGTGGAGGTCCGGTGTCTAGATTGGCAACTCACATTCGCCTTTCCCGTGCATGACCTCTTGAACACTCATCCTCACCTCATCACCTGGAAGTGGTGTCCCATGGATGACGGTATCTAACCTCCACTAGAAAATAACACCCAATGCTACAACATGCTCTAGGGAGGGTAATTAGAAGCTAGCTTGCAATTCGCTGGCTGCATAAGAATAAGCATAACAATTACAAACATGGGATAACTTTTGACATAAAAGTTAAACAACCTAAAAATCTTGAAAATAAATGATCTTAGTTTTCCCTTAAAAGTAAACATTTTCCCGGGATAACGGCCCTTATCTGAAATTAAAAAAAAAACATGCTAAATAAGTAATTACTTAATGCCAAAGGCCGAGTTCCACAACAACCACATAATATACACCATTCATTCAATAAGATTATATACCAATTAGTCAAAATATAAACATGCATGTACATAACGGCACTTATCAAAAACAACAAACACATACTATAAGTGATTATTCAATAAGATTATACACCAATTAGTAAAAATACAAACATACATGTAAACATAATTAGGTTGTAAAATCTGAATTACCTCCGCCTGAACTTCAAATTGGTCAACAGGTGAGCTCGCGTTCACGCTCGCCGGTTTGTGGGGTAAGAATGGACATAAATCATCCAAGTTACTAGGCACCGGCATACCCATGTTGGTGAAGTACGCCCTCATCTAGGTCTACATCCGGGCATGCATCCGGGCTGCAACTCGCCCACATCTGCGCCCTTATCTCTTCCATCTGTGCGGCCAACATTTGGGACATTTCGGATCGCATTTTGGATTGCATTTCGACCTCTATTTCGGCCTTCATTTCGACCATTTGGGGCTCCATATGTGCTTGGCTGGAAGAGACAGGGCGCTTCTTCCTAGCCCTAAAGGGCTCAACTATCCCCACCCTCCTACCAATGGCTCAAACATGACCAGGATGCTTATCTCTTTGTAGGGCCAAGGCTAGCTTGTCCCTCCTCTTGGTGGTGTCGGCGACTTTTGGAGTCGATGTGTGTGACAAAGACTCCTGTAAGAAGAAAAAATTATCATTTGACAATTCATAAATATTAAAGTCAATAAGTCCTCAAAATAAATAAAGGAAATAGTAAAAAAAAAAAACTCACGAGTCGTCGTGCGATAGATTCTACTTCGGTCGTAGTGAGGGTTCCATCTTTCTTCTTTCTTCCTTCGACCCACAGACCCATCCCTCTTGATAGCGAGCTGCGAAGTATTTATGATGGAACCTTCACCGGATGTGTTTTGAAGTTGTTCAAGCTTTTTCTTGTACAACCTCTCATCCAAATTCGTGTATCCCCCACGAGACATCACATGAGGGTACGTCTTGCTCCTAATCCTCTTCCGATTGGCTTCACCTAGCGCTTACGCAAGTAATTAAGACAACGAAAATATCGGTGCATAAGACTTAAATCAAAGAAAAGATAACAAATGATGATGATAAATTACCTTGTATTA